>CAOLHI010001535.1:0-366524 GCA_948474755.1 Ctenosaura bakeri
TTTTTTTGTGTGTAGAGAATGTCAAAAGTGTAAAGTTATCATAGCGTGCAATCTTATGGTCTTTTAATCCTAGGAGAATGTTCCAGAGAAAGGATAGATCTCTCCTTTTCTGGAGGGAAATCCACCATCCCAGTTGTTGGTCTTTGTCCTCAACCATCAATGCTCCATCTACAGAGAGAGGAAGCATTCTGAATGGAGAGGAAGGATTCTGAAGTTGTGGTGTCAGGCAAATCATGGGAGGCTTTGGGTTTTCCATATCTAAAGTCCTTCCATTCCCATGATATTCGAAACAGAAGAGGAAGTATGCAAGCCCTGGAGCCAGTGCAAGATTTTAAAGTAACTAGTTATAAATAGTTTATTTCAATTAATTTCTTTTCCCAGTAATAGGACATAAATACATTATTGTATATTACATTTGTAATATAATGACAGATAACTTCACTACAAGAAGGTGTGAGTACCTGAGAAATCCTACTGGAAATCACTTGTGGCCAGATGGATCAGGTCCATCAGGTCTTTAATGTGGGATAACTTCTCTCCTTCTGCAATGTAACTATAGCTCTTAAAATTGCTTTTACAGTCACTGTTAGAAGTGCAACAATACTTAGCACTAAAGAGTCAAGAATGCCTCAGAGGAGGCAGTTGTAATAGGGTTAGATAGTTTGAGTAACCCAAAGTGTCCTCCCTTCTTGTCTACCTATCCTGCCCCTCTCTGTGATGTAAACTGATACTCTTAGCAATGTTTGTTCCACCTTTTTTTATCACCAGTTCTCTCTCAGCTCGTCCTTAGAATAAAACTAGATTACATTAGCTCCCTGACTGACTTTCATATCTTAGATTGGAGTTTCTATAAGAAAATCTTTGGTTTGGTTCTCTAGACCATTGGTGTCTTTGCTCTTAATCTTTAACCATTATATGCACTCTCTATTGGCTACAGGAGTATGGTTGTAACTGAGTATGGGGGAGAAATAATATGCCATTGCTCAAGTGCTGGTTGTGCTGTGCCTCATGCTGCTGAATGAAAAACATTCAGATGTCTTTTTGGAAAAGACTAAAAGTAATCTGTTTATTTGTCCAATCAATAAAGAGCAAACCTTTATCCCAATGCTGGGATTCAAGGAACCTGACAGCAAACTACTTTAGAATGTGTATACTTGGTAATATTACCGTTATTATTTGTTTATATTCCACCCTTTATTTTTATTTTTTTTAATTAAATCTAAATTGGCTTAGAGAATGTTCAATAGCAACAATTATAAAAGATGATAAGACTTATATTTAAATGTATTTCTCATGCACAAATAAAAGTATCTGCAAAACAAGAGTAGAAGTCAAAGCGGATAACACTTTTAAAATCCACTTCAGTTGAAAATGAACCATCAAATGGATGCAGTATTAAATGCTTCTTGGATATGATAAGGTCAAATTCTAATTATAAATTTAAAAAACAAACATGAATGCACTGTTAAATGGAATGTGTAGTCTCCCATAAACTATGTTAATCATCTGCCTTGGTTTTGCAGAACATGTCAATTACTGCTTTATCACCAACTGAGGTCTATTTGATGTACTGTACATAAATTAAAGGCTCAGTTTTGACATTATGTAGACTGTGGTGAGCATTACATATGCAAGCAACAGCAAACCTTATGCTCACAGACTCCTTAGTCATAAGGTTAGAAGCATCCACAAAGCTAGATGCATTAATTTCTGTGATTAACCTAGCCAGATGTCTCATTATATCTCAGTGGAGGAACCTCTTACCATTTTATGTCTCTGTGGAGGAACCTCTTACCATTTTAAACTATGGCTTGTCAACAAGCCAGGATCATAAAAAAAATTAGAATTTGATCCTGGTGTCTTTGAACAAGGCACAGAACTCAATTTAATGTAAAAGTGGCAGTGAATGCTTCCAATCTGCTCACTGAAACCATGCCAGGAGGAAGGATGTCTGAGCCCAAGAAAAGCTTCCTAGCATTCACAGTAATGTTATGTCATAAGGGTCCAGTATCTGCTTTCCCCTCATTCAACAAAATCCGTCTTAAGTATTTTATGCAGGATTGCCTGGTTAAAAATTTCTAGTATGAGAGAACAAACTGTCCATATGTCCTATTCTGTAATGATTTTGAGCAAGAAATTTCCATTGTTCTGCACAATTAATATCACATTTCATTTATGTCTACTGTGACAAAATCCAAAAGAAACAAAATCAAATATGTCAGCAAAAATTTCCCATGTTAAAATTTTTGGACACAGATTTGGCACATCTACATGTTCAGAAAGCAGCCTTGCTTCAATTTTAAAAAAGTATTTCAGATAATTAATTGGGCAGAGATACTTTTGATTTCTGTTAACGGTTACCAGCTTGTCCTGATTTGATTCCATCTGACTTTAGATGGAAGATGATGTGATCCAAGGAAGCAAAAAGTCCGTGGCAACACATGTAACACCTGCATGTTCTTGTTTCCTGCAGTTTTCAATTTAGTGATGAAAACTTAGTAAACTTTTAAAAATATTCTGATGACTAACAGAGGAGACATAAGTAGCAGGGAGGAGCAAAGGGAGAACGAAGCAGCAGAACCTCAGTTGATTCAAAAGCCTTGGCTAGTTCCTATCAGTCAGCTATTGGACATGTTAGTTTTTCAGCTACAACTCCTTGAATCCCTCATACAGTATGGACAGTGCCTGTGCTAGGAGAGAATATGTGGAGCTGTAGTTAAAAAGCAGCTTTCCAGGCTCTAATCTTGGGCAGGGCAGGAGTGTACATCAGGCAGCTGTACTAAACTTGTCTCTTTGGGGCACTTTTTCTTTAACCTTTATTCACTTAGAAACAATAGTGAGGAAAATAGTTATACCAACTCAATGCGCCAAGGTGATGTAGCTGGGAAGCTTAAAATGCTCCCTTTAAGAAAAACAGAGCAGCTCTGGATCCAGTCAGTCTGAAGCCAGACCCATCCTGAGCCCAATTAACCTAAAGCTGCACTTGCTTGCTACCAGCAGGAACACCACTGAGTTACAGATTTAAACACCCATAGAAATGTCTATGGTCATAACTAGTCCCTCTCTTTAGCACCTATCTTTCTATGGACCTGCAAGCTACCGGCACTGAGGGATCTCTGCCCCACCCTAAACCTTCCCAGAAAGCTGTCTGTTTATGAGTGCTATACCTACTACACAACAAATAAATGCGTGCCTAATTGATCATTATCCACTTTTCTAAGCTGCAACGATTCAATGTTTAAAAAGATTCTTACTCTAAATCACCCATCCAAGTACATTATACACATTTTATTATTTTATTTAGCCAGCCAAGATTTAAAGCATTACTTTGAGTATGCTCAAAGCCTTGGGCATACTCAGTACAATTGGTTATTTTTTTTCCCCCTTCCATGGCAAATGCATAGGCTATCATAATTGTTTTTTTTAAAAAAACAAACACTGCTAGGAAGTTACTTTTGAGAAAACCCAAGCCCAAAACTCTCTTGGCAGAAATACAAAAGGTGTTTCATGTTTCCTTGGATTTGGGCTGTTTATACTGACATCATTCTTAGAACACAACTTGGATTATTATATGATAAATAATTGCTTGCTTAATAGTGGAATCAATCAATTAATGGTGAGACAGGTAATCAGCTAAAAGGCTTTTTATTGGTTAACAAGAATCAAAATAAAAACATCAATGAGGTTGCAATCCTGTATACACTTACCCACAAGGAAATAAGATTGAATTCAATGGGACTTACTTCTGAGTAACACGTAAAGGATTGTATTGTTTGTAAATATGGCTAGGAGGAAAGATGACTGCTGGTGTTTTTACTTACAGGTGAATCAAAGACTTCAGTCCTCTGAAAGATGTGTTTGAAAGTGACTTGATATTGTTGTTCTCTATAAACCTGTCAATGGGTCATAAATGCAATTTGGTCAAATGTCTATATGTATGACAATCAGGTCCTCCCCACAAATCCTGGATCATAAAGATTTCAACTCACAAATATTCTAGATGAGGAAGGCCTATGAAAGCATCACCACTAATGACATCAAAATTATTTGCTGTAAATAATCTGTACAAAGAAATATGAGAGAGAAAAATAATGTGATACATGATTCTTAGGGGGTAAAAACAGATCAGAAATCTCCTGATAACTCTGTTACATTTAGAGAAGAATTATAAGTCTCAAAGATTATATTCCGTGCATAAGAACTACTCAAATTAAAGATGATTATGCAACATCAGACTAAAGTCTGGATCCCTCAGCATGTAGACTCATAGGTTCTTTAGAACTTTGGGACATAGTTCAATAAAGCAGTGGAGTTTTGCTATGATCTCCAGTAACTGGTAATGTGCTCTGAAAAATGTCTTTCTTCTAGATTGAGGACATTGTTGCTACTTGTTGGCCCTCCACATCTGTGGGTTTAACATTCATGAATTTGATTATTTGTGAGTTTCTCCAACCCCTGCCTCCCCCCCTCAACCAAGTGCCTCTTTTCCAGGGGAATCTTCCCTCTGTGGCTCCAATTAAGCTGCTCAGACCTTTAAAAACCAACCACTGATCCTCCTCCATCTCCGCCAGCTACTGCCTGCCCAGCTAAAGACAGCCCACACCCTGATTTCTCAGCACCACAAACTCTCTCCCACACCCAAGTTAGGAGGTGAAAAAGAAGAAGTATGATGCCACCATGTTGACCCACCCCCTTTCCCTCTCCTTTCCCTGACCTAGACCCTGGGTGCCTGCTCTTTCCACCATGCCTTGACCCTCTTCCCACAGACACATACACACATTTTGATATTTGTGGCTTTTCTACTTTTACAGGGGTCCTGTGCCCCTAACTGTAGTGAACAAATAGGGCCAACTGTAGTAAAAAAAATCTTCTACTCCAGTGGTGGGAAACATGCGGCCTTCCAGATCTTATTGGACTGTGACTCCTGTTTGCCCTCACCATTGGCTATGCTGGCTATTGCTAATGGGATAACAACATCTGAAAGGCCGCATGTTCCATAATCAGCAGCCAGATAACCAACAGAAGCTGGGAATTTACATCTGTATTTTCCTCAACAATAATTCTACCAGGAAGAGCAGGGGACCCTAGTCTTAGCTTCTGCCTAAAAGAGGAGCAAGTGGTGAAAATTTAGTAAAACATGAACTGAACAATCAATTACCCTGCGGCTATTGCTGTGAGAGAAAAGACAGTGGTTCAGCCACTAATTTAGCAGTAATACTAAAATTCTTGTTCTATTGATAGTTACCAAACAACGCTATTTTAGAGATATTTATGGAATATTTGGGGACATGGTCTTCTATGTATTTGTTTCCTATAGTCCCTACTATCATTTTGAAAAATGAACAATTTAAAAATTGTAAACAGGTATGCGTGCAGTCAAGAGCACCAGGGAAGAAATAGAATGCAAATATAAAGACAAAAAGACTGAGGGCTTGCTGTAAGAATAGAGCATGTTACATGGGATGACTTGAGTACACCAACCTTCTTCAAGCTTGTACCCTTCAAATTTTGGGACTGCAACTCCCATTCGCTCAGCGATGGGTGACCATGGGAGCTGAAGTCCAAAACATCTGAAAGACTCCAGTCTGAGGAAGATTGGTGAAAACACAATTTACACAATGGCTCAAAATTATGAAACATGTGTATGAAAATCCACTGAGGAGTTCTTGCAGAAACAATTATGATGATGTCTCCTTCAATGCTAAATGAAGTAGGAGGGGAAAGGCTGATTATGAAAGGGGCGCTTTGAGGGCAGTAGTGCTTGCGGGGGCCAAGGAAGCAAATAAAAGCAGATGCCAATAATCAGGTTTTCCCAGCTTAAATGACTAGATCTGTATCATGAGATTTATGACTTTGGCGTTTTATGTTGCATTTGAAAATCCCATACTCAAAGGCAATAGGAAAAGAGGATGACTGCATTAGAGGGTGATTGACTCAATTAAGGAAGCCATGACCTTGTGTTTGCAAGAAACGAGCAGGATTGTTGATGACCAGGTTCTTAGAGATATCTGATTCATAGGATCACCAGATGCCTGCCAAGGCTGACTTGATGATATATAACAACAAGTGGAGATACAAATCAAGTACTACTGAACATATGATTTAACAGTCATGTTTTGTGATGTTCAGTGTTGCATTATCTCTTTTTCCTTCCATGACCTCTACATTGGCCTTCCCCAAGCTGGTGCTTTCCACATTAACAGCACTGGCTGGAAATGAAGGGAGCATGCCAGATTCTGGAAGGCTGCAATTTACTACATGGGAACTACATTCCATTTGCCAGACTTCAAGCTACATCCTCCACAAGGTATCTCAACATTCTTCCTGTTGTTTTTTAAACTTATCCTTTGTGAAGAGGTAAGAAGCCAATAACAGCAGGCAGCATGGGAATACATCATTTTATTGTTATCTTAAAAGAACTAACAGCTGTTCTTCTTTGACCAACAATCTAAGGCCATTTCCACACTACACTGTTACAGTGCTATTATTCCACTTTCAATATCCTATGGAATCCAGTACTACAAACAAAGGATTCCATAGGATATTGAAAGTGGAATAACAGCACTGTAACAGTGTAGTGTGGAAATGGCCTAACTCTTCAAAAGAATGCAAGTAGCTAATAACCTATTCTGAACAGAACAAGATATTAACCAGAAATCACAGACCACAGTATCAACTATAGCAGGAATGGGTAATCTGTTGCTCTCCAGATATTTTTGGACTGCATTCCCCATGATTCTTCACTACTGGCTATATTGACTAGGACTGATAGAACTTGGAGACCTGCGACATGTGGAGGCCCACAGGTTTCACCACCACTGAAGTATAGAAAGAATGGGTGATATCAGTATATTTATATTTGTCTTAAATCTTTGATATTGGACGTATTCATCCTATGTTGTTCTAGCATTTATGTTGTCACAGTACATGGACAGCTGAAACTGAAACCTGTGTTTCTCTGTTGGCAAACAGAGCTCTGAAATTTCACTGTTTCTGTTCAGTGGATGGAAGCCTTTTTTTATTGGCATTAAAATGCATAAGCTGCTTTTCCACCAACAAAGGGGACCTCAAAGCAGTATGTTTCCTGTGAACAAAATGTGCCCTATCACTGGAAAGCCTGCTGAGATGGGCCACCTTGCATGTTCTATATGCCGCATTAGCTGGATGGCAGCGCAGGAGGTGTCACACAGCTTAATGGCAAACTCATGATGTGCTTTTCCCTTTTGTGGGCACACAAACAATAAATGAATGCAACAAAATAAAATGCTGCAACCTTCTGTTTACCTCAATACAGGCAACGTATGGAATTTTTTTTTGTCCTTTCTGTGAATATGCTCTTACTCTCAAAACACTTGTGTGGGATAATGTGTACAGGGCCAACATAAAGGTTTCCATGGTAACTATATTTACTCATTTGTCCTGGATTCAAAACCTTACTGGGTGAGCATGCCTTCTTATCAGCTCCCATGACAGGAGACAAGAAGAGGAAGGCTTATTGTGCCAAACATCAAGGCATCAGAATCCGAACTGAACAAATTTAATGTTCAGACAGAACATAATGCTTAATACTAAAGGAAAATAATGAACTGGATCAGTGCATGTTGGTTATGCTACAAGGATGTACTTATATCCAAGTACTTTTTTTTTTAAATTACTAGAAATTTTTCTTCACATAATTCTGAACCAAATGGGTAATCATTTGGGACCATCTGTTATGTGAGGCTATTTTTCCCCCAAGGAATATGGATTCCCACCTCTTTTAAATAAAAATATGCTCACCAAAAAAGTACTTTGGGCTTTACTAGTTGCATAAAATATGAATGATCTTCCATTTTTTTACACTTGCCACTACTTTAATGGAGAAGCAGGTGCCAATGCAGGCTCTTTTGTTTCTAAAGAAACACTAACCATCTATCTAAGTGCCTGGCATGAGTTTTGCTTGTAGAATTCTCCTATTGGAATTCATGTCTTGACTCTGAAAGCAGCCAGTCTGTTAAGTCAACAATTCTGACAAGCACTAGTAGCAAATTCTAAAAAATGTGGAAAATTAATTTTGATGAGCGATTATAATTCTCACGTCTTTGAAGTACAATTGGTGTGGCTGAGAAACAATCCACAGGAACAATCAATTACTCCCACAGCAAAATCAGGCACCATCAATTGAACCTCATCAGTTAATACTGCCCCCAAATAAACTGCTAATAATCATGATAAATAATTATGATAATTACCACACAAAGAGCACACCCATAAAATAACAATCAGCTAGGCATGAAGACACCTTTCATTATGGTCACGGGTAATACTAGGTATGTTTCATTACATAATGGATCCAGACTAGCTATTCCTTATAGAACAAGTATCAAAGCCTGTGACTTTAGGACTTTAGAAAGTACATGTTTCATAACAAGCAACCATGACATAAATCTTTCTCACAGAAGTTGCAGAGATGGTGAGAAGACAAAACTCCGTTCTGGGATTTTAGTAAAAGCAGATCGCACAAAGGATCTGGAAGGAAAAGAAAGCAAACCTTGCGTTAACATGATGCGCTCACAGGAAAAGTCATCTCCCACCCTGTTCTGTTGTCTTAAAAGGGCCCGTTCTTGTCACCCAAGCACTCTGTGAATTACCATTTGCTAGAAAGGAGAAGAAAATAGAAGGGACAAGTTTCCCATCACTGGGGCGGAGTGGGGGGGGGAGGAAGGACAAGGTATCAAGAGAGAAGTGAGATCTCAAAGCTGCAGCCAGAGACATTGAGCAGCCCATCTCTCCCCGCAAAAGCTGGTTCTGAAGGCTGGGGGCTTCCACTCCTGCAGGCATCCTTCCTCCTGTCACCCCAAACACCCCACACGCTGGCTTGATTCTCAACCAGAAATCAAAAGAACCAAATGCTTACAGCCCCTTACAGGGAGGTAACGTCAGGCGGAACGCTGCGCGGAATAAACCTGGCATTTTCGCAGAGAGCGTTATCTTTGGTACAAGTGCACCAGGCAGGACATGTTGTTTTCCCCATTCTGCTCCCTTCGCTCAGCCACAGCGCAGAGAAAAGGCACAGGAGCGACGGGATCCTTCCCAGGGCTCTGCTGGTCTTCCCCATTCTTTGGATCCGCTCGGGTTGCAGCTCGTGGAGAGAAGGATAACTCCAAACATGAACAGGGTTTTTTTTTTTTTCCCCCTCCTCTTTATTCAGCCGTGGAAGGGCTTCCTACCAGACCAGGGAATATTTCTCCTCTCTCGATCTCCTCTTCCAGCCCTTTTCTGTCTCTTGCCCTCCTGGCTAGAAACCCGCCGCGGATCCGCGCCTGTCTTTCCCATTCATTCGGGCAGCGGACGGCTGGAGAAAGAAGGGACCCGAGAGGGGCTGGGAAGGCAGGAGGGGGGCTGGGATCCGACCGGCTATAAAAGGAAAACAAGGAAAAAAGGAGGTGACTGGCATCGCCCCCCCAAGAGCAAGAACGCAGAGGAGCGACGCAGCTTTGAGGTTGCGAAGTGACGCAACGGAGAAAATCCAGGGCTTTCACTTTTCTTAAGGGAGGCCCCGGCTCGTCGTTGCCAAAAATAGTACGGCGCGCGGCTGGGTGGGTGGGTGGGAGGCTGCGTGGGCGTGCGGCGGAGGGAGAGCGATCGCGTGAAATCTCTTTGGGATGCCCAGGGACAGCCAGGAGAGGGAAGACCCTTTGCCTTGGCGGGGACGGGGGGGGAGAGGGTGATGCCCTCTCAAAGTATCCCTGCGAGAAATAAATAAGTGGAGAAAGAAATAAAATCCCGCCTCTCCCTCCCCTCCCTCCCTCCCACCGCCGGCTCAGGGGTGGCCTCCGCTTTCCTTGCCCAGGCTTCGTGTCGCTGCAAAACAAACAGGCTCCGCAGGGAAGCGATTCCCGAAAATCCCCACAACTGTCGTTGTCAAGTAAAGGGCTCCTTGGCTCCCAGAGGAAAACGCCCCGCCGGACGCCTCTCTTCTTCCCCTGTTGTCTTCCTGGGACTGATGTACAACAGCTGGGCTTCAAAGGAGAGAGCGGGAGGGGCCCCTTTATTTTGGGGACTCGTGGATTGGGTGCAAGGGGAGGGTGTCATCCTCAGGGTGTCATCCTCCATGGGAGGGTGTCATCCTGCCCTTTCACTGTCTGTGATGAAGAATAAACGTGCCCCCACCCGCACAGACAGGAGACCTTTAGGCCATTTCCACACTACAGTGTTACAATGCTTTTATCCCACTTTCAACATCCTTTGGAACTCTGGGGTTTGTAGTTTACTGAGAATTCTCAATGCCCCTCCCTAAACTGCAAACCCCAGGATTCCATAGGATATTGAAAGTGGAATAATAGGACTATAATACTGGAGTGCGGGAATGGCCTCACTTGGAGAGGGCAGGTCCAACAGTTCACAAGGCTCTGGCTGCAAGCACTTGGCCAATGCTCTGTGCCCCAACTAAAGCACCCCCTGCCTGACGTGAAGACCTCACTCTGGGCCCTTTCCACACGTGTATATAACACAGAGCAATGCGACCTCTAATGGAGGTCTTCCACACCTTGTGGTGCGTTTGATCGCATGTAATTTTTTGTTTCCACACGTCAATCTGCATAGGCACGGTCCGAACTGGTGTTAGTGAGCACTTTTTGAAAACCTTGGAAAATGTGGGTTTTTTCCCCCCGATGCGTGTTTTTGCGTACTTGCGGACATGTGTAGAAACGCAGATACGCACTGATTCGCCCATGAGATCAACGGAGGGCAGGACGTGGGCGTGGCCAGCTTCAGCGGTTGGCCCCACCACACAAAGAGCTGGATGCAATGACGCACGGAGCCATTTAAAAAAAAAACCTGGCCAATCACAGACGAAGTGGGCGTGGTAAGGAAACGAGCAGGAGATGAAATGCGAATACAGTGTGGATCTGCAGACACATGCTCGCACGGAACACGCTAGAGCCGTGTGGAACGTTAAAAAAAAAATCCGCCATTGCGCAGATACAAATAAAACCGGCCAGAACCGTCCCTACGCGATTTCACAACCATGTGTGGAAAGGGCCTCTGTCTCATGGACAGCCAGTCCCCGTCATCCTCGGAAAGAGTTAAAAGGGAAGTAGGCTTAGCCTGTGTGTAGCTAGACATCTGTTTCCTAAAGCCCAGGCAGAACCCTGAAACATTACTAAGAAATGGAAATGTCTCTAAGCGTGTTTGGGGTGCCATTTGCCAAACCACTGTGCTTCGTTTGCCTGTCTAATGGGGAGGAATCTTCACACAACAGATACTGGAGGAAAGAGTCCCAAATTGGGGCTTGTTGAGTCCAAAGCCCTGCATCTCTCCTCCTGGAATTCAAAAGCTTTGAAAGGAGGCAGTTCTTAACAATTGAATTCATGACATGAATGGAAGTCCAGTTTGTCTGCATCCACAATCTGGTAGCACTTTAACTATCTCTGCTCCTTCCCATAAAATCCTGGGATCTGTAGTTTCATGACATACTTAGAATTCTCTGCCAGAGAGCACTAGCAAAATTTAAGATTTTTAGATTGCAAGGTGCTTGGGACATGGACCTATTCTGGCATCGTACACACTGATGTGGCAGAAGAACTATGCATATGTGTATGTTAGATTTTTGATTGGTTTCTAGAAAGCTACAGCATCTAATCAGAGATAATAGAGAATCTTCTCTCCCATACCTGTACCCTACAAGTGCAGGGTTCGGGGAATAAGCAACAAACATCTTACTAAGAAGGGTAATTTACTTTTATTAGTTCCATGCAGTGATGTATTTAAATCTTTTACTCCAAGTCTCAAGTCTCTATCTTCAAGTCTCAAGTCCTTGAAGATACCCTCAAGTCAAGTCTCAAGTCTGAAAGCCAACTTTGTGCCTCAACCTAAATTCCAGAATTTTTGGACAGATTTGAATAAATTCAATTTTAACAATTTAAGCAGAATCAGCCCTCCACATTTGTGATTTTGCCAATTGTGGCTTCAAATGTGGAGAACAGAATCCATCTTACTTCCCATTTTGGAAGCTAGAGGGTTTTTCAGAAGTGGGGAATAGGATCCTTTTCACTCCCCATTACTGAAGCTTCTAAAGCTTTAGAAGGAAGGATCTTTCCTCCTCAAGCTTGTTGCCTAACACATTTGTTGTTCCCCTCTGAGAAATGCACCTTGCAGTCTGGGGGCGAGTCTTGTCTTCTGCTCTTAGGAAAAGTTTTAGAAGGCTCCTCCGATATGCAGCAGAGACAGGCTGCTGAGCAGACATCAAGCCTGTCTCAAGCCCATTGCTTAACCTGTTTGCTGTTCCTCTCTGAGAAGTGCACCCACACTTTGGGCTTGAGACAGATTGTCATGTGACCAGTAGGCAAAAAGAGATTGAAGTCTTGTTCAAAGTTGTATGATTTCTGGATGAATGTGTTATGTTACTGAACCAAGAGCAGCAAGTCAGTTGCTAAAAATGTACAAGTCTCAAGTCAAGTCAGTGCATCATTTATTGCCAAGTCAAGTCCAAGTTGAGTCACTTAAGTGACTTAAGTCTGACTTGAGTCCAAGTCAATCAACTCAAGTCTGCATCACTGCTTCCATGGTTAATTAAGAATTCTTTAAAAAAAAAAAAAAACACGGTTGCCAGCATAGGGCCTTCAGATCTTGTGATCAAAACAGCTGTGTTTCAGGGCAAGATGTTACTTCCTCAGTCATTAACAGCACATTTACTAAAACATAAATGCATATGATGTGAATTCTAGACTCAAATGGGTCCTCTGTTCCCCCCTTTTTCCAGGTGGCAGCGGTTGATGAAATTTCAACCAGAGATCCCTCTGACCAGCATGGTAAAGCTCTCCTTATTGCAGAGCTGCAACAAGGAGCATCTGCTGAGTTGGCCCACCTGAAGTAGAGTCCCTCCCCATTCCTGTTTTGACCTTGGGAAGGAAGGAAAGAGCTGCACGCATTTTGGAAACCCCCATTTCTTATCCATCCTATGAAAAAGGAATGGGTGAAGTGAAAAAGTGCATAGACACAGGCAGGTTGCTGAAAACGAACACCTTCATTCATAAATATAAGTATAAACTAAAAGCCAGCTCTACCTCTCCATCAAAAATGTGCGTGTGTATGTGCCTTCAAGTCACTGTCAATTTATGGTGCCACCATAAATTTCTTTTTAACGGAAGGAATACTCAAGGGTAGTTTTGCCAGATCCTTCTTCTGAAATATAGCTTACAGCACTTGGTATTAGTTGATGTCCTCCCATCCAAGTGCTAACCAGGGCTGACCCTTCTTAGCTTCCAAGATCAGACAGGATCTGGTGCCTTTAGGGTTTTAGGTCTCCCCACCAAAAATACCCCACAACAAAAAAATCAAAACCATACATTACATTGAATTTCACTGGGGGAAAATGTAGGCTTTAAAAAAAATAATAATCAGTGTAACTTTTATCTACACATTGATTCTGACCTCTGTGTTTGATCTACAGGGAAAATGTAGGAAGGCCTTTAATGAAATCCCCAAGATCCACTCTCCTACCCTGACACTCACCAACATCAGCCAAATTATTGGCTCAAACATCCATACATCCATAGACTTGTAAAGCGAAGTACTGCAAAAAGTGTGTGTGCAAGGTGACTAACCAGCCTTTAATTCAAGCACTGATGCCCAGGCCTCCTGCTTTGAGTGCTGTGGTGCCTGACAAATAATTGCTGCATGAGCCAAAATCTGCTTTCAAAGTGAAAATGATTTTCTAGTGAAGCAAGGAGCCAAGACATATTTCCCCCTATATGGCACTAATGATCCATTTAAAAAGTCACTAACAGTGCTCAGCTCTAAATGGCCTTGGCTTTTCTTTAAACCTGTTCTTTGAACACAGTCTGAGTTTTATGATGAGAATGAGATGTTTCTGGTTTTTCCCATTTAACTTAACAAAAACCCCATCTTCACCTTCTGAACAGATCCTCGTGTCCATACATGAAACAATAGCACCTAATTTCTCTGTCTCTGTTTTCCATGCCCTGCAGGACCACAAAATTGAAAAGGTTGCTCCTTACGATGTGGTCTAACCAAGGCCTAACTGTTAATTATGTTTTATTTTCATGATCGAGTCAAAAAACTGGGCTGATACTCCCGTTCCTGCCAAGAAAAATAATCTGTTTCCTTTTGTCATCTGTTTATAAGATTATGCGTGTGTGTGTGTTTAAATGCCTCACTCAAGCTTTAGTTGTTTCTTAGTTACTAGTTCAGTTCTTGCAACCCTCTTGGCTTCTTGAAGATAAGCAGACTTTAAGTGGAAACCAGGTTATGGTACATGGCTGATTTTACCCTTACCTTTTCTTTTTTTTACCAGTGAAATAGATTGTTCCTCGAGCCAACCTTCCTCATAAAAAATACATCCTCCTGAAACCAGCTAGTCCATTAACCTGTTGATCTGGCTCTACCAGAGGGAAGCAGCTGCCTCAGGCAGAAGATGCTGAAAATAGGGGTTGTGTGCCTCCCAAGCTACAGTTACCTTTCAAAAATAATTAGTTCCATTGTTCATTACAGTGTTTGAAATGTAACCTGTTTATCGCATCAGTTGCAACTAGTTACAGATAACAGCATCAGTTGTACCTCAGAACTTGGAAGTAATGAGTAGGACATTGTGCCATCACCAATGTAAAAGTAAGAATTCAAGTCATCTTCTGTACATGGGATAATGTGGAAGACATCTTCTGCTTTGCTTCAAGGAGCAAAAGTCTTGAGCAAGAATCACTGGCCACAAGATGGCTGCTGGAAACTTACAAGCAGTCAAGAAGGCAATAGGTTCCTATTGGTTATCCCCAATCATCTGATCTGCAGAGATAAAATGTTCCTGGATGCGGAGGTTCAATTTAGCTACTCTGTCTACTAGTGTTTCATAACAGCAATCTTCTATGACTTTCCCCAATCATTTAAACATTAGGCACACATCTCTAAGCCAAATTTTATGGGTCCAGTCCCATTTCTGCAACAAATTCTTTCCACCGAAACAATGCACATCAATTCTACACTGGTCTGCCTCACAGCTGATTTGCAATGAGAGAATCTCTTGACTTCAGAAGTTGATAGTGAAGCCCCTGTCTTAAAACACAGGTTACCTCTAAGCACTGGCAGTGATGAAAGTAGAATAAGTGTTTTGTGGGAACTGTTGCAGCAGCTGACTGCTACAAAACTCAGTCGAGCATGAGGAACCTCAGGCATGCAGGCAGTATTGCAATTGATGGAAGTTTCCCATCCAGTCCAAAAGTTTCATTGTCTCCCTTATTGCTTATTATGGATGGGGGTTGAGAAGCAGTTTAAAGCTTAGGAAGCCACTGCATGGAACTGAGATCTAGTTTGAGGAGTTTGTTACAACATGTTTGTTACAACATGTCACAACAGGAGTTTGTTACAACATGGTTTTGGTCCTGTAATTGTCCTGCAATTAACCCACCATCACCTATACCTTTTCCTAATAGTTAAAAAAAATATTAACTTTGCTGCTGTTAGAATAACAACATTTTCACCTACAGACGCTTAGATTTTTAGGGGACATAGACATTTATACATTGTCTACACTACTGGAGTAACACCATTTCTATCATGGATCTAACCTACAGAAATCCTGGAATTTGTAGTTTAGTAAGGTATTTAGAATTCTCTGCCAGGAAACTCTATTCCATGCCCCTGAATTATGATAGAAAATCCCAATTACCTCATTAAACTATAAGTCCCAGGATTTCATAGGATGGAGCCACAGCAGCTCAAATGGAATACAATCTCTATAATTGGATAATTAAAGTCAGCCCTCCACATTTGCGGGTTTCTCTTTTGTGGAGTTGATTATTTACGGATTATTTGCTGTTACTTTTGCTGCCTCCCTATGCCATTTTTAATGGGGACTACAAGCCTTGTGAGACTGAGAAACTGTGAACGAGGCGTGTAAGTCTCTATTAAAAATGGTGTGGGACAGCAGTGGAGGTGGCAGTAAGCTCCACCAGTCACCTTGTGAAGGAATCCTGATGCCTCAAAGGAATCCATGGTGAGTTGAATATGGAGATTATACTTTTCTGTGTGTTAAATACAGTTGGGGAGGGCCTAGATTTATTCATGTTTTTTTTACTTTCATTTGGGTCCTGTGCTCCTAACCCTAGCAAATGTGGAGGGATTACTGTATAGACAGATATAGTCCATGGCCCTTTCCACATGAGGCTGGTGAATTGGTTCATGCTGTTTCTTACCGGATCTTCTGGGCTCGGAACAAGGGGGACTTTCCCTCATTTCCTTCCGCGCAGCTACTGCATATGTTCCACTCTGATTCAGAGGAGGGTGAGTTCATGAATCCACCCTGCCTCTGTCGTGGCCACTGCCGCTACTCCCCTCACCCCGCCCCATCGGCTGTGATTGGCCTTTTTTGTGTGTGTGCATGGTTTAGTACGTCATTGCGTACGTGCATATGTCTGCACGTGCAAAAGTCCATACTACCCCTTGGCCCCTCTCATGAGCCCTCCCCTGACCACCAATTCGCATTGGTGTGAATGTATGTGTCTGCACCACTGTGAAAGTACAAATCGGATCAATCTGGAAAATTGGAAAACCGATTTCTTCTGGTTTTCAAATAGCGTGCTTTACCACCAAATGGGGGCACATTTAATCGGAATTACGTGCGGAATGAAGGTAAATAAACTGAGCCTAGTCTGCTCCAATGTGCAGAAGACCTCCGTGGCAAGACGCATTGGCCCGCCTTAATAACCGCGTGTGGAAAGGGCCTAAGTTTCCTGTGTTTCACTTTTTCTATGTACTGAACTTTTACAAGGCCACTGTGGCATATAATGTGAGTACCTGTTACTTAGTAAGAGTTGTTGTGGCAGATATAGTGTGTATTGTGGTCAATATCTGGATAATATCTGTCCTGAATTAGTAGGCAGTATTATTAATCATTGCTTATTAAGTTGGAAGTTGACTTGTCCTGACCTCTGTGGTTAAATAAGCCTGAAGCAAGATTAACTTAAAAGCACTTCACTAAGTTGCAGTGTAGTATCTGAACAATAACAAACTGTGTCTTTGTCTGAAAATGCATGGATGGGTACAATTTTAAGAGTTTAATAATTTAAATTAAATCAATTATCACAGCTCTTTTCTCCCTTACTGGCAAGCTCTTAAACGACCAATAATTTACAGCTTTTCCATCACACTTAGGCCATTTCCGCACTAGGCTGTCATAGCGCTATTGTTCCACTTTCAACATCCTATGGAATCCTGGGGTTTGCAGTTTAAATGGACTTAAAATCAGCTGCCTTAGGTAGCCACATTGTCCTGTTTATTGTTGGGCTGTTACTGATATGCCTATGTCAAGTGTAGAAGAGTAAGGAATTTCCTACCTTAATTAATTTTCAGACACATTTTCAATAAACCAACAAATTCCTCTACTAACTTCTACATTTTGTGTAGACATCCCTTTTCTTTGGAAGCTGGGCTGCTGGTGGGTCTGAATTGACAGCTTAAAAAGTTGGTTGTCTGAGTTTGATTCCCCAATTGGCAATGGAAATACAGGGGGTGCCTTTGGCTGTGTCACACACTCTCAGCCCTAGAAAACCCCATGATAAGTTTGCCTTAGGGTCGCTATACGTCAGAAATGATTTGAAGGCACATAACAACCATAACAACAAGGACAATATTGTCATGACTTTGAAGAGCAGTAGGTTCTTGTTTTGTTGAAACACACATCAGGCAGACAGGCTTGCTAGAGTCTGTACTACAGAAACCCATTTATCCATTTAATTTATACCCTTCCGTTCTGCCTTCCCACTCAGAAAGCACATACAAGACACCAATTCAGTCTCTCAGAGGAGGCTAGCAGTGTGCTAAATCAAAACCACTTAAAAACTTAGGTTAAGAATAACGGTCTCTGTAATAGAATCTTCTGAAAAAAATCAGGCTGCGTTTGCACATTCTGTTTCCCAGATTTGAATTTTCCTGTATTCACTGTGCATCCTGCTGCTCTTACGGTGACGGCTAGGTGGCTACTGTAGCCTGGCAACGAGAAGAATGCAGGCATGTTCATTCTGCAAAACCTATTAAGATTTAAGCTGCCACTTCTCTTCATGAATGTGAGTATTTGCCAAAGTCCAGCCTCTTTGAGGTAAAAATCTTGACACATATCTGGATTACTTACTTCCTTTCTCCTGCAGCAGGGTGGTCTCTGAAACAGCCATTAGAAACAAAAGAAGGTGGAATGAGGCCAGGCCGCTCCTTAGAGAGCAGACTTGCTTCTCTCAGTATTGCATTTCAACCTCTTTGCCTGGAAGTAAGGATTCCCCCACCTCAAGTGATGCTGTGAAAAGGTAGTTGTATCTTGGCCTGGAACAGGCTTCTAATTTTCTACTCCCTTCTGGCTCTGATCTATCTGACTTTATAGACAGATGTATTACACAGAAAAGTTAAAGGATAATTAGACTGAGGAAAAGTGGAATAGTGATTTTGGAAGCTGTCATCCAAAAATGGCACTTTTTCCAAGGTCTGGATAAAATAGAATTTACCCTAGAACTATTCATTTAGCAAGTGGGTGGTAACAAAAAACAGAGGTGAGTAAACAAACAAAAATAAATCAGGTAGACAAAAATCCCTTTACTTTGTGGCTATTGCTGCTGAAATTCCAAACCTCCAGAGAACAGGAAAGCTTCTCCTGACACTTCCTTGTCTGCACAGAGTCAGGTTGGAAGCTTGCTTTGTACCTTCTAATATTTCATAGACGGCAACTGGGACACCTGTGACCAAGTAACATCAGAATGTGGTCAAGATGGCAAAAGTTCTTAATGAGGAGGGACACACAAGCTAGGAGAGACTGCAGCAGCTTGCTTTTGCTTAAGCCTACAGGGAAAGGCAAGATTTTGCCTTGTCTTCTCTCCCTGGCTGAGTTAATCAACTACAAACTCTTTTTGGAATTTGAACTCAGTTTGCAGCAGCTGAAGTAAGCTAAAGACAAAGAAGGAAAGGAGGAGGAGGAGAGAGAAACTGGGGCATTTTAAAAGTATCTGAAAAAGTGGGATGATTGAAGATTAACTGGGACTGACCACGATGAAGCAGAACAGCTGCAGAGTATGTTGTTTATTGCTGTTAATTAACACTAGTTGGATCTTCTTAACTATTAGCATTCAAAGGAGGAATGTGCTTTGAGGTTAAAGATGGAGAGCCAATGAGAGGCTGCCATTGTGCCAAACATTCTGCCTTCACTGAGCTTCCCAGCAAGCTGACAGATGGCTTTTCATTTAACACCTTTCATATATAATCATCCCAGACTAGAAAGGAACCATTATGAGAGACCCATTTCAAGCCCCAGTCATTGTTGCCCAAGGTCAGAGGCCCTTATCATCTCACCCAAATTATGCATCTGTTTAAGAGATGATACTGAACCTTTCTATATGCATTATTTTGAAGAGATTTACTTAACTTGTATTTGCCAGACATGACTTGCATAAAAATAATTATGAATAATAACTAGTAGATGCTAGACTCTGATTGACCATAACCTGTCACATATAACTAAATTGTACTGAAATTAGGCTTTATGTACTTAGAAAATTGCTTTTGGCAACTGATTCTGAATAACTGCCAGCTGAGCTATTTATACTAGCAGAAGAAAAAACAAGGCAAGAAATCCAGCCAAGTCCAATCTTTACTCTTTATATATAATAATGTGGAGGGTCATCTCATTAGCAGTATAGTTTCACCCAATCTGAAAATGTTTAGTAGATGTTAACATACATTTCAATGAATTAATTGAATTTAAAACAATTTTTCATATTGTCAGAACTTTGCCAAAGGGTACCCATTGCTTGAAGAAGCAGTACTGTGGCAAGTATAATAAAATACAATTTGGCATTGTACAATTCAGTTTAGAATCAAATACCATAGAGTTAGATTCAATTTGATTCAGAGGTCAGAAATAGCATTACTGACATGAATGTGCTAATAGCAGATTTTTTTTTAAAAAAAAAACCACAATCCAACTAATGAAATAACCAGTAAAACAATTATTTTAAAAATTGTCATGTTAATTATCATAAGTATGTTCTCAATCTGTTAAAATTACAGAAAATAGTACAAAATGACCAAATTCTCTAAATCAGCCCCCACAGTAATGAATTAAATTCACCTAGAATGTTAACCATTTTTTTAAAACTAGCGTATTTACCCAGCATTGCCCAGGATTTTATTTTCTCATAGGTAATACTTCTTAGAAATACCTTAGGAATTACCTCTACCTTATGAATTAGATGTGGCTGAAACACACAGATTTGAGATCCTGTGTCTCTAATTCCCCAAAGAGTGTTGTCCAGTATGTGTAACTTTTCCCCGTGTTCCCCAATCCAATCCATATTCAGAGTTATTAACATACAGAGGTTGGTTTCCTGAGGAAATACACTGCCCTCCTCCTTCTTGCTGCTAGCTCTCATCTCCATGGCAATTGGCCAGTCCCAAGAGGTCTCTGGCTGGGAATTCTAGAGGCCCCTCTCTAAACTGCCAACTCCAGGATTCCATAGAATCGTCACAGGCAGCCAATTATATGAGGTCTTCTCGCCTGTCTCAGCCAATCATATGAGGTATTCACCTGCCTGACACAAACAGACAAACTCACAAACAGACAAACTTTGACTTTTATATAGTAGATTTAATGTCATTGGCATATAAGAGAGATACTGTGGTGTAGTGGTTTGAGTATTAGGCTAGGAGCCTAGAATACCACAGTTCAAATAGGAGGGTTCAAATCCCCACTCAGCCATGGAAACCTCCTGGGTGACTTTGGGCAAATCACACTCTCTCAGCCTTAGAGGAAGGCAGTGGCAAACAGAACCTGAATAAATCTTATGCAAGAACACCCTATATGCCTTGAAGTCAGAGCAACTTGAAGGCATACATCAACAACATTGGCATTTAATGACATCTAGGGCTTTATCACATGAGGCAGTAAATCGCACTTACAGCTGGATAAAATAGCACCTTTGGAGGGACTTATCATATGACCTGGTTGTTGTTCTCCCATGGGAGACTGTTTGGAAAGTGTTTCTTTTTATTAGCACCAAAAATCTGTTAATTATCTCTTTTTCTGCTTCTTTTGTGCTATGATTTCCTTTGCAAAATTCAGTTATGCTTTTATGCTGATTTTGCTCACTGCTCCCCATGTCCTTTCCCAGCCCCAATCTGGAGTTCTCTCTCTCTCTTAACCACTCAGTCACTCACTCACCCATATACACTCACCCACGCCTCGGAAAAATAAGTGGGGAAAAGTCTTACAGTTTTAAAAAGCATTTATTTAATTAATTAAATTAATTTTATTACTCGTGAACTGGTAGAAAAAGTCTTGGATCATACCAGGAACTGACAAAAAAATTCCAGTACAGATAAAATATGTATGAATCTCTAAACTAAAATCTGAAACAACAGGAACACATTTGGGACTTCCTGGTCTTTTTAATGGGTCTGGATGTACCCACCTTCTACTTTTTAATGTTATCTACTTAGCAGAACTCAGAAAACTGCTTTTAAAAAATGCACCACGCCACTTACCACACAGGCATGTTGCGTACCAGGGTGGGAGTGTTACCTTGAGTTTTGGGGGGTCCCGTGAGGGGCGCCCAGATTGCCAAATAAAATACCAAATTTGGGGAAAATTAGCTTAAACACTGTTTTGGTTAGCGAGAGGCAGGGTAACTTTGCAAGGATCTTTAAACCCAATGTATACAGCGGTGGGTCAGAGAGTAGCTAGACAAGGTTTTCCAAATAACAGACAATTCTTTGTTAAAGACAAAAACACAGAGGACAAAACATAAACTAACTAGCTTGGGAAGAGAAACGGGAGTTTGTTAAGGGAAGGCAATACGACCTGTCTCGTAGTCCTGGAGAGAAGTGGGGATCCGGGGAAGAAAGCTCAGCGTGGGGCGCTGAGGGGAGTCCCTTAGACAACCGGCAGCAAGGTGGGATGGCAGTCTAAAGTGATCCGAAGACGGTTGGAAATTGAGGGGTTTTTATAGGGAAGTTTGTGCCTACCGGCTATGGCAAGCCAGGTGAGAACAAAGGAGTTTTGGTGCTGGACAAAGGATTTGGAAAGGTCGAATTTAGCATGATTGGGTTTGTGTTTGATGACAATAGCGTGGCTGGGACATTGATGGTCCAACATAAAAGAGTAACTTGACTGAAAGCCCTGTGGCTATTGTGGAGTTTGCGGTGAGAAGTTCCCTGAAGCTGTGGGTGAGGCTTGAGTTGCTGGCTTCAATGAGGAATGGAATGCAAAACCATTAACGGCCGCACTCTGTCCATGCTTGTCCGGAGAACTTCGCAAACACGTGGAGTGAGGTAACTGCAAACCAGTCAAGCTAAGGCCAAATTGTTTGATATCAAAATGATATCTGGGGGTCCTCACCCGAGGTGCCATACCGGAAGTAACAGGAGCAATGCAGAGGCAGCCTTCTTCCCCATGGTGGGTTGTGGGGGCTTCCTCCCAGGGGTCTGCATGGCTTGGCATGACCCTGGGGGAAACAGTAGTGCCAGCCACTGGTCGGGCCTGGCTGGAGTGACCTGGATGTAGGCTTCACTCGAGTTGGGGGTGGTGGTATTTATTTGCCTTCTTCCAAGACGCTCACTCGGTTCTTTTGGAGCATTGTCCCACCTACCACCCTAAAAGACTTGGTGGTGGGTTGTGACAGCTGCATGTTGTCTTTAGCTGTAAATGTATTTTGTCTAATTCCAAACTATCACAACTTATAAGGCACGGTGGCATGGGTCTTGGATTTATCATAGCAGTTACTAGTGTCTCCTAGGCATTGCTAAGGAATGAGAATTGCCTTTCCTGTGCCCCGTGGTGGCAGGGGGCCACACTGCTGAGTTTCGCTCAGGTGGATCCCCCTCTTGTCCTCTCCGTGATCCCAGGAGAGAGCCACATGGTTGAGGTCATTGGTCAACAGGCAGGTTTATTGATGCTTGAATCCGGACCCATGCATGAGCTAACCGAATTAGCAACTGTAGTCAATAAAGTTGTGGCCTATTTCCTTCCAATGTAATGTTGTGTCCGGGTGTTTTGTTACGTGGAGCGGTATTCACCCCTGAACATGCAAATAATCATTGTAGATGCATTTTTAAAGTAAGACTTTACTTTTCTACCAATTATGCTGATTGCGAATTCAGGCAGTTAGGTTTCACAAAAGAAACCTTTCCAAGATGTAGTGCTGGCAAAGGCATGATGATGTTAAGAAAGTCTTGACAGCATAAACAATTGAGATATTCAATATATATTTCAACATTCCTGTTTGCATGTTGACAGTGATAATACTCACCTACTGCAACCCACCTGTAGGTTTTCTTTGCTTGGAATTCCTGCTACCTACTTTATCCCTTCCCCAGAATGAATTCTGGGTTATCTTAAAGGAAACATGGTAATAAGGGACAAGTTTGTGCACCTTGGAGCCTCTGATGGTGCATTGCTATTACAGGTACCTAACAAAATAGTCTCAGGCAGTAGTTATACATGAAACGAGTAGTTCTTGACCTTTCTTTACCATGGCCCCTTTTTAAATATCCTTTGTTGCCATGGATCACCAAGACTTAACCAAATATTTATTTACAGTTGCTCATCAATGGTCTTCAGATTTGGAGAGAAGGGAGAAATAAGTAAATGCAGACACTTCTATCATAATATTTTTATTGGAATGATTCTGTCCAAGTTTGTCTTTCTTTCCTTTGTTTCATTCATTCATTCATTCATTCATTCATTTTCACTGTAAAAATTCATAAAATTTCTTCCAGCTTTCATGGACCCCTTGTAAAGACAGTCCACAGACCCTGGGTTAAGTACTGCTGCATTAAACAATAAAAGTGATATTTTCAATGCTTTTCTATAAACAAAAATAATAGCAGTCTGGTCCACTGTTCTCAGCTCACCCTGTTGAAATTGTACTCTTCCAATTGTAAGCTTCCCTTGAATTCAACCACACCTCCTTGCTATCCTCCTTCTCATAGTTTGTCAGAAACTGGACTACTATCTGTTTAATAGGCAACCATTTTTTCTATTCCTCTTCATTCTCTACAGCCCCTTCCCCACAATCTGAGAATTGTGATTGGCTGAACACAGAAGAGAATGGACACCAGCTCTGCCGATCACACCTACTACTGTATAGGTTGATATGAGGGTCATACTGAAAGTAATGCTTGCCGGGTCAAAGCAAGGATTACTGGAATAAAGTCCATCGCAAACCAAAGCAAAATTACTTGAGAGTAAGTTCCTCTGAGCAAAATGTGACTTACTTCTGTCTAAATATGCTCTGGCATACACAGTAAAGAATTGCGATATGGACTATGATTTAGTGCTATAGACTTCATTATATTATTATATTGGCTATACTAACATACAGTACATTGTATACTATGGTCATTTCAGCACTACACTGTTATAGGGCTATTCCACTTTCAACATCTTATGGGATCCTGGGGTTTGCAGTTTAGGGAGGGGCCTTGAGAATTCTCAGCCAGAGAGCTCTTTGGCCTCAGTAAATTACAAACTCCACAGGATGTTGAAAGTGGAATAATAGCACTATAACAGTGTAGTTCGGAAATGGGCCAAATCATATTCGCTATATGTACTGTTTATGAGAGCCAGCATGATGTAGTGGTTTGAGTGTTGATTTAGCACATTGGGAGACAGGGTTAGAATTCCTGTTCAGCCATGAGAACCCACTAAGTGACCTTGAGCAAGTCACACTCTCTCAGCCTCAAAGGAAGGCAAGGGCAAACTGCCTCTGAACAAATTCTACCAAGAAAATCCCATGATATAGTAGTCTTGGGGTTGCCTTAAGTCACAAATTACTTGAAAACACAAAGAACAACAAATGCTTTTCACACAAGGACTGAAAATGGCTACTCATCTGTGACAAGTAAGAATGCTATTCAGGTATGTAGTTAAGAGAGACTTTTAAAAAATGAGTTGTTACTTCTGCACCACAAATGGGTAAGTGAATTAGTTTTTTAAAAGGGGGAGGTTATAACTCTTGGGACCTCATCTTTTATTTTTTTTAAAAAATAGTTACAAATAGAAAGAGTAGGAAAAATAGAATTGTTTTTCATTGTGTTTCTCCTGTATTCCCCTCAGTTCTTCAACTGTACGAGAATAAGCGTTAAATAGCCTGAAGTCTAGATTGTTATCTTTATGCCTACATGTTGCATTTGAAGTAAAATACAATTCATTAAGAAAAACCTGAAATGCAATCCATGTTATTTTCATTATTTGGCAACCAGTACTGCACTGTTCCTAACACAAAATCTATTCTAGTCTGGCTGGCATGTAGTATTAATAAATAATGTTCCAGAAGGAGCTACTCAAGACATTTACAAGTACAGTAAGTGGAAAATGGAGTTTCACTAATTCATTTCACTTGACTACACAGAGTCTTTATATCTTTCTGTGTTCACAAGATGAGTAGGATTGGTATAATCACTTTGGACCACATCATCTACCTTTAATCATCAGGAGTACTATTTCATTTTGGAAATAAACACCATGAAATTACTACACAAGTAATGATACAAAATATATCTTCTGTACTTTAACCTCCCCCCACCACAAAAAACATTGTAGTACTGTTGCAGCTTTCCATTATGAAATTGACTTCAATAGTTTCAAGTAAAGATGACTATCTCCTAGATAGTTAAAACATACAAGGCACACGATACCATAGAGAACATAGTAGTTTGGAGGTCAATGCTAGAAACAGGAGAAGATCTGTATGCCTTTCCTAATCATCTAATGGAAGTTGGGAAATTTTAAATCTATTTGAATATAGCATCTCACAAATTCTATAACATATTTTTTTCAGGCTGCACCAGCTACCCACAGCACAGGCATGCACTGGTAGTATGGTCTCTAACAACATGGTCCTAAAACATGTTCACCTTTTCTCTGAAACTATGCAGCAAAAGATCAAGTCAGTGTTGTCAGACTTGTAGTCTTTTGAGCAATTGCTCTGCCATTATGAAATCTTTTCATCACGGAAGCTGCTAGGTTAAATATTTAAGAAACAGCTTGCAGCAGTTGCAGAGGGGGTGGGGAGCTAGTTCATTTCCCATTCACCATTTAATTAAGTTCTCACATGGACTTCCAAAACAACAAATAAATAGTGCTGAGAGCAATATAAGCCTGAACTCTCAGAAGACCCCCAAAATGACCTAACTGAGACTAATATACTTTGAACATATCATATCATGAGAGGCATGAAAAATTGGTAATTAAGCCCACAGACTCTTTGGAAAGAATGGTAATGTTTGGTAAAATGGAGGTTAGCAGGAAAAGAGGAAAGACTGCATTATATAAGGACTGATTCAATAAACGAAGCCATAGCCCTGAGTTTGCAAAACCTTAACAGGGCTATTGGTAACTGAGACAGGCCCTATAGGGAAACAGGAAAGTCTCACATTATGCATAAAATGTTACCGAAATATAAAATGTTATATGTTCCCAGGTCCATGACCATTAACTCTAACACAGTATCTATGTTGTCTTGGCACAGTATTGCCTATATGCTTCTAATCTTGCTAGCCTGTAGTGATACATCATGTCTCATAGAAAAAACATTTGATAAAGGTCTTCAGCTGGATGGAGTCTGCACTCTTTGGGACAGGAAATTCACTATTCCTAACATGTTGCCATCAAACCTCTGCTGGAAATCCTCTTAATTGTGTTTTGAAGTAATCGGTTCCACTGTCAAAGATTCTCAGTCCATCAAGAATCCTAATCTTTGGTCTGTATTCTTTCTTTGTCCATCTGAATGTATCAGTTTAGGTTAGAAGTGGGCAGCTGTAGCCATCCAGCCCACCAACCTTAGCTAGCATAGACAGTGGTCAAGAATTATGGGAGCTGCAGCCTCAAATAATCTGAAAATATGGTTGCCTATCACTGCTTTAGGTTTGATCCCCAAGGGCAACAGAAAACACTTCATCTATATCACAACATCCCAATATTTAAACATAGGTATCATTTGTAGGCTTAATTACCAATTTTTCATGCTTTTGTTTAAAAAAAAAAGTTGAATGTTTAAAACCGTTTTACAAAGAAAAAAATAAAGAAAAGGGAAGAGAAAGTACATAGGATATAAATGTGGGCTCGACGGATACATTTGTTATGTGGAGATCTGGGCCTGCTTTTATTCTCCCTATCTGGAGAAGCAGCATCTTTTTATATGATTACCATCCCCTGGCTCCCTCTCCACACTTAATCACCCTTCTACCTTCCCTAAGACCACAACCATTGTGGATATAGGGCAGAGTGTTTTCAGGTTTATCCTAAATGAATGTTGTGTCACTTGTGGTAGCATGTGTAACTGAGCTCAAATTAAAGAGGCACTGTATGGAGGTTGCTCTTAAAAAAAAATAGAATAAAATCTTTATTAAAAGAACTAACAAGGGCAAGGTATTTGGTAACTCAATATGTCAAACAGAAAAGAACTTCCAACTCTTAACAGGCAAATACTTGCTGAAGCTAACAAGCCTTTGGGTATCCTCCCACTCTCTCTCTCCCTCTCACTAAAGGAACTCCTTCTCTAGGCCCTGTTTCTGTTATTTTACTGTTCTGCTGACTCACCTACCTAGCCCCTTCCCTCTGGCTAACCTGGGTTCTTTAGTTGGAGAACCAATCAAATTAAATCCCCTTTGTTGCTAGGGCTGCTCTCCTGGCCATGCTCCCCCCTCAGGGTTCACCACAACATTGAGCTGATCATATTTCCATAAATACCATTTCCATAAACTGATCATATTTCCATAAATACATTTTATTGAAGCTGCTGTCTATAAAATACATATTCATGTATAGCTAAAGGAATAAGTTCTTCTGACCATTGAATGATAGATGATGACTACTTATCTTTCCAGCCATAGGGTATAAATCTTCCAGCAACAGCAAAAGAACACAGGATACAACCATACCGACCATCAGCTAGATTTCATGTCACAGGGGTATAATTTGTAAGAATATATGCATCTGCAAATACCAGAGATTTCTATAATACAAAATTAATATGTTAAACACATCCAATTAAAAAGGGATAATCACTGAATAGATTCACTTTATATGCCACAAGTAAGTATTAACTATATTAAACTGCTAATTCAATTGAAGTACACATTTTCTTCCTGAAAAGGCATAATTCTGTCTGCCATGCTCAAAACTTCAGTTGTTGCTGGGTCAGACAGACTTTTAGGTCTAAAGAAATTTTTGATATTGAAACTAGAATAGTTTCCGATTGATTTGTTTGGAAAGGACACTCCAACTCTTTATTTCACTGAATCCTAAATTCATTAACATGAAATTTAGTGCTTTCCAACAAACATTTCTAACCTTGGTGTGTTGATGTTAGTTTCTTTGACAATACGAATAATGTTTACAACACAACAGGGGTGACTAAAGCAATCAGAGTTAGACACAAATGAAGTTACAATTGTAAATATTGTCACTGCACCCATGGATAACTGATAGATGGACTATAATATTGAAAATGGCATGTCTTGGTCTAGACCAATCAATTGGCCCAAAGTGTAAATCCCATGGTTAATTCATATATTCCATATAAAGGATTGTCTTGTAATCTTCTGATCAAATTTAGCACAAAAGTGAGGAAAGAGTGGTCCACAAAGTTCTCCCTTTGGCCCCCAAATCCTGATGATTTAAAAAAAAAAAACCCTATCAATTTTCAGGAGATTTGTACTGAAAACTGCTATAACTTCCCCAAAACATTTTTAAAGGCAACAGTTTGGATCCCACCCACCACTTACCTCTTTTGGCTTAAGAATGGTGCTATGGATTAAAGTATACCTGACAACAGATTTCACTTTAGGTCATCTTGGCACCTGAAATCACAGCAGACATCAATCTTTTCTTCCTTAAATGAACAGAACCTAAGTCAGTCCATTCAAAAAGAGATTCCAAGTAAGTTGATTCCAAGATCACTCAAAGAGGAACATCTGAAATTGGCCATAATTTCCAATTATTTGCATGAGCTGGGAGATAGGCCTTATGATACAAACTCAAATCTAGAAAATTAAACCCCCCATCTGAAAATGACAGTTGCACCCTTTCAGGTGAAAAATTGGGTAGTGAAGGCTCCCATAAATTAGTCTTCCATAAACCTACGTACTGTGTAGTTTTATAAAAATAAACCCAGGTGAAAATAAACCCTTCACATTTGCTAGAGTTAGGGGCACAGGACCCCTGTGAATGTGGGAAAACCATGAATAACTCTAGGCCCTCTCAAAACATCTTTAACACACAAAAAGTTATGATCACCATATTCAACTCACTGTGGGTTTCTTTGAGGCATCAGGGTTCCTTCATAAGGCAGAATTGGGTGGCTGGTGGGTCTTACTGCCACCTCTACTGCTGCCCCACACCATTTTTAATAGGAACTTACAAACTTTGTTTGCAGTTTCTCAGGGAGGCAGCAGAGGTGACAGCAAATAATCCATGAATAATCAAATCCGCAAAAGTGAAACCTGCAAATGTGGAGGGCTAACTGTATAAAAAGATATCTCAAAGAACGTACAACATATGTGATAAAACAGGTACCTTAAGTAAATTAACCTTACCTCAAATATTGAAAATATTTAATCACTTCAGTTTTTCTTTGTGCAACCTGTTCTATAGGATTCTGTAGATCTTAATTAATCTTCTCTAGATCTCCTCTTTGTGGAAACCCATCTTAAATTACAAAGCCTAGGACCATGTTCAGGGTGAGGTCCAACAAAAGCAGAATAGAGTAGCACCACTATTTACCTATCCAATAATACATTTTATGAAACAGAAACTGCAAATTTGTTTTTACACAATTTTTCTCAATAAGTATTTTCATTTCTCCCTGCAATTGTAGAAGCTGAAATTGCTAGTGTAGAATGTTACTATCCTGGGAGTTGCTTCCTGCCTGCATGAAGTCTTGTGTAACTTGCATAACAAGAAATAGCAAATCCTTCTTTTCTTCTGTGTGCACAAAATGTGAAATGCTGGACCACTTGCCAAGATTCATTCATACTAAAACAGACTGCTAGTTCCTTGGGAGTAGAATGACAAGAAAGAGAAAGAGAGAGAGACAGAAAAAGGCTTTTATAGCTTGTGTGTATAAATTATTTATTTTGAATTATTTAAATAATTAATTAATATAATGCCAAATTAGCAAGCACCCAGTTGGTTCCTTAAAAGGAAAATTGCATCCAAAATGTTGTGAAATATTATATATATATATATATATATATATATATATATATATGCAGAGGCAAGATGGTATTACCAAATGAGTTGTACCTGAGGACAGATTTCAAAAGAACTATGACTGAGTAAAATATTTTATTTCTGGATTACTACTTTTTGGTTCCTGGGGGTCATTTCTGGAGTCACAGGCAATAGTACAGTTGGCCCTTCACATTCGCTAGGGTTAGGAGCACAGGACCCTTGCAAAAGTGCAAACATTTCAAATATCAAAATGGGTGTGTGTGTGTGGGAAGGGGACTGAGGCATGGTGGGGAAGGGACACCCAGGGTTCAGACTGGATCAGGGAAAGCAGAGGGAAGAGGGGTGGCTCAGGGTGGTGGCCCTATACTTCCTCCCTCTCAGCCATTTCCTTTGTTGGGTATGTGGAACATCAGGAGAGGGTTTGTGGTGCTGAGAAGTTGAGCTGTGAGCCATCCTTAGCTGGTCAGGCACTGGCTGGTGGAGGAAGAGGAGGACTAGAGGTGGATATTTAAAGGGCTTTGAGGTCTGACTGGAGCTGCCAAGATGGAAGGTTCCCCAAGAAAAGAAGCACCTGAGGTGGGAGGACAAGGGTTGAAGAAACTCGCAAATAATCAAATCTGTGAAAGTCAAACCCGCAAATGTGGAGGGTTGATTGTAGTTTTCTCCCTGTGAGCATGGAGCAAATGATCTACTTTTGGAACAGAGAGGTCCAATGTTGCATACCCCTTTCCACTCCCACCAAAATCCTGAGACTGGAAGCCTAACCTTAATGGGGAGGGGAAAGATATATCTAGGGTGTACCAGTGGGTAGGAAGGAGTAACTGCTGATCTGCTGGGGCTGTAGCATTCCCAGGCTTGCCTCTGTCTAGTTGGAAACTACACTAGTTACAGGGAGCTGGCCTAACTTTGGCCATTTCCGCACTACACTGTTATAATGGTATTATTCCACTTTCAATGTCCTGTGGAATCCTGGGGTTTGCAGTGTAGGAAGGGCATTTAGAATTCTCAGCCAAAGAACTCTTTGCTTCAGGAAACTACAAACCCCAGAATTCCATAGGATGTTGAAAGTGGAATAAGAGCACTATCACAGTGTAGGGCAGAATGGCCTTATTTCCCTCCTAGGGACTGCAATGGGAAGGAATTTTTGTTTTCTGGAAGAAAAAAAAAAGCAGCCAGAGTCATGTGTTTGTGAAACATACCCTCTTCTATAGCAGGGGGTTTGGGTTTGATGGCAGGGAGTATCATAAGATAGTCTGGAGACTGCAGTATAGAGGACTCTATCAGAGAAACTACATGGGTTCTCTATGCACTGGATTATGTTACCGCAAATCTGCCTGTCCCTGAGTTTATGAAGCCAATGAAAAAACTCAGGCCATTTCTGCACTAGATTGTTATAGCACTATTATTCTACTTGCAACATCCTATGGAATCCTGGGGTTTGCAGTTTTGGGAGGGGCTGGCCAGGATTCCATAGGATGTTGCAAGTGGAATAATAGCACTGTAACAGTCTAGTGTGGAAATGGCCTGGAAGGTTGAGCAGGGTAAAAAGACTATTAAATTAAGTCGATTGTACAACTGAACTGACTATAGGGTTTGTGTTCCCTGGAAAAATAAATCAGTGCTGAACACATTTTCTATTTGAAATTTGTATTCCCCTTGTCCTTTCAAAAATATCCATTTGGATTCCATTGGTTGTAAAATACGTACACAGATATGCACAAAATATTTTCTGTCTCCAGGGCTGCATTGCCACTGTTCTCCCTTTTCAGAGAGTTAAAATCTTTATCTTAACAGCAGGATTTGCTCCATTGACATAAAAGATGCATTTTTTAAAAACTGTTACAAAATCATTGGTTCTTATCTGACTGTTCCACTCACACTGGCTAGTAACTTTCTGGTGTCTTTTTATCTCTTTTTCACATCCTGTTACAAGACAGTTCCTCCCTCTGCTGTTCCCTTGGTTATACCGTAACACCCATCATCTTGCTTAAAAGCACATATTCATATGCCAAATATTTTTCAGCCATTAAAACAATTCATTATTTTATATTATGTGTTATCAATTATACTGTACAGCCTTCATAAGTACAGAAGAAATACTTCATAATTTAATTTTTTTTACATATTCATTCCTCAGCACAAATTTATTGTATTTTACATTTAGGAAAACATTAACATTTCCTCCTGAATATAAAATACGCTAATCTATGACTGCAAAATATAATAAGCTACATTTTGGCTTAGAAAACACCATGAAAAGTTAATTGTAAAAATTTGCTGTGAGCCACTACCAAGTGTGATAGCTTCCCCCATCCCGTAAGGGTGGCTTCTCCTGGAATAGCCTGATAGCGTTCCCAATATATTTGAGAAATATATCAGGCAAGTACCAGCTCATCAAAAGTCTAGGCTCTTGGTTTTCTTTTCAGTAGCTAGATATGACGATAGGTACTTAGGGACCTTTAACACCACACAGTTGTAGCAGTATTAAACCATCATGGTGGTAGGATATAGAATCCTGGGATTTACAGTTTATGGATGTATTTAGAATTCTCAGCTGCAGAGCCCCAGTGTCTCCCAAAATTGCCTCCTATAGAATCCCCAGGATTCTATAGGAGGCAACCATCGCAGTTAAAGTAGAATCATAGCACCATATTTGTGCAGTGTGAAATGCCTCTGGAATAAACAACCACCAAGTACTTATTAGTAGATATGTAGCCTGTTATCATCCTGTTTTGAAATTAGAGAAACAGTACAGCCAAGGTAGAATCTAAGAACATAAGAAAGCACAGATCTTTCCAACTCCAGTTCCCAAGCCATGAGAAATTTGAAGTACTGCTAGCTTATGTAAACTTTTCAAATGGAAATAGGGCCTTTTAAATGCATGGGTTTGTTTTGTTAGCATGTTTTGATGTAACCAACAGTCCTTTCATTAGACAGGGCATAAACTAACCAAATTAATCAGGACAGCAAATTCTACTCTGCTGTTGTATGATAGCTAACAGTTTACAGATGGGGCTTCTACCATACCCCTTTTAACATAATTTTTTCTATCCAACTCTTTACCCTTCTTGGTTTGGAGTGAAAAAGAGTTCTATGAAACTCAAAAGGTACCTCACTGTTTTAGATTCTTAATGATAGATTGCTTATATTTACTCTAACAGACCAACTAATGGACTGCTTGATTTTTTTTTAACTCATGATGGTTAAGAAAAGGTGTATCAATTGCTTTACTGGAGTTTGCAAACCATATAATGGTCACCAGAATTCCTATAGTGACCACACTGGTTCTGTGTGGAAGTTGTGATGTTTATTACATGTCAGGAAATTACTGCATATAACATCTGTCCTATAATTTGCCAACTTTGAGACATCCTAGGCATTCAGCAGGACTTGGTTGTGATAAACAGAAGCAAAGAATAAAAGGAGAGAAAAGAACACATGTTGCATTTTAACTTTAAGGCCACGGGGAAGGGGGTGGGAGAAAAACAACCAAGTAAACCCCCAAACAAACAAAAGCCTGGACAGATTAAAATTGGTTTCCTATTAAGTGAAATCGCACCATGTTTTCCTTATTTAAACCCGAACTGTTAGCTCAACTCCCAACCAGCAGATGCCTAAAAGTTGCTCAGACTTTATTCTCAGTGAAATCTTAGGCATTTCTACTCAGTGCTGAGTACCATCAACCCAGTGAGGCTTACTCTTAGGTAAGTTGATTTAGGCTTGCTGCTTTACGTGTGACTACTGGCTGTTCAAATGTGATACTGAATGCATGCACATTCTGCTTGTATCTATGTTTAGCTATATATTGGGAAAATTTGTGGAGACCTACTCACATTCAGCTTGCTCTATACTGGCAGAATGGAACTGTCAATGGAACTTTGGAAAGAAATGGAACTCTCCGGAGATTGATCTGTTTGTGCAGCTCCTGCTAGCAAAGAAAAAAAAAATGGCTCCAGTGATAGTAGTTAAATATCTATCAAAGTAATTCCCAGTTACTGGCAATAGGTGAAGGCATTCTGGGTCTGTTTGACTTCCTGAAAGAGTTTAATGCTGAGGTATAGTGTTGAAAAGTTTAGATACAGAAACAAATACATAAATGCAATGTCATTTCTCCTTGCTTTTTTAAAACTTAAGTTTTATTAGTACTGTAACTCAAACCTCTGTAACATATCACTACTACAAATGGTAAATCTGATCAAGAGGGCTTTAAACTATTGCTGCCCTACACTCTTATAGTGCTATTATTCCACTTTCACCATCCTGTGAAATTCTGGGGTTTGTAGTTTACTGAGGCCAAAGAGCTCTCTGGCTGAGAATTCTAAAGGCCCCTCCCTAAACTGCAAACCCCAGGATTCCATAAGATGTTGAAAGTGGAATAATAGCACTAGAATAGTGTAGTGCAAGGCCCTACATCTTTGGGAAGCCCAAAATCTTTTGGCAAGCTCTAAAAACACAAGGATATGAACCGTAGAGGAGAAGCTGAGGGAGATGATAGGAGCCACAGTAAAAATCAGAGTAAAATGAAAGATGTGAACACAGCTTTAGATGTCTATGTACCAATACAAAGAGTGTGGGAAGTAAACAAGATGAGCTTGAATTCCTAGTACAGGAAGGTAAATATGACTTTATTGGTATAATGGGAGTTACACCTATAAAGTGTTTTGCACAGTTGAAGCTAATGCATCAACTGTGCCCATTCCTGGAGAATTTGGAACTGGTCATGCTGATGCATGCCTTGGTTACAATCCCATTTTGATTACTGTAATGTGCTGTATGTGCAGCTGCCTTTTGAAAGTGCTCAAAAACTTTGGCCCAAAGGGCTACAGCCAGTTTGCTAACTGGGGCTGGCTATATGGAGCACACAACTCCCTTGGCTGCTAGTCTGTGCCCAGACACAATTCAAAGTGCTGGTTTTGATCTACAAAGCCTTATATGACTTGGGTTATTTGAAGACTGTATATCTCTTTATGAGCCATAAGATCATGTGGAGAGGCCCTTCTTTGTTCCACCACCTCCTCAGGCTTGTTTGGTGTTAACAATGCAGATGACCTTCTTAGTGGCTGCTCCCAAACTTTGGAATTCTCTCCCTAGGGAGAGAGGATGCTCCCCTCCTTGCTTACCTTCCATCAACAGGTCAAACATTTCTGTGCCGTCAAGGCACTCGATTGTTTAGAGTGGTGGTGAGATCTCCTCCTTTGTGGGTCTTCAAAAAAAGAGCCCAGACAGCTATCTGTTAAGGGGTGGTTTAGCTGGAGATCCTGCACTGAGCAGGGGAAGAGGGATGGAAGGTTGTTGCTGCCTGTCTCAGTACATAAATCTTCACAAGAACATCACCACTTGAGTTGATGGTGTGGCCGGATGTGTTGGGATAGCCTCCATAAATATATTAATGGGATATGTAGTAGGGATATGCTGTAGGATGCTACTGAAAACCGTTAGGTAAACAACTCTGGCTGGTACTAGGATTGGAATGTAGAGATAAGAATGCCTGGTTCTCATGGATCCAGGAGAAGGAGGGGTTTTGAGGGGGATTTCTCCAGATATAAGAGCACACAGTTTTGATTCTCTTTAGTATCCTGCACTAAAGTCTTTGCAGTGTATTACACTACAAGGTAAACAAGATGTGTCAGTGAAAGGAAGAGCATTCAGAGGAAGAGAGTAATAACTGCTCATTTCAAAAGTAAAACATGGGAAAATCTTTCTCACCAACAGCTGAGTTCAAATGCCAGCAATTTATATACCCCTTTTAAAAATATTTTTTGCTAAAATTGAAAAAGATAAAGAAGAAAAAACATTAGTACAGCAAGCAAAGTAATTGAGGCATCTTCACAAACAAGTGAGTGAATGTCATGTCATAAGATTTACTCAAAAATTTAAAAAATGATCTTAAATATATATTCAGTGTAATGTATAACTTTTAAACAATAACACAAGAGTTGCAGTTCAGTATATCTAGAAGGTCCTAGATTTGGCAGGGAGATGTCACAACTACAGAGAATTTATGTTGGGCAAATACACTCTGCAATATCTTGCTAGGTGCAAACGTTTGGAGACATATAATCAGCCATCATATAATCCTAAGGCTAATGTCATGCATATGGGGGCTGTATATTGTCAATCCTCAGTTTAGACATTGTGGTGCACGCATGGATCTCTGTGTAATGAATGACTGCTTTGTTTTCTAAAATCTAGGCAATATATCAGCATGGTAATGCATGTCATTGCATTTTATAGGATCCTTCTGTGCACATATCAGAGTCAAATATGTTCAGTGCATCTCTGAGGTCTGAAATCATACCAATAAATTAAGAATAATTTTGAAGCCATCTGCTCTGGAAATGGGGAAAGATGGCCATCAATTCAGGTTTCACCAATCAGAATTTGAGTATGTGCTAGTACCTTGGGGGGGGGGGTCTGTATTAAAAAGCCTTATGTTTATTTCTACAAATAATTGCTCACAATATTTTTTATTGTTCAGTATTGTAAACACAGACCATAGTGGAGAAGAGACAAACGTTTTAATCTCAGATAGTACCGTTTGATTACAAGATTGTGTTCTTTTTTTATCCCCTTTTCATGTAAAAGATGTATACCTTTTAAACTGTAACCCGAGAGCTGTAGTTGAAGACATCTAGGCCATTTCCGCACTAGCCTGTTATAGCGCGATGATTCCCGAAACTGCAAACCCCAGGATTCCGGAGGAGGTTGAAAGTGGAATCATCGCGCTATAATAGGCTAGTGCGGAAATGGCCCTAGATTTGTGAACAGTCGTGTAAATACTGCTTCTCGCGATTCGTGAAGTGGGAGGAGGAGTATAATATCTTATTAGCTTTTCTGAAACTATTTCAAATAACTTGTTGGTTTTACGTGGAAATAAAATTGTTTGGTAGGGGGAAAAAATAAACAGTAACACGAGAAAAGCTCAACCTATGTAAACTATGCCATCATTTTTACGAGGCCATACAGGAGGACATTGGATCAGTAAAGTAACCTGCCTCCGACACCTCTTTTCGGGGGGAAATGCTCCCCCATTCCTTCGATTTACGAAGAAAAAAGGGAATGTCTCTGCCGGCTTCCCTTGTAAGAGTGGCCGACGATCCACGCGTTTAGGCGGCGGCAGAGAATAGCCCCGACATAGTGCGGCCGTTTCGCTGCCCGGCACCCTCGGGTTCCAGCTAGAGTTTCCGACCGGGCCCTTCAGGCTGACGGACGCCGCGGAGGCGAGGCCTAAGCGGTCCGGGTTTTCCCCCACACAGCCAACGACGCTGGAAGTGGGAAGCCTCGGCGGGATTGAGGTACACAGAATGAAGCTCTCCAGTGCTGTAAGTAGCAGTCGGAGGCGGCGGGGGGAAGGCGGGGGGAGGGACGGGGCTTTCGGTTACCGCCCGGCCACTTGTGGGTTGCTCAGCGCTTCTGGCCGAGGGGGATTGGAAAGTGGGGGCGGAAGCTGGGATTGTTTACCCAATAAAATAAAATGGCCCCGAAGATTCGGGGATGTGGAGGACAAGCATACCTCTGTTAAAGCCTGAATTGCACATGTAGCTTATGCAGTACACTGTGAGGAAAACTTGAGGAACTTGAGGAAAACTTACTGTTTTTGATGAACGAAGTCTAGGTGGAAGCTGCAGTGTATGTTAAGAAAATGTAATATGCAAGTAGTATTTTGCATTGATGCATCTATCTATCTATCTATCTATCTATCTATATTATATAGATATATAGATATATAAATTTATTCTACTTACTCATTTCCACGTTTTCATGCTGAACCGTTGCTTTCCTTGTGAACATATAAATATGTCACACCTTATTACTTCTTATGATTAGAGTAGGAGAGGGAAGGTTGTCCTGCGGAGGAGCTGTCTTTGCCTGTGTAAAAAAAGAAACTGGGAATAGATTGTCTCCATTTCCGCACAGCCTGTTAGAGCGGGATGATTCCACTTTCAGCCTCCTCTGGAATCCTGGGGTTTGCAGTTTCGGGAGGGGCCGGCCGGCCCCTCCCGAAACTGCAAACCCCAGGATTCCAGAGGAGGCTGAAAGTGGAATCATCCCGCTCTAACAGGCTCGTGCGGAAATGGCCTGTATGTTCCAAAGTTCGGTGCTTTGATGCTAGCCTTAGCTGTTTGGGATTCCTTGTTACCTATTGCCTTATGTTAAAGGTGCATCCAGAGTGATTAGAAAGACCAGAAAGTCCCAGATTTTGTTCCTGTTCTTTCCAGGTTTGTTTGGGAGATCCATACACGTTTTGTTTATCCCAGAATATTTTCTGTCAGCTCTTGGTACAGTCAGAGACTTATTATACCAGATCCTTAGGTCAGTTTATTTTAACCCAGTATAAAATTGGAAAGAGCAGGAACAAATCTGGGACTTCTCAGTCAGTCTGAATGTGTCCTAAATGGGACAAAAGTAGAACATACTTGGAGGCTTTCATTGAACAGATGTGGCCTGGATGAGGAACACTCAGTCATGAAAAGAACATTGGCAAGATGTTGTACACAGACGCAAAGAAGTCAGTGATGGATTGGCTGCTAAAATGCTGCTCAATGAAGTGAATATATCTACAGAGAGAAATTATCCAGGGCAGTAGTGTTTGCTAATACAGGATCTTTCTCTGTAGTGAAGAGGCACTGGCAAATACTTAGACTTGTATGCACAGTCTCTTTGCACCTTCTTGTGAGTGACAGGGAAGTGTGCAGAAGAATGCAATCACTGTTACCATTCTCATATTTCTTCTTACGTTCAGCTGTCCTCTAAGAATTAATCAGAAAAGAACGAAGGAGAGAAAATAGCCTTCTGTCTGTTCTGAATAAAGGAGAAAGATATACAGAGATGCATGCCTACAAGTACTGTTGTTATTACTGTTGTTGTTATTGTGCGCCTTCACGTCATTTCCAACTTACGGCAACCCGAAGGTGATCCTATCGCAGGGTTTTCTGGGGCTAAGAGTGTGTGATGCACCCAAGATCACCCGGTGGGTTTCCGTGGCTGAGCAGACAATCGAACCCTGGTGTCCAGGGTCATAGCTCACTGCTCAAATCACTACACCACACTGGCTCTTATACTAGTACTGTACCTTCCTTCAATGTTCTTCACAAAAGTTTTCTCACTGAAAAACGCCAAAGGAGGGCATAGTACTGATGGGCATAACTATATATTTTCCCTTTCCCCAGTGTTGTGTTTATTGATCGTAGATCATTGCATCCTCTCCTTTCACTGAAGCAGCATGCAGAATTCTGAACATTCTATCTCACCTTTGTTTATGAAGCTGTTACATCAAACTCTGTATAGTTTGGCTCTGCTAACACAACATATTTCTCACTCCTTAAATACGGTATAGATGAGGACTTTGAAAATGGATTGAGTAGGGAAGAATTCCATTCTTTTTATATTCCAGAAATATATTGGATTCTACATGTTCATCATTTTTTTTTCCAGATCCTTGGCCATGGTGGCTATGACTCTGATTTTAGCGATGATGAAACAGGAGAGAAAACTGAGAAATGGAAAAATAGGTAATACATTGCACAAGCAGGATCATAAAGTTGGTCTTATGTTTGCAAATGACAAACTCTTCTGCCTCTTTTCTCTCTGCTTTGACAAAGCTTGCTGTATTCAAGGAGCAATGGGAGGGGGAAAGATAAAGAGAGCTGCTGTCCATCTAGTGGCTGCCTGCCATCTCGTTTCTTACAGTTCTGTGTTTCGTCTCTCCAAGAACTAGATAGAGGTTTGGCTGGCCTGTTTACTTGTTTCCTCCTCTGGCACATCTCAGCAAGGTTCTCCAAGCTGCTGAACAAGAGATCAGAGCAGCCAAGACCAGGTGGCAACAGGCTATGTTGGATGAAGACACCTGCTAGAAGGAAATGATATACTGACACTGTTAGATTATTGTTTCCAACTGTCCCTGCTTTCTGATGCTAAAAATGCCATGCTATACACATTATGCATTTATATTGACTATGTATTAAAATAATGTGTTACACTTTTTTTTTCATTACTGAAGGCAGTGTGTGTGTGTGCACGCAAGTGACCTGTTAACACATTGCAACTCCATGAGTTTCATAGGGTTTTCTTAAGCAAGGAATACTCAGAGGTGGTTTTGGAAGTTCCTGAGTCTGAAATATAACCTACAGCACCTGGTATTCATTGGTAGTCTCACATCCAAGTACTAACCATTATTGGGCCTGCGTAGCTTCCAAGATCAGAAATGGGTATTTAGGTTCTTAGTGAAAACAGTGTAAAGGAACCTCCAGTCCCTCCCCCGGAGTAACAAAGCACATGGAGGCAAAAAACAGTCTCAGGACAACTGAGAAGTATAAGAGATTAGGCTTCGTCCACCTGCTTATCTTCAGGAGAAGTGGAAAGTCAAGGTTGCTTTTAGAATGTTCATGACTGCTTGTCACAAGTGTTCCCTTCCCTGGCTGAATTTGACTAAGCACTAGTACTAGCATAACATTTTCAACATGCTGGGCTGACCCTACTTTTGAGAATACCGTATAGGGTGCGTAGTATCCTGTCTCAAGTATGTAAGTGTTTTGGAGAAATCAGACTGCAGTTTTGGAAGAAATGTAAAGAGAGCTAAGCAGCTTATAAGCTTGTTAATATTTAGTTATTTCAGGGATACAGCCACAACCATCTAATCAGATTGATTTTATTTTAATTTATAAGCTCCCTTGATTCCCAGTTTAAAGCCAGAGTATAAATAAAGTTCATGATCATCATCTCAGCTGGTCACCACAGAGAAGGAGGGGGGAGGAAAGGTCAGATGGCAAACATCACGTGACATGTAAATATTACAATTTTATTAAGTTTCTTGGTCAATTCTTCATTGAATAGGCACTTTTTATACTGCTCAATATTATGATTAGATGGAATGTAACATCTCCAGGGCAGCAAAAGTCTTTGACGAGCTATGGCTTGGGAGTGATTGCTGGGCAGGTAACGGAAGAGTCTGAAGTTGAATGTCAAGGGCAGGCATGAGCAACTTCTAGGTGCTGGGAAAGGGAGCTACATTGGTATCCACCAAACTCACTGGGTGCTGTATTGCTTCCACCACAGAATACATATGATTGTGACCAAAAGCCCTCTTCCCAAGAGTACACACTTTTTTTTCCAACACTGCACTGTCATATTTAGTGGTCATAGTAATGTATGTCCAGTCCTGGTCAAGGGCATAAGACTGCCTAGAGAATGCACCTTCTGGCCTGAAAACCTTTCCCCTGATCCTAGTCTGAATACTCATTGTTTTCAGTGAGGGTAAAGTATTCTGCAAGTGCACATTTGTCTTTATTATGATACAGATGCTCAAGAGTTGAGACCAGGTGAGCTATACTGTAGTTCATATTCAGTCTTGAATATCTGTGGAGAATGTGGCACCCAGATAGAAATATAAAGGCCGAAGGGAGAAAAATGGATTTCTTTCTAAGCCTTTTTTCCAGGGGAAAAAAAGAGAAATAGAGAAAAAAAATAGATAAATGATGACTGAAATGTTTGAGGCAAAGCATTTGTATATTTACTCTTCCAAAATTATTTTAAAAAACTGTACAATAGGAAGATGTTATGTAAAGCAATGTACAGGATCTGGTCATGGCAGTTCCTGGTCTTACTATTATTGTTTCAGTTCTTTTTATGGGAATGAATACTTTATGTCTGCTTAACACTGTGGAAAACTAGATGAGAAAAATAATTTTCTGTTTTACTAATGTTGATCATTTCTTGTGTTTATTGTTTTTTTGGTTTTTTGGGGTTTTTTGTCCTAATAAAGTGGAAAAACCAAAGAGATTTTTTTCTTAAAAAAAAAAAACAAGATAAATTTTGGTCTCTGTGTGATTTACCCCTCTTTGCACGTTATATATTTACCATGTCCTCTTAATATTTGAGTCGTGTCATATGTCCACATTCTAAAATTACTGACCGCATTGCTTCCTCTTTTAATTAGAACAGGGGCCTCTTTTGTATTTACAGGGAATTTGGAATCATAGCGTAAATAACCTAAAGTCACCAGATGTTGTCTGATCTTGGAAGCTATGCAAGATCAGCCCTTGTTAATATTTGGATGGGAAATCACCATGAATACCAGGTGCTGTAGGCTGTATTTCAGAGGAGGGAACTGGCAGAAACCACTTCTGAGTATTCCTTGTCTGAGAAAACTCTATGAAATTCATGCGGTCACCATAAATCAACAGGCAACTTGAAGGCACAGATATACACACATATTCTCTCTCTCTTTCTCAAAAAAGGGGGAGTTTATGAGTCAGTCATATAGGCAGACTTAATATTGGATGATTACATTATGAGCTTAGTGGAACTAGAGGTGAGTGACTATATGCTTGGCTCTGTTTGGCCACCTGTGTGCAGAACTAGATTGTAATCATGTTGTAATTCATTCATAATTAGAAAGTTACTCCGACCTCCCATTTTTCAGTACTTTGGAAATAATACAAATTCAGACATTTTCTTAAGTACTTACTTACATCATTTCTTTTTCTCAGGCTAATTTCCAAGTGAAGAAGTCCCAATTCAAACGTAACTCTGTTTAAGAAACTGCAAGTGCACCACATTCATTCTTTATTCACTGGGATGTCTGTTTCTAGGGTTTCAAGCACTCTTTTCCACGGTCACTGATTTTCACAGCTTGGTTAGTGAGCATATAGACTACATTTTGATTTCTGGTAGGATCAACATCCCTTAGCCATGCCATTGTGATGGCCAGTGGAGGCTTGCCAGTTACAGTGTCAGAAAAGCTCCTGTAAACAAGGCAATTGGCACCTTGAAGCCCCAGGCCCCAATTTGGGCTCCTGAAGAGTTCAGTTGACCCCCACTCCACAGCTGCAGATTCAGAAGAAAGAGAGTAATACAAAGGAACTAGTGATATTTGATGGCAGATGTGTACTTTTGAAAAAATTGTCCTATAGAGATTTAGTCTATTCCTGGTAATTTAGAAAACATAATTTTGTATTTTTACTTTTTTGCCTTTTTTTCCTCTTTCATTATAAATGTGAAGAAATGAAGATGAGTTACTCAAAAAGCCCTTCCAAAAGGAAAAGCAGAGCCAGGTGGCTCACAGACAAGTGGTGGCAGATGAATGGGACAGGTACCTTGTTTCACTTAATAGAATTATTTCAGAACAGCATTAACTATGTGATGTGCAATCTAGACATGAAATAATGTTTTCTTTCACCAGGGAAGAAGCAGAAATCGAAGATATCATTTAATAGCAATGGATGCTGTATCCTTTGAATATGTATTGACTCATTTTATAATTTACTTTGATTTAGGGAATTTTTCTTTTTCTTTTTTTTGCCAAAACCAAGCATTGATTAGGAATACTTATTTATTATATGTATATTATGAATATTATGCTGATATATATATGTATATATATATTATATGTTTTATGTATATGTAATGTGTATTACATGTATTACATTACATACACATATTATATTTCTTCAAGTGAACTCAAAGCAATTTATATAGCTCTGCTCTCCAGCTTATCTCACAATAAGCATCTGTGCTATGTTAGGCTGAGATATGATGTCAACCCAAAGATTTTGCTGGTTCCTGGCTGAACAGAAGCTTTAACCTGCATGTCCTTGCACTTTGACTCCTATATTGCACTGACCATCACAGAGAGAGAAGGAGACATTCCTTGAATAAAGTCATGCAGCAGCCTGTAATTATTATGGTTACATATGACTACATTTGTAGTGTTGGTCATAGTTTTGTTTTGCTAGTAGACACAGAACTCGGTGTTGCTGCCTACCAGCCAGGGTCCCTACCAGATAAACCTGATAGCACCACTTTGCTTACCAAAACCATAATAGCATCTCTAAGTAGAAGCACAAGACTGCTCTGACATAACAACTGTATCCACCACTCCTTTGGTTAGTGTGGAAACAGAGCTCTGTAATATCTTGGGAGATTGGTAATTCTGAGAGTGTCTAGATGGGGAATGGGGAAACTTCCTTAATATGCATGCCAGTTCTGTTCCCTGGAAAGTTGGCATAAAGCTATCAGAGGATGTGAAAGAGGTGGCAGATGTATCGGACCTCCTCTGAGCAAGCCTTGGTGGCCTCCTTTTAGGAAAAGGCAGATGCTGCAGCTGCAGAAAGAAATGGGATGGCACTTGGTCTAGAGCAAGGGAAAGTGTGGCCTCCAGTCTCAGTTTTGCAACTCTCTTGACATCTCCCACAACCCCTACATGAAAGCAGCCCAAAATGCACAAGCACTGTCCCTAAAAAAAGTGGTTTAAATTGCTTCCCCTGGGACATTCCCAGAAGCTGGGAAAAATACTGGTGAAATTGAGCAGAAATGGTAGCTGGAAGCAACAATGCATCACTTCTGACATGCACAACAGGAAGAGTCACAAGATTGAAAATTAGCCTTCTTCCCTACACAGTGCCCAGTCCTTGTCTTTGCAATATATTCTTTGCAATAATGTGTTTATTTGGCTAAGCGGCTGCTTTAAAAAAAAATTCTAGTAACAGTGTTTCATATGCATAGCAAAACAGAATCAGATGAGCCAGCCGAACTCAGTGGCTTTGGTCACATGACTACCCCAGCCAGGGATATTTGGGTTCCCTTGCTTCCTATGCACAAGGAGCGTGCTAGTGCATGCAACCCGGTTGCTCCTGCTGGGAGCAGCTGAACAAACTATGAAGCTTCACTTCAGGTCATACTTATGCTTATGGGAGCGAGGCTGAGGTATACATGTGAGATATTTCCTGGTTCAGAAAGGTTAGAAACAAACCCTGGATTTTCCCCCCTATAGTTCATTGCGAGAAAAGCACTCCTGCTGTAAATGAGAATAATCAAGCAACACGGATCGAGGTGCTGTTAAAACCTTGTAAGCCAGGATTCTCGCAGATCCCTCACTTTATTATGCAGTCAGTACTTAGTTTCCAGAGGGCTTGCTGTATTCATATGTCAGTGAATCATACTATCAGCTTTCATGAACTAGGGTCTTCTTCATGAGAAGCATAAATATTATCCTGAGCTGTAGATGTTTCCATGCACATACCCAACTGGGTGGAAGAAATAGTTGGGAAGTATTCAAATGCAGGGAGTTGAGAGTAAGAATTGCATTATTAATAGCAGCCATTTGGAGAACACCAATACCTTGGCACAGGTTAGCCTGATTAGTGTGGTTGACAGATTTGATCAACCCACAGGAAATAGAGGTAAATCTCTTGTTTTTCACTACAGTATTTGGAGTTTCTTTGCTCTTGATCAGCAGCTTCAATCACAGAGAGTCCTAGGAAGTTGAATTTCAAATGTGCCCAGACAGGTGCCAGCTGAATGGGTGCTCCTATTTATGCAAATTGAGGAGGAAGAAGGAGAGTAGCTTCCTCTTGGAGGATATCTGTGTGTCTGCAAAATGTGATGCAGCCACCTGGGTATGAATTATGTATCCACAGACTAATCAGAAATGCTAGTTGTTCCGGGGTGTGGGTCAAGATGGCAGAATGACAGGCAGCTTGAGCCTGAGGCTCCTGACTGCTGCTGCGGCCCGGGTAGAAACATCAGGGGGGGTCCAGTTTAGGACCCCCCAAAAATCTCTCCCTTGGAAGGTAGGGAGATCGGAGCCGCTCACAAGTCCAGATTGTCCCAGCGACAGTAGTATTACCGTGGAGGGATGGAGAGCATTCAAGCCACCAGGTTGCAGCAAGGAAGACCGGAAAAGTGCGGACTGATAACCTTTTTAAATCAATAAAGAAAGTGAGAGTTTCCAGTTGAATCAAAGGTGAGGAAGTTAAAGAAGTTAAGCAAGTATTAAATCAATTGCAGACCTGACTGGAGGTGATTGAGTGAGTGGTTGGTGCTTGGGTGAAATGCCAGAGCAGGACGCTTTGTTGCTGTTTTGCTGAGGAGAAATCGCTGAGGGGAAATGGCACTCTGTAGTTAACTCTTTTTCCTCTCTCTCCCTCTCAGTAGAAATGCTCATTGTTCCACTGAGTACAAATTCAAAGGGAGGCAAAATCCCCTTTCCGTTTGATCCCCTAAATATTTAAGAACAACCTTGTATGTGGCTTGGGTCCATAATAGGCAGGGAGGATAGGGGCTGTGTCCCAGCATACCTGAAGAGTGCCAGGTAGAGAAAGTTGGTCTTAATGGATCAGTGGTTTGACGTGACATAAGACAGTTTCATCTGGTTTTTGTCATCTTTCATTAGGTTTTCTCCATTTCTTTTCCCCCGGTGTTCTTTTTGAGCCCCACAAACCCAAACATGGTGCTAGAAAAGGGAAAAATAATTTCATCTGTCATTGGACATGAAGTGCAGACTTCTGTAAAGTACCATGAAACCAGAATAGTCTTAACATGAAGAAATATTTTGCATGTAAATTGTTTCTGGGAATTTGCAAGCACAGGCAACAGTCATACAGATGTATTTTTCATCTAGATTTAAAGCTATGTCAAGTGTTATTTTTATGAATTTAAACCTGCCTTTGGATTTTACTCTGTTTTCTTTCTAGACCTATTCTCAGAATACCTTGATTTTACATGTGGTTTCAGTTTTGCTTGCTGTTTAGTTTATAAAGTATGTTTTGAATTATGTTTCATAAAGCAGAACACAAGAGTGATAGATTTCCAGCTATCTTGTTGTTTTTTGGAGGGAAAAAGAAGGGACATTTACACAGCTAGAGTTCTGTTTTTCAAGTGAAGTTAAATTATCAGTGTGCTTTGCATGTGTGAGATGTTTTCCAAAGACAAATTGGGGTAGCATTTTAGTGACATTCACTGGGAAGTTGTCAAAGACCAGTTTTGGATATAGAAAAGATTAATAAGGCTCATCAGTGAAATCTGCAACTGTGGTTACGATACCTTTCTAAATGTGTTTTAATCAGGGTAAAATTGACCCCACCCATATTTTAATTTTCCTACCCATAAATTCTTTCCCCTTTCATACCCTGATCTAGTACAGATGCTTTCCAAATTCTAACTGTTTAGCAATTGAAAGCAGGCTTGAAGTCCTAAGTTTCTCCATTGCTGAAACTCAAAAAGAAGACATTACAGGCTCTCAGTCTTGGAACTGAAGATCCATGTTGTTATTGTGTGACTCTGATGAAAGTAAAGAAACCAAGGTGGACTATATACCTATTAGCTGCGTTTGTCCATTAATCCAGATACAACAGTTACCCAAAATTGTGTTAGTGGAAAGCTGTCCATGAAATGAAACTTCCTCCTTAGTTCAGACCCTCAAAAGCCCTAGCTTTTTGAAACTACTTCAACCATAGCATAGGGAACTGCAGTGAAGAAGAGAATTGCCCATAATCAGGTGGAGAACCATTCCTAAGTATCATTTTTTTTCTTAACCTTCATTATCAGTGAATGTAGCATTGGGTTCTGTCTCTTCTGGATTTGTCATATCTTAGAAATATTTTTGTTTGTTTGTTTCATATGCATGAATTGCTGGTGTGGTAAATTCCTGTTAAGCAACCACTGACAAACACTTTGGTTGAATTCCTTAATTCTATCAGTATGCAAGACACAAGAAATTTGTGAATGACTATATTTTATACTACGGTGGTAAAAAAGAAGACTTCAGACGTTCAGGGTGAGTACAGAACAACTGCAGTAGTCCTCAGATTTACTAAGGCTGCAGTTTTATGCACATAAATAGACACCAAATCAAATTGAAATCAGTGGAACATAGTAAATGTTTATAGGATTGGACTGTATGTAACTAAACCATGGATAATTCAAAACTTGCATAATTTACTTCTGCTCATTCCATGCTGAATTGGCTTGCTTGCAACAAAGAGATCAGTTACACAGCAGAGTAAAATAGAATATATTCTTTTCCTACATAGGGATTGCATTACTTTTACAAAATGGTAATGATTACAGTAACTTTTGCTGGGCTGTTTGTGTTGTATGTCTAATATGTAGCTAGAGTGTACTTCAGTATGCAAAAAACCTAATATTTTGGTTATGCATGGAATCTTTGGCAGTTTTAAATATCTTATGGTTTATTTGTTTTTACAATTTGGGAGTGAGGCTAGAAAGCTGTAAACATATATGATATTACTGAATTGGGAAGCTTAATCATATGGTATATAATTCAAAATACAGGTGAATATTGTGCTCACTGTAATGTTGCAAAGGTTAGTAGCTATATACAGGTTATAAACATTGCTTGGAATCCTGTTGAGAAGTTGAATGCATAAGCACTGTAGTTAAAGTGCTGCACACTGAGTCCTGTCCCAATCCCCTGATCATCTCTTACCAAGCAGCACCCACTACTATTACTAGGGGCCTGTTTGCCTGTTGACTGGCAATGTCATGCCCTCCCCTTGAGAGATCTACCATTGGAAGAACCATAGCAGCCAAATCCTCCTTTGGTTCAGCACTCTGGGTGCCGAGCAGGAAGAAAAACTGAAGGAGGAGCCCCCTAGTCCCAGAAAGATAGAGGCTCAGTTATATGACGCAGACCATTCCTCACAGATGGAGTGAAAGACTGTAGTCAGAGTGTGGAGAGGAGCACAGCTTAGGAATGAATGATCTTTCTAAATACTGCTGAGGATCAGCGCATTGGCTAAACTTGCCGCCTGCGTAAGAAGGTTAGCATTCACTAGCCACCTTGGTGTATACAACTGAGTGTACCTAACAGGTTTATAACCCTTGGATTTTTAACAGCTCAGCTACTGTGACTCTCTGGAAATGTGTCTCTGATTTATGGATTTTTTGACCCTGGACTGTTTTGACACCAGATACTTCTTGCTTCCCTGGCTTTGGACTTGGGAGCCTTGAATCTTGAAATTGAAAGCAGGATAGGGCAGCAGTTAACTGATATTCTCAGCCCTTCCCATGAGCATTCGGCAGTGTGACAGGCAGAAGCAGGACCTTGTCACATTTCTCACTCATGCCAGAGATGGCTTAGGTCAGTGGACTGAGACCATCAGCCTCAAATGATGGGAACAGGCACCCATTGATGACAGTGGCTGCTGCCCAGCAAGTGGGAATTGTGGGACTTTCACGCTTCCTGTGTATCCCCTAAGCTAGGGGTTACTAAGGGATTGTGAATACAAAACAGTCACAAGTGAATTACTCTAGGTTATGCTTTTATAACTGTTCAACAGGATTCTGGCCATTGTGTTTACTACCATTGCATTGTTAAGCTTTGAAGGCAATATGGGAGCTATTAAATATTTCCTATTTTCCTCCTTTTTTTGAAATTTAAACAACAAAACACCACGTCCTTCTCCAAAGTCTTAATTTTCAGAGATAGCTGCTTCAGTTGTGTTTTGTTTAGGGGGGTGGGGTAGAAAACATCTCTCTTTTATATGGCTGTTTATCCTTAAAACTAAGGTTGGCTTTTTGGAGTGCTTGAATTGTATATGCTTTAAAACTAGTTTTAAAATGGTTCTGGTTTGATTTTAAGAAATATTTTTATCTGATTTTTCAGGCTAAGAGGCGATAAACAGATTTGCTATTTTTAAAACATATTTTTTTTATAATAATTTTTATTGATTATATAACTGGAAAACAAAAGCAAAAAAATTAAACACCATGTGTTATACTAAACAACATAAACTTACATTATTTTTTTTTCTCTTTTACACTTGAAATCATAACCTTATTCAGCTTATTCCATATCATACAGCTTATACATTTTTGTTACCAATCTTTAATTCTTATTTTCATTATATTCATTTTTAATATTATAGTTTCGTTCTTAATTCTATATTTTCGGCTTCCATTTAACCTATTACTATTATTAATTATAATCTTATTACTTCAAAGCCAGTTAACTTTTAACTTTTTTTTTCCTTTTAAAAATTAAACATTACATATCCAATTTCATCAATAGATCACAAGTTTAACACACACGCGTAATATAAAATAAAAATAAAAAATACAAAATACAAAACAAAACCAAGCAAAAAAATATATATATATACCCACCCCCCAGAGCCAACTTTTTATTTAATCCACTTTCCAAAATTGCCATTCTTCTTGTAATAGGGTAGCTTTACCATCTCTTATCAAAGCTTTTTCCAAAAATATTTTCCAAATTTCCTCAAAATCATTCCCTTTTGTTAAACCTTTCATAAATCTAATTCTACATGTTAATTTATCATTAACTTTTAATTTATCATTAAAAGAAATCATTCTTTATGCCATTCCTCTATTTGAAATTTTTCATTTGTTTTCCATTTTTTTGCTATTATTAATTCGCTGCAATTAACAAATTTGTTATTAATTCTTTTCTTACCTGAGTACACTCAACCTTATTATATATAGACAACAACGCTATATTTGGACATACTGGTATTACTACTCCTGTAATCTCTTTTATCTCTTTAAAAACCTTTTGCCAAAATTCCATTATCTTTTTACAATTCCACCATATATGTATATATGTACCAATTTCTTGACATCCTCTCCAGCATAATCTTGTATATTTCTCATCTATTTGATTTAATTTCACTGGAGTCAAATACCATTTCCAAACTATTTTATAATAATTCTCTTTTATTCTTATTGATAATTTTTTTAAATGACGTTGTTTCCAGATTTTTCTCCATTCTTGTATATCTATATTTTGTGCTGTCTCTTCCTCCCAGATTTTTCTAAGATAATCCTCTTCTTGTTCTTTTGCTAATATTTTATATATTTCACTTGTTGTACCTTTTAGTATTTCATTTTCTTGCATATTTTCTCTTTGAATAATAATTTGTTCAAATTTAGTATGTTCTTTAAAATCCTTAACATATCTTTTCATACTCTTTGTCCATTGCTCTAATTGTATATAATTTAACCAGGATATTTTAGTTTCCTGCAATCTCTCTTTCATTCTATCTTTATTTATCATTATTTTCATCCAATCTTTTAATCTATATATTTTTTGTTTTTTTATTTCTTTCTCTATTATTTCTCTCAAATTCATTGGAAATTTTTCCATCATTACTATCGGAGTTAATGTTGATATATTCGGTATCAATTTTCTTTTATTTTTCTTCCATATTTCTATTATATTTTTTATAAAAGGATTTTCTATCTTTTCCATTTCTTTCTTTGAAAAATTCCTAAAAAATATATTTTCTAATTTCATCTCAATATTCTTATCTTCTGTCACTAACCAATCTAAATCACCCTTTCCTGAAACTCCATCTATAATATATCTCAATTGATTTGCATAATAATACCATTTTAAATTTGGAAGTCCCAGGCCACCTTCTTTTTGACTTTTATACCAATATTTCTTGTTAATCCTCGGTTTCTTATTACCATTACAAAAATTATTTAATATCTTTTGGCACTCCTTTAATTCTTCCTCTGATACTTTTATTGGTAACATTCTAAACAAAAAATTAATTTTAGGTAATATTTTCATTTTTACCACTGCTATTCTACCAAACCACGATAGCTTTATATTTTTGTAATCCTCTAATTTCCGTTTAATTTCTAATCTTAATTTCTTAAAAAAATTTTCCTGAAGTCCTTGTAAATTTTTTGTAATATCTATTCCTAAATATTTAATTGATTCTTTTACTTTAAGTAACCTTTTTTTATTACTTATAAATTTTTGTATTTCTTCTTTAGTATAATTAAACAACATTATTTCTGATTTGGCCCAATTTATTTCTAATCCTGTCTTCTCCCCAAACTCTTTTAAATGTTTATCTATCCTATCTATCTTTTCAACCGGATCTTTAATTGTTAGCAATGTATCATCTGCAAATAAGCTTATTTTATTTTTCTCCTTAATTCCAATTCCATCCAAATTCTCATCATTTCTTATCACATTCGCTAATATTTCTATAACTATTTCAAATAAAACTGGAGATAATGGACATCCTTGTCTCGTTCCTCTTGTTGTTTGAATCTGCTCTGTAAATCCATCATTTACCATCACTACAGATGTATTATGTGAATATAATTGATTTATTAACCCTTTAAATCTCTCTCCTATTCCTAATTTGTTTAATATTGTTTTTAACGCCGGCCATTCCACGCAATCAAAGGCTTTAAATATATCTAACGCTAAAATTCCAGCTTTTTGTTTATCTCTATCCATTATATTTATTTTATTTATCGTTTTCCCTATTAAGTTTGCCATCTGTCTTCCTTGAATAAAACCACATTGATCTTTATGTATATACTTATAAATAAATTTATTTAACCTCTTTGCCATTATTGCTGTCAAAATTTTTGCATCTTGGTTTATTAAAGATATTGGTCTATAAGAACCTGGTTCAGTAGAATCCTTATTTGGTTTTAAAATTAATATTATTAATGATTGCTTCCATGATATTGGAATTTTTTCACCCTTTAATATACTATTGTATAACACTTTTAATTTAGGAATTAAACATTTTTTAAATGTTTTATAATATTCTGGACCTAGTCCATCCAATCCTGGTGATTTTCCTCCTTTTAAATTATTTATTACTTCTTCAATTTCCTCTTCAGATATCATTTCTTCCATCAACCCTTTATCTTGTTCTGTTAGCCTTTCTTTCCAATTTTTATCAATATACTCCTCTATATTCCCTACAGATTTTTCCTCTGCTGAATACAATTCTCGATAAAATTCCTCAAATATTTTTAAAACATATATTGGCAAATGTGTACAATAATAATTTCCTGTAACCCCTTTTCTTTATTTAAAAACAAAAAATCCTCCATTGCAAAGCTTATCATCAGTGACCACGATCATGGTAAAGAGAATCTTGCAATCAGTGCTTTGCACTCAGTGGGGCTGTTTTCTTTTATTAACCTGGAGGAGTATAAAAGCTATTGGATGTGGCATAGGATGGTCTGCAAAGAGAGTATTCTAGAGCTCTGCTGCATGCTTGCAAACCCATGGGTGTGCTAAAAGAAACATTTTGGATTGTGGATCATCCACTTAAAAAGAAGTTTGATCAAATAGGATCCCAGAACGTGTGAAAGCTGTTCTTACTTCACGCCCACTAGATGAAAGAGCACCATCCAAGCCCAAGTACCTGACTCTCTCTAACATGTTGAGGGAGACCTGCCTATATCCCCTCCAGTCCGTTTGCCTTTTCACTTTGTGTAGTGGGTAGCTATTCCTCAAGGAACTTTTGTTCTTAGCCCACTGAAATGCTCCTTTAGAGAAGCTGAGCTCATGTTCTAATTGGTGCCTCAAAACCTTCTCTAGTATTCTCCATTTCATACTCTGCACCTTCCAATATTTTTTCTTGCTAGTTATGACCAATTTGCATACCGTCTAGCTTCTGTGGAGGAAAAAAACACAGCAGTACAGAGGAAGCAGGAAGAAAATTCCCATCCAAAAGAAAACATGAGGTCAAGGTTAAAATGCCTTATTTGATCCCAGAGCAAAACAGCTAGTCCCATGTGAAAGAGTGCAAGTGCGGTTAAATGCCACATTTTTCCAGACTGAGCTCAGGGCTGGCTTCAGATGTTTTGTAGTCAGCCAAAGCCAGTCTCTTCACTGGCCAGATAGCTTGAGGCTGACTGTTGATGTCTTTCTTACCATCCTCCCCCTACCCAGATGCAAAGTACTTCATTCTCTCAGTTTTTGTATCTGGATAGGGAAGAGTTCCGTAGTTATGGTTGGTTCTTGTGTATTTTTTTAATGCACTCGGTGTGCAATCCATTTAGCAAAACTGGATGTAAAGTAAATACTTACAAAGATGCTAAAGTAAAAGAGAAAGATATTTTCCTGTTTTTTAAAAGTTCATTTGATGCATAAATATAAACATGCCTTATTTTTTTTAACAGAGATAGTGACAAGACTGATCTTGATATTATAAGGGAAAACCACAGATTCCTGTGGAGAGAAGAAGATGAAGCTGACATGAACTGGTAACATAGACTCTAGTTGAGCTCCTTCATTCCCTTCTGCCTTTTATACACATTTTAATCCACATGTATCATTTTTAGTGTAAACCTATCTTGAAATACTGCAGATTGCTAGTTTAAAAAATAAAGAGTGCCTGCAAAACAGACATGTCCCAAGCTGTTTTGAATTTGTTTGATAGCACAAACTTGTGTTTGTCTGCTCTGAAGCAAGAGCCACTGAGCTAAATAGGCCTTACTCTGAGGTATCCTACAGTTACTTGTTGTCGTCGTATGCCTTCAAGTAGCTTCTGATTTATGGTGGCCCTTTGGTGAACCTATCACAGGGTTTTCTGGGGCTGAGAGTGTGTGATGTGCAAAAGTCATCCAGTGGATTTCCATGGCTGAGCAGGGAATTAAGCCCAGATCTCTAGGGTCATGGTCCAGTGCTCAAACCACTACACTTTCTTGGCTTTAAAGGTAGTTTTTGCCCATCCTTGCAACACCACTTTGGCAAGGAGGAGTAAATACTGCTGGACCCTTTCTCCCACTCACTTCTTCTCTGCTTGAGAGTTTGGGATCCAGGTGAACATTCTGTGGTGATTGATTAACCCTGCTAGTTAAGAGGGAAGATGCACTGGGCCGTGAGTGGGAGGGTGGTCCTAATTGACTTGCGGGGTGGGGGGGCTTGGAGTTGATTTTAATCATTCTGAAAACAACTGCACTTGAATGAATGTTGATATTGTGTGCCATCAATTTGTTTCTTTTTTATATATAATTTTTTTTATTTTTATTCATTATACAGAAAAAAAGCAAAACAAAAAAGTAAAACACCATGTGATACACATAATAGTGAAACAAAGAAATTTCATCAAAAACAAGCTTACATTATTATTTCTCTCTTATACCTTTACAATCATAAACTTATTCAGCTTATTCTATATCATACTACTTGTATACTTTTGTTACCTATCTCTAAGACCATCAATTTGTTTCTAACGTGTGGTGAATCTAAGGTGAACCTATCATGGGATTTTCTGGGTCTGAGAGTGTGGGACATGCCCAAGGTCACCCATTGGGTTTCCATGACTGAGCAGGGAATCAAACCCTGGTATCTGGAGTTGTAGTCCAGTGCTTAGACCATTAGACCTCACTGGCTCTCATTACCTGGAAGTAAATTCCGTTAATCTTAATGGGGCACATTTTTGAGAAGGCACGTTCAGGTGTGTGCTATTCATTTTAATTATTACCATTAATGCACACATTTTATGTTAGTCCCATTCAATTCTTTTCTTTTTTCTAATTTTATACTGCAGCTAGTGATTACATAGGACAAACCTGTTAGTATTCCTGCCTTTCAAGTGTTTTCACTTGAATCATTTGCGCCCATTTTATGTTATTTTGTCAGCTTAATCCCTTACATTTTTTTTCTTTCAGGGAGAAGAGGCTTAGCAAGAAATATTATGATAAGTTATTCAAAGAATATTGTATAGCAGATCTGAGCAAATACAAAGAGAACAAGGTACATGTTTCACTTAAATGTTATAGTGGATGTATATGTTCAGATATCTATGTTTAATAGCCCTTCAAAGCTATTGTGTGCTATTGATGAAATTTTATATAAAATTTTATATACATTTTTATATATAAAAAATAGCCGGTGTTGTGGATTTTTTTCTGTGCCTCACAATGAATATTCTTGACCAGCCTTCCCCAACCTAGTGGCATACAGAGATGGTAGCAAGTCAGAGAGCCATCTGAGACTTCCAGGTAACTAGACCTCGAGTCCTGTAGACAGGCTGTTCAGGACTGGCATATTTCTCAATGTTAGTAGCTGCTGCTGACCTTTGCAGTGAGGTGGGAATAGGAGTCTTCTTCTCGTGTGACTTTTCTGAGGTTACCCATATTCCATATCTCAGAAGACATAAACTCTACCCAAACCCTTTGTATTTGTCCTGTTTTACTTGTCTCTATAGAATACAACAAAGAGTTGGTGCAGATTGTCCCTGTTTCCCACTCTGGACTACATAACATGATGTCCAGGTTTAAACTGATTACTTGTAAAAAGATTCCTACTCCATCTTCTCTTCAAGAGGCAGCTTACATAGCTGGTAAAAAGCATTAACTTTGTATACGTGGGAACAAGCAAGGTTATTTCAGGGTTATAGTAATTGAAACAAAAAGGTCTTCAAACTAATTTTTCATTTCAAAGTAGTTTAAGCATCATACTGTCTGCTTGTTGTTTTTCTTCCTTTTCTTTCTCTTTTATTTGTAGCTTGTTTTTTAAGTACATTTTCATGTTTTACTTCCTATGTGATTCCAGCTGCACATCATTAATGTTGATAAAACATTTTCTGTAAATTCAAAGTCAAATTTGCTTTTATTTCATATATAAACTTCACATGAAACAATGTGTAGAACTCTGCATTAAAGCATCATGAAACAATTGCATTTGTTATGTTTTGGATTAAGATTGAGCACTGTCTCTTGACCAAATAGTTGTTCTTATTTTGCCATGAATATTGAGATGGCACTTGCTGCAAGACTCCCCATGTGGGAAAGTTAGGCTCAGACAGATGGGAATTAGAGTCTAGAACCATCTGAAAAACCATCCATTTCCCACTTTTGGATTAAACTGGAACTTAAAATCGCAAAATAAAGAAATAAAAATTAGGAAAGGGCCGTGAGAAGTAATTCTAGGTCTGAATGCATCTTACCTGTTCATATGTTAATCATTGATTTTGTCTGTTCACTGATAGTCATCACAATCTGAAATGCATTCTTACAACATGCAACCATGATGTATACTAAATCAATACCCTGCTTGATTAGGTACTAGAAAAAAATAAAATATACTTGACTGAGATCTAGGAAGGCTACTTCATTTGATGAATCTTGTTATCTCTGGTACCGTCATGCACCTGGAATTGAGTTTTTTTTGTGTTTGCTGCATGTGCTGATGCCAAATATTTACTTTGCCTTTTAAATATTTCTTACAGTTTGGATTTAGATGGAGACACGAGAAAGAGGTTGTATCAGGGAAAGGCAAGTTTTTCCCCCTTCTTTTTTACATACTGTGACTTTTAAATCAGTAAGGAGAGTTCTGTTTGCAGAACAGTGCTTTCTTAACTGTTTTTCCTATGGCAGATACTTGAATACCTCTCCCAAATCAGGTCTTTGAAAGTTGAACAGTATGGAGTATAATGTGGAGGGCTGTAGCTAGAAGGAATATTAGCAGGCAGTGAGGACCCTTCTGTGGTGAGCAGAAAGCCTTTCTGGCCATACGAGGGACCTTTTGATGTAAAGAACATTATAAATAAACGTTATTATTTGGATCCAAGCCTGTGTTTTGGTTTGTTCCTTCTTAGTTATACTGTCATCCCCACCTAACTATACCTACTAATGTATTGCAACATTATTTTATATACTTGCTTTATCATAGCAGCTTAAATGGCTGAAGAAGCTTTCTGCTTTATTTCATTTATTTCATTCATTGTATTTGCCAGAAGTACAGAATACTGTGAAAAAACTGCTAATAACCTGCTTGCTGTTCCTCTTCTATAGTCCATTCAGTGTTAATCATGCAATGTTAGCAAGGTAATGTGAATGCTTCTCTCACTTTTACTAAACCCTTGTGAAGCGCTGTCACAAGAATTAGACAGATGACCATTCCTCAGTCTGTAGTCAAGTATCCCAAGTGATTCATGAGGGAGAACTAGAGCTGGAGACTCTTGCCCCCTCAGAGTGTAGTCAACTAAACACAAAGGAATAGAGAGGACAGCTGTTATTGCTGTGCAGCACTCATTAACTTATTGCCTCCATTATCTCAGGGTTGCACCTGTGTTTCTGTCTGTTTGTCCCATCCTGAAGGAGAGAAAGTCTCATTGTTATGTTGCAAGGATAGCATGATCCAAATGACAACATCTAGGGAACTATAGATAAAAGTATGTTTTAGTTTAGAGAGCTGGTGTGATGTAGTGGTTTGTGTGTTGGACTGTGACTCTGGAGACCAGGGTTCAAATCCCCTCTTGAACATGGAAAACTACTGGGTGACCTTGGAAAGGTCACACTCTCTCAGCCTCAGGAGAAGGCAAAGGCAAACCCCTCTGAACAAATCCTGCCAAGAAAACCTCAGCAAATGGTTTTTAGGGTTGCTATAAGTTGGAAACAACTTGAAGGTACACAACAAGCATGTTTTAGTTTATAAGTCTATCTGATCAAATTCAGATGGATAATTAGCACATTCTCTGACTGTACAACTGATAGCATATGAAAAAGCTCGTTGTTATGGTGATGCAGTAGGCTCTGTCCAAACATACACATATGGATTATAGTAAGCATGTTTTGCATTATAATTTTGAAAACCTCAATTAGCCTCTTGAAGACTAGTGCAAACAACAGTAGAAATTCATAATAAATACAGTTCACCACTAAGGGGCGCAAGCATTCAACAGTTCTAAAGTTGTATAGATGTAGTTGCATAATGTTTTGCTGATTTCATTTTTGTGACTCATATTTTGTATCTTTTTACTGGCATTCTCAAATCAGGCAGATGACACATTTCAACATAAATATGCTTGTTTGAAGCCTGCTTTTTCCACTCTGTGTGTGAGAAGGGATTGTGAGTTACCTGAAAGAGTGACATTAATATGACTCAGTTCTCCTATTGCTTTCAAATTATATTAGATTTTCCACCACTTAATAAAGCAAATTAAATTTTCTGTGTGTAATTAGGTAGACAGCTTTCATTGTTTATGATACTTTATGAACAGTGTGAGCCTAAGTGTATATTCTAAAATGGAATTAAAGAATACAAATGATCTAGCCTACACAATTTCATTAGAAAATGATGTCTGCACAGTTTAAGGATGAATTAATTTATATGAACCAAACATGAAATACTTGTTTTGACAGGGGCCTGCAAATGCTAGGTTGCCTTTTAAATTCTAGATGGCATGGAATTGGTTGGCATTTTGCAGCTGTATGAGATAGGTAACAGACAGTGGTTAATTGTATCATTTCCCTAAATTAATACTTATATATGTCTTAAATGTGCACTAAATGTACACCTAGTGCACTTGACTACACAGTAATAAAGTGCTCATATGTACAAAAGCTAAAAGAGCCATGTAAGTATTCTGCTATTATTCAATATATTTGTAACCCAAGAAGAAGTATGCGGGAGTATTATCATGGTTTAGTCTTCCAACAGCACTTTGTGTTAGATTCTTCTAACAGAATCTCTTCTGCCAAGTGCTAATAATGGCTTCAGTCTTGTCTAGTGAGCTTCATGTCTGAGCAAGAATTTGACCCTAGCTCTCCCTTATCAGCCATATCTTTCTGGCTGGAATGTTTGTATTGATGTACACAGACAGAACTTTAACAGACAAAGTACCCACTGTGGCTTTGTAAACTTCTCCCCAGCACAACCACAGGTTGACAATGCTTCACCCCATGCTAAGGGGCAAGGGAAATCCTTGGGCACCTTCAGGCTGCAGTTGAACAGCTAGGAAAAAGGGACAGCTAGTGCACTTCCAGACCTTCAGCGAAAGGCATGCTGTGTAACACTAGAAGTCTGGAAGGATGATGATTCTTACTTTTGGCCAACTCACTGACTGCAGCCAGGAGTTATTCAAGGATTTCTCTGCACTCATGAATCCAGTTGGCTACTGAGTGGTGAGGGAGGTTGTGCTGGCCCTGTAAAGCTGTATAATACAGCTGCAGAATGGAGAATTCCAGTGCGGTAATGCTAGAAGACTTTTGTGAGCTGCAGTATTACTATTGAGTCTCATCATACAACAAGCAAGCAAATCCTGAGACTTAGTCCACATGTTTGCAATGTGGGTGTTGATTACTGGTTTAACATCAGAATGCATTATAAGTACACCATTATTTCAGTGAAGTTATCCCTATACTGTTAGGAGATGAACTGCATTTCAGCTGTTGTGTTTTGTGCCTTCAAGTCATTTCTAACTTATGGTGACCCAAAGGTGAGCCTGTTGTGAGGTTTTCTGGGACTGGGAGTTTGTGACGTGCCCAAGGTCACTCAGTGGGTTTCCATGGCTGAGCAGGGTTGTAATCCAGTGCTCAAACCACTGCCTCTGCATTTGAGCTACTCTTCTGTACTTGACATAGATCGTAAGGCAGGAAGGGATCAGAAAGTTATACAAGTTATCGCCCCAAGGTTGAATCCTCCACACATCAATCCCAATTTCATATTTGGCATAAATCTAAAAAGCCAACAGGAGGATGTAGCACTAAATACAGTTTCTAATCCCAAACTGAGTAGACTTCTAGAAGAAATGGGACCTATGTAAGTGTTGACTTACCATTAGCAATTGAGTTAGTGGGTCCTACTGTAGTTAGAAGGAGCTAATGGACTTAGGCCCAGGCCACTCATAAAGTAAGGAACTTCCAGTAATTCCAGCAAGTGGAAGTATGTTACAGATGCTGCCTAAAACATCACTAGCCAATCAGAAAACAACTAGAAAATTCCTTCTTAGCATCACATAAACTCCTAATTGAACTAAATCCTCTCTACTGCATTTCTCCAAAGACTGTTTTATGCAATAACAGCTCAAGCTGTAGGTAAGATCAGGTTTTGTTTGTTTGTTTACATAGTTCACTGATTCCTCTGCTCTTGCCCTCCTGCAGATTTGATACAGAGTTCTTTTATTGTGTCTGCAAATCATTAACACAATTAATAACACTTCTTTTATTTACTCGATGTAGACATGCTGATTATAGTTCCAGCTCAAGTGTTGATGCCAGGGTTAAGATGTTTTTAATAAAAATAACACATTCACTTTTGGTTGCAAAAAAAAAAAAAAGGTCCCATTGCTCTCTAAGTTCTTCCTAAGTAACTGATTTGAAACAAGGGACCTTTGTTTTACCTCTATTGAGGACTGGTTTCTTTCCTAATAAATTTGAAGAAACTCTTTAAGAGCAGCAGCTCTATGCTCTTTGGTTCAAGCTTTAGTGTGGCAGTTGGTTTTGCACTAGAGAACTGAAGTATCTGAGGACACTGTCAATCCATTGGTTAGCAGCTTAGGCAGAACATTCTGAGGTTAATCTTTCAAAAACGGTACTGGAGGTGAGCCTATTAATACAGATTGTAACCAACAGTTAGGCATGTGGATGTATCCTCCTCTGAGAGGCAGCACATCACTTGTGCTAAGCACAACATTAGAAAGACAGTGCTGTATATGAAATTGAGTCCAAAATATCGGGGCTTCTTTTAGTAGGACTTTAAACATGTAAAGGCTCATTTTGTTCTGGAGACTAAATTCAATATTTTAAAGTAAGGAATGATAACAATTTTATGTTGTGAATTACAAATTTTGCATGACCACGAAGACTTTCAATATTTGTCTTGAACAACGGTCCTTCCTTCTCTGAACCCATCATGTCCATCTGCTTTTGGGCAAAAAATGCTCAGGAAAATGTAAAAATCAATTAAAGATGTGGCATGATGTTCTAGGTTGGAGAAAACAACAACAAATTCTATGAGCATTCTTAAAGGAAATAGTCTGGATCAAGGACATAAATCATTATCTATTATTCTTAAGTAGTGGAATGTTTCACTATGTCACTATTTACATGATTCAACGTGTTACTGATGTAAAATAATTTAGATTTTTGAATCATACAGTTATACACGTATGGCATATCCCTTGGACCATCCTTCTTCCCTAAGAAATAAATATGTTGAAACTAGGAAACAGGCCATCATACTAGATTGATCATTAACTGTGCATAATAGGTTCTTTCCTTTCCACCCTCATCCCTTATCTATGCAAAATGCCAAACAGTTTTGATCTGATTTTTACCAGCTTAATCTCTTACTATGTTCTTTATTGCAATAGTAGGATCCTTAGAAAACAGATTTGGTTGGCAGTAATTTGCTTGTGACTTGTTACTTTCTAGCTTATGATCAGTATGCCACATAATAAAGCAAATCTCTGCAAATTAATGAATCTGATATTCTTTTTCTTTTTTCTTTCTTTTCTTTTCTTTTTTTTACCTTTCTTCAGGCCAGTTTACCTGTGGAAATAAGCACTGTGATGAAAAAGAGAGTTTGAAGAGTTGGGAAGTGAATTTTGGTTATGTTGAGCATGGTGAAAAGAAAAACGCCCTTGTTAAATTAAGTGAGTTCACAGAGTTAGCCTTGGTGGTGTAATTTTAATGAATCTGGAGGATTGTATTTTTTAAGATTAATCTTCACAGTGCAGAAGAGTTCAGTAGATGTTTAAAAACCCCTAGTCAAAAGAAAATTTAAAGACAGAGTTCACAAAAAGAGAGTACAGCCTATCTCTATTCCAGCTTTATTGATGTTTGGCCACTGTTTTTTGTCAAATTGGAACGGTAGTAGCTGGGACATCACGGGCTTGTGCAGTGGGGAACATGGTCCCAGGCAGATCCCCAACCATGGTCACCATATTGACTATTGATACGAGGAATACTGTTCTCTTTATAATATTGAGGTGAGGAGGAGGTTTTCCCTGGTAAGTCTTCATTGCCTCATTTTAAACTTGCCAGAGCCTGGTGAGAGCCAAAAGTAGGCAGAATTTTAGAATTAGAAAAAATAACTCTGAATTTCTGTTCAGTACACAGTGGTATATCTAGGTTTTTGCCTTCCACAATTTGTACAAAGTTCTCACCACCAGCTTTCCAGCTGCAGGTAGAAAGGAGCAAATAATCTCAACAACTAAGAATAAAATTATTAGGTGACAGTCCAAAGGTTCAGAGTTAGAGTCCCAGAGATTCTTCCCCATACATGTTGAAAAGCAATACATTTTTGACCAAGCAGAACTATTTTGCTAGCTAAATGGAAAGAATTCACTGAAACTTTTATGCAGTACTAAGATTATTAATGCAAGATTAATTTCCCACAAAGATTCATTCCGTAGTTGGTAGACCATAAGATTTGGAGACACATTAAGAATTGTCTAGGTTAGTGTCCTTTCTTGCCGCCTTATAATTGTATTCTGTATTCATAACACCATTATGAATATAATGCAATCTTCAATATTCATAAAATGATATTTTAGCATTTCCTTTAGTGAATTCAGGCTTTCTTGAACTCAAAATCTGCCGTCCAGTTTTTCCTATACAGAAGAAAAATAACAGCCCCTGGCTGAATTGAAAGGCTGCTTTAGAAAAAACAAAAGATTGGCCTGAATCCAGTTGTTAGCCCTAATTACAGTAGACCCATGGAATCGGTAAGACTTTATTAAGCCAACACTTAAGTAAATCCCATTGAGTCCATGGGTCTGTTCTATCAGGGACTAAGAACTAGGTTTTAGACCATAGTATTTGAGGCATAAGCGTTCCTGAACCAAACCTGCAAATTGCTCTTAGAACTGAAGCAGATAAAAGATCCTGGCCACTGATTTCTGTAAAGTGCAGACTGCTCCATGCAGTATGTGGATCATAGCACATGTTTAATAGACCAGTTTGATGGACCAAGTGTTCCTATGTGTCCAGTGTATCAAGAGTTGAAATTATATTAAGAATTTTAGTTAGCATGCATATGTGCAAAATGAAATTTTATGCGTGGCAGTCACAAAATAAATGAAAGGAATGCTTTTGGAAATAATTGCTGTCAGCCTTTATTCGAATAGCACAATTTCTCATTACATTCTTCTTTTTTTTAGGACTCTGTCCAGAATGCTCTTATAAATTAAACTTTCATCACAGGTAAGACAATACTTGTTATATTTATCTTTTTGTATATTATCTCTTATTTATGGGACAGTTACAGCTGCATTTTGTGGGTGGCAAAATCATGAGAGAATTTGACTGAACAAAAAAGGAGTTTGCTTTCATCTTGTCTTCTCTGTTACTGTAGATCTGATACCGTAAGTATTACTTACTGACAGTTAAAACCGTGCTGTCTTAATTCTTGAAGTCCCTTCTACCATGATTGGATCAAATCCCTTTATTTTTATTTATGTGTATCGGAATTGCATCTTTGTGATACAAACTGGATTTCTGTCACAGTTGAATTTGTCCAAATTAAAAATTAGACAAATGCTGAGTGATCTTTTCAATCAGCTGTTGTGGAATGCCTTTAATGCCTTTTTAAAAAATCTATTATTATAGCTGGATGGATACACAGGTGGTCCTTTTGACATTTGTTTTTGTTTATGAAGGAGAAAGGAAGTCAAGCCAACAAAAAAGAGAAAGAGCACAGACCAAAGCTCCAAAATGTTAAATTGTAAGAAGTCAAGATTGTCTGCACGACACCGACAAAAGCCAAAGAAAAAGAAGAGCCATAAAGGTAAAAGAAACTTCAGTGTTTATAAAACAAGGATCCAAGCCACATGTGGTTATGGCTGTGGTATTAGAGCTGCATATGTACTAGTGCACATGTGTCACATACAAAAGCTCGTTGCTGTGTGCCTTCAAGTAATTTCTGACCTTTGGTGCAAAACTGTCATGGGGTTTTCTTGGCAACATTTCTCCAAAGGCGGTTTGCCCTTGTCTTTCCCTCAGAGGTGGAGAGAGTGTGATTTGCCTATGGTCATCCAATGGGTTTCCATGGCTAAGTGAGGATTCAGACCCTGTTCTCCAGAGTCATAGTCCAGCGCTCAAACCACTACCCCATATTGGCTTACACAAACTTACATATACCATATACTTACAGACACCTCCTCTTGTAGTGATGAAAGTATGATCTATTGGAAAAACTTTGGGAGAGGGAATGGAGAGACATTTTTCCATTTCCATACTCCAGAGATTCCAGTTACTTTTTCCTCTGTGGTACCACAACCACCACCAGCAGCAGGACATACATATTAATTATGAAATCAGATGGAAACTGACAGTATGTAAATAGTGTTGCAGGAGTCAGAGTCTATGAGGTGATGAACTTATGGGACCCCAAAACAGGAGTTTAGGTGAGATTATTTTAAAACTTTAACATAAATAAAGTTGTAGTCTGTAATGATAATATATATACACATTATAATTTGGAAAAGAATTTGCTCAGGCTACAACCTTGCAATTTACATTTACATTTAATGAAATGTGGGTGATAGAAGGGAGGGGAAAGTGGGAAGATTTCCTTAATTGTTATATCCTCTAAAAATGAAAGCGGATGCTAATTCTGAGGTGCTTCATAACCTTGTTTGTGCGGAAGATAAGGAGAGAGAGTCTGTAGTATGATGTGCTTGGTCTGAGACTGCCATGGGTTAAATCCAGTGCTAACAAATATAACATGCACTTAAAGAAATTAATTAGTCAAGATTAACTTAATTCATTTCACTGTATCTACTGTAAGTATGACCCATTTTGAATTTAACTCTATATTTGCTCCCAACCTTTATTGCTAGGCTTATTTTGGATTTTTACAAGCACTCCTCGTTAAATGATAACATTAACAGATGGGTTTTAAAAATGAAGATTACATTATCCAAAAGAAGTTACTAAGTTTTTGGTGTTTGCTGTTCAATACCAGGATTTTCTGCAGTTTTATTCTGACCGCCTCAGACATTTAACAGAATGTTTATATACCTGTATAAATGATTACATTAGTGACTAATCGTATTAATTTTTTTTCAGATCAAACATCATTAGAAGAATCAGAGACTTCTGATACTGGTGAGTAACTAAGTGCTTGTTGTTATTGTGTGCCTTCAAGTTGTTTGCAATTTACGGCAATGTTATCACTGGATTTTTTTAGCAAGATTTGTTCAGAAGGGATTTGCCATTGTCTTCTTCTGAGGCTAAGTGAGTATGTCTTGCCGAAGGTCACGCAGTGGGTTTCCATGGCCAAGTGGGGTTTTGAATCGTGGTCTACACCACTCCATCACACTGGCTCTCAAGTGATGTGCAGTATGAGAGAGAGAGAGAAAGTGAGAGAGAGAGAGAAATGTATGAATTCTGTTTCACTTCTTTCCATTTAGAAGATATTTCTGTTCATTAGCAAGGTCAAGGACCAATTATGTGAAAAGTTATTAAAGGAGATAGCTTTTGAACTCTATTTGAAATGGGTGACTGGTTTCCATTTTGAGAAACAAAATGTAGATTTTGAAGGAAGAAAAGTATGTCTTTACACTACAAAAGTCTCATGAGCTACATTTATTTCTGTTGGCTTCGAAACAACAGTGACAGTAGTTCTGTGTGACCAAGGAAGTTTTCAGTTTGTATTTCTTAAAAAAAAGTGTACCCTATTACAAAATTTTCTTGAAACTAATAGAACTTTCAGAATCATGACCTGCAGTATGAGTCTTGCATTCAAAGAAATGTTTAAAAAAATCCTTCTGGGCATGTCAAAGTGCTTTATATAAAAGGTGTGGTGAAAATAAGAAGGAAACCTTAAAGACTAAAAGATATATTGTGACCTACAAGATTTATGATGACCTTCAAGGACCTACAAAGCACAGGCCTGAACTTATATTGATTTCAGTGGGGCTTACTCTGTACAAGGTTGTACCTACAGAAGTCTGAACAAATGCTTTCCCAGTGTGCACAAATTTAACCATTGCTACGTTTGAACAACATTTTTGAGTTGTTTGTTCAGCACTGTGGTCTGCATCAGGAATGTGCGTCACCTGTCATATGTTCAGACATTCTGATCTTAAGGGTGACTTTTTAAAAGAAAGTCAGAATGTGCAGGATTTCATATACTTTTTGCTTTCTTTTGATAAACCAGCTTTTGCTACCATGTGCCTACACTAAATGAATAAGTACTATTTGCTATTAAATTATTGTGTTTAGTAATTCTGGTGGCTTCCTATTTGGATTGTAATCCGAACATGTTGATCTTGTTGTATAAGCAGCAGGCAACGTAATATGTCTACAAAATGTTCTGCACTCATAAGTGTGAAGTACTTCTTTGCTATGCTCCAACTTTAGTAGCATTTTTAAGCATTCATGTTACTATTTGTTGTCTTAAAATGTCAGTAGAAAGATGTATTTTTAATATACACTTAAGAAGCATTCTGGCATTTGGATTTAAATATGCGTTCTGTTGCTCATTTGGATAGGCAGAAGATCTAGAAACATGGTTATCAATCATGAAAGTGCTCCAGTACAGCTACATCTTTACATTGCATCTTTTTTCTTTGTTTAAACAGCATACTATATTTGGAGTTGGGAGAGACTGAACAAATACATAATATTTAAACCTTCTCTTATGTCTTCAAGCAGTTGATAATGGAACTCTAGGTTAGAAAAACTAACACTACAATTAATTTGTTCAGAAGGAAAGACTCACAGCTATTAGGAAGTTTGAAAAAAAAGTCAGTTTCATTCAAGGTATTGTTACACCAGAGCTTTAGAATATAAATTAATTGAATATAGATGGAATTTATACATGAAGATGTCATTTTAAGTTCTAATTCTCCTGTTCCAGCATAAAAAAAATTGCCCTTAGGATAGAGAAGCAGAACATCATTTTTACTGGCTTCTGAATCCAGCTGCCTCAGTTCTTTCATTGCCTTACGTAACATATTTTTTTCATTAGTATAAAGAAACTCTGTCAGTCTTGCACAGTTTAAAATATGAAAATTATTAAAATAAAATTATATGAAATAATCTTGAATTGTGGTTACCCTGCTTAACAGATTCTGAGAAGAGTGATGAGCAAGATGGTCCCTCGGATGCCCATTTCTGGAAGGGCCCACCACAAGACACAGAAGAAAAAACACGGTGAGTCCTGTGTCTAATAGTTCTTCTTCTTTACAAGGATCACAGTTTTTCGATTGACTCCCAATTTAAATATACTTGATTGATTATAATTCTGTACATCTATTTGGCAGCCATGTACTAACACAGAGAGAGTCTGGGGGTCATTTTTCTGTCCCCTAAGGCTTACTGTGGGCTCCACCAGTCCCAGAAATGTCTCAAAGTAAGAAAAGGTTGGAACTTGAAACAGTAGAGTTCTACTCATTCTTAATTGTTTCCTTGTTGGAGGAGGGGGGAAGGGCTGTTTCTTTTTTTTCTTTTTTCTTTTTAAATTGGAAAATTGCCTCTCTAGGGTGTTTGGCTGAAATTGGAGTTGGGGGTTGGAAAAACAGAGGATGCTCAGGGTACAGAAAAAAAATGGCCTTGGAGACCCATAGGTTGCGTTTTGCTCCTGCAACAGGTGGATAGGAACATAACATGATAATAATTGATCAAAACTGAATATTCTAAAGAACAGCTTTGCATTAGACCAGCGCTTCTCAAACTTCGGTCCTCCTGGTGTTTTGGAATTCAGCTGTCGGGATTCTTAACTGTTGACCAAATTAGCCTGAGTGTCTGGGAGTTGAATTCCAAAACACTTAGAGGCCAAAGTTTGCGAACCAATGCTAAGGGCCTGTCTAGGCCGCCAGCATTCTGTGTGCCCAGGCAGATGCCAGTGGGAAACCAAAAAGCAGGATGTGAGCATAGTTGTCTTCCTGCTTGTGCTTTCCAGCAACTGGTATTCAGAGGGATGCTGCTTCTAATAGTGGAGGTTATATGTGCTACTCTACCACACACTCAGTGTTGTCTTTCAGGAGAAACAAAGAGCAGAACTTCAAGTAGTATGCAGCTTTGTGAAAAAGACTTTAAAGATTAAGCGTTTATGTTCCTTTAAGGTGCTAGTGCTTCACAGGCAAAATGACCTGTGGGTATGGGAAAGTCTGCCTAAATAGCTTTCATTTAAATTTGGTTCAATTATACTAATGAAAAAAGTGCCTAACAACTCGGCACTCAATATGTTCATTCAGCAGAACGTTCCATTAAGTTCATAGACATTTACATCTTAGGAAGTATGGTCGGAGACGTAATCACAAATGCCACTTTTAAAAATTAGTAGTTGTGTTTTGCTAATTCCCAGAAGGGAAATCCAAGCTACTGAAACATTTGACCTTATCATTGTAAATGAAACAGTGGCATATGTTGTGGGCAATGGTTCACACATCATTTAGGCAAAAATCCTTCAGTGCAGTGCTGGACATGCAACTAGGTGAAGTGACCTGCTTCTTGCACACCACGAGGAGAGGAGATAGAAAGAAGGCAGGAAATTATCTGAATGGTGCAGAAAGACTTTTCTGCTGTAACCATGGACAGAGCGAAGGCTGAAAAGGCAGGAAGCAATTTGTTTTGCCCCAATCACATCAGCTTTCAGTGGATTCCCCCACCCCATATCCCAGTGTTCCTAGGTTTCTCACTGTTAGCTGTTGAGATTATTTCCTGGCAACAATTGAACATGTCTACTTCTACTAATAATATTAACTCTGTCATCTGCATGGCTTGCAGGCTTGGCATAGCACCTCCACAACACCACCACAATTTGGTGATTTTGTAAAACCATACATTAACATGGTTATAAGCTCCAGTCAGAGGACTTCTTTGCCATCACAGCCCCTTCTGGTATGCCTTTAAGGCCTAGAGTTTATGTTACAGTATGTCCTTGATGACTGTAAATGAAAGTGACTGTTTGTTCTTGTAGTGATTCTTAATGTGATTTGTTTGGTTTTACAGGGAGGAAGAATTTGATGAGTACTTTCAAGACTTGTTTCTTTGAAATGCGATGTACCATTCTGAAAATGTTTTCATCAGTCACCTCAATCTGTAAATAAAAAAACACATTTCATAACACACGTTACTCTTCCCATGTGGTTTTGGTTGTGTAATGCTATGCACTTTGTTTGGCACATCATTTCTGTTTTTGGTCCATATGGACTTTTGGCAAAAGTCCATGTCTGAGATAATGTGTCCCAAGACTTTTTTTTTTTAATGAAGTTTGGTTGGATCAGATACAGGCATATGCAGCTGGGCTGACAGAAGCACATTTCCTCTCCCCTTGAGCCTCCTGAAGATACACAGAGATTGGAGAGACCCTGATGACTATGATGGAAGTGTGGCATGGTGAAAAGGGAATATCCCTAAAAATCAGGTAAAATCACCCTCAGTCAGCAGATCCATTTCTTCCAAGGAAGATGCTCCCTAGATCCAACCCATATACTTTTCTGAGAGTCAGCATTCTAAGATAAAAAGCGATTTACAGCAGCTGGATGACAGCCTTTAAAGAACCACCAAGATGTAAGGACGATTGAATTTTGTTCCATTGTCTGTGAACTGATCTAGGAGGAGGGGCAGAAGAAGAGTCTCAGTACTAAGGCCTAAGGGAAGAATGCAGATCTTCCCTAAAAGAAAACACTTCTGTTGACTCAATAAATGGTGTGGAAAAGTACAGGTAGGGTGACAACTCTTTAAAAGGAATCCTCCTCTGTGAGGAGGCTTAATTTTCCATCACTGCGGTACCCCATCTCTAGTATGCATGGCACTCCTATTCAAAAACTTTTTCTTGGAACTATTCAACTGGTTTACATCTAGGAACAAGCTCCCAAATTATCAGCTGTGCTGGCTGGAACTTCTAGAGGTTTTGGTCCGAAACATCTGGAGGATACCAGGTTGCTTACCCTAATACAGCCATAGATACTTGGAATGGTAGCCTTAGAAAAAATGTTATGTATTTGGTGACTGAAAGTGCGTTTGTTAAAAATATTCGTTAAACCAGATAGAATGATTCCAAGTTAATTATCTTCTGGCAGAGAGTCATTTGATAGTGTTATTGTTGTGTATGCCTCAGTAGTATACCTGACATATGGTACCTGCAACAAAATGTTGCATTATGTCCTCACCATTTAACAGGAATGTTCTTAGTTCAAGGTGTGAGTTACTTTGCTTGTGTCCTTCTCTAGGGCTACTCTAAGCTACAGGGAGCTTAACAGGACAATTCTTTCTTCCACTGAATTTCTGTTGCTCTTTGCCAGCTGACATTCAACATTCCACAACCACCAGGGATTGCTGTGTATGCTGAGTCCTCATAGGGCAGGTTGAATGGGGCAGAAAGGTTGCTTCCTTTTGTTTTTCTTTTGTGTTTTAATGTTTCATAGTTCTGTGTACTTAAACATTCAGCCAAAGCATACTGATACTCCCTATTTTCAGGAGTCGTATTTTGTCTTTGGTCCTTGTTGACAGCCACCCACCTGAGTTTCACATTAGAGAGAATGATCAGTGATCAGACATACCTTTGCAAGTGTTCATATGGATAAAGGTTTCTGAAATATAGATATGCAAGGCTAGATTGATTTTTTTAAAAACATTTTGTCTACTATTATGAACCCAAAGTGGTGGGTTTTTTATAAAGCTTAATTTTATAGTTTTGGCTCTGCCTGTTATGTTGCTATTTATGTTCCTTCAAGTTGATTTCAGCTTATAGCAACCCTGTCATAAGGTTCTCTTGACAAGATTTATTCAGAGGAAGTTTGCCATTGCTTTCCCCTAAGGCTCTGTCTGAAGTGTGTGACGGGTTTCAAGGGATGAGCAGGGCTTTGAACCCTGCTTTCCCAGAATTTTTGGTCAACACTCAAACCACTACACCTTGCTGGTTCTTGATTCTGTCTCTCAGTCTTGGAATGTTTATAATTGGATAACAAAGTGTCACTTAAGTGTGATAGTGTGCAGCTATTTTATTTTAATAAAGAAATTAAATTTCTTGGCTTGGGCAAATGATATTCATTCCGTTTATGTGTTATCCATGGTTTCTGAACCCTTAGCACTGAGTGAACAGTAATCTTGCTTTAGAATGTAACCCAGAGCATTCAGTGAGATGAGAGCACAGAGGATTTTAATCTTCTCTCTGTTGAATGTACAGCATAACATAAATCCATGTATATGTTTCTTAGTAAATAGCCTGCACAAAAGTAACTACATTGTTTGGTCCCCACGCAAAGTGAAATCATAGGGAGAGCTTTCATTATTTTCAATGAAATTATTTTCAATGAAATGAACATGGGATCGATCAGGGAGAAGACACTGCTGCATGAAACTGTGCACCTGTCATTTCAAAGGCGGCAGTTGAATATGTCATATGTAATAAAAGAAAAGATTTTAAAATATCCTAACTGAAGATACTGATCAACATTTTTTTTACATGGTATCCATGGCTTGAGGAAATATATCACTATATTGCTATGTACGCTTAATGTTACTTAAAATAATTACATTTGTTCATAATTCATGTATACAAAAGGAAGTGCAGTGTACAGATAACAGTAAGGGTGTCCTTGAATAGCAACCAAATGTAGCCTTCTGTGTGTGAGGGCTTCTTTAGGTAAGACAGTGGATTTAAAGGTTAATTCTTTGTCATCTTGCAAGCTTCGTAGGGAGCCAAATCCAATAAGCAGCAATCAGCTTACATCCGTGTAACTTGTCTCTCAGGGCTTTAAAACAGTCCACTGCTATATCTGCTGTTTAAAACACTGTCAAGTGTCAGTTGTAGATGTAGTAATTTCCTCATCTTCACAGTGCAGTTATTTAAAAAAAGTACATGTACATATTTAATATGATTTTTGTTTAATACAAAGTTAATATGATTAACAGCAATCTTAGTTATTTCCTTCCTTTACCAATACTGAGTACAGAAAATATATTTTATATCTTTTTATGGCATTTTAAAAGTCTGCATAAAATATTTGGCCCAGCAATCATGGATAAAATAAATAAAAATTGAATAGAGTGCTATGTAATTTGCATTCACTTGCACATTAACTAATTTTTTGTACACCTTTGAACATTCTTAGAAGCATTGTGATAACTCTGTTAGAAGTGCTTTGGAGCAGAAACTATACAGTATACATCTCTTGCTGTATGTGCAATTATCTGGAGGTATAAAAAACAAAATGGCAGACTTACAGGCCAATTCTACACATCTACTCAGAAGTAAACCCCATTGAACTCATTGGAGCTTACTCCCAGATAATTGGGTATAGGATTGCTGTCTTATAAAGCATTACATTAAAACATTTGGGCTTCAGAGTCACGGCACATTCTGAAAAATTGTTGCATTCTTGCTTTATATCCACAATCTAAAGCTCATCAGATAAACATCTGTCTTGCTGAAACATTTTTCCTTAGCCCTGGGTCTTAAATAGCCTCTGAAAAAATCCATTAATATAGATTGAATGATGAGTCTAATCAATAAAAATCACTGGAGAGAACATTGTCCACTCTATTTCTTTCATACATGCTTGGACTTCATGGAAGCAGTAATAAATATGTGGGAGCAGGATTCCAAATAAAAAGCTACCAGCCTTTACATTTGAGTTGCAGTTTTAAACATGCTGTATTGAAATTGGAGGGATCCAATGCCACAAAGTAGCCACAGTTTCCCAGGCCCCCACCCCCAGCAACCCTTATGTGTTTGCCTGGAGTTCACCTATTTGTAGCTTTTACTGTTACTTGTATGACTGTTGGAACATTTTTAGAAGCATAAAAAGGTAGTGATAGGACAAAATCAGAAATTAAATGTAATAAGGTTGTTTGTGTCTTATTCTCAGCATAATAATCCTGGCAGGCTGGGAGGAACTCTCTAATAGCTAATCTTGTACATATCCTGTGCTGTGTCAATATTACGTTGAGTTGCATGTTGGCAAACCCTTTGGGCATAAAAATTGAATATGATGCCCTCATATCAGTAATGGCCAGTGTTGGTAGAAATGAATTAATCGCTGAGAGTTTGTGCCATACAATATGGTTCAGACTGACAAAATGTTCAAAATGTCTTATGCCCAACATTTATTGTGTCATTCTTCCATCCCATACCGGAAACTGTCCTGAAGGAGTGAGTGTTTGATCTGGAGGGGTGCATATTCCAAGCTCCTTTGTATTCACTAAATCCATTACTTATTATTGGATGCAAGGGCATGCTTGACAGGGTCTTGTCAAGGCAATGAGCTAGACACTGTTTTATACTACCTCCTAAGTATTAGAAAGGTGAATGTATGGTTTGGGATGGCCTACAGTTTATTGCAGGATGCACAGCCCCAGATTGTCCCCTCTTCAATTCTCATTCCTCGTGAAGTATAGGTATCTGATTTGTGATGGTGCAAAGCTTAACATGTGGTACACGCTCTTAATTTCTTATTCATTTCTAGGAGCCCTAGCAGTCATTCCAGGAGGGCAGAATATTCAATGGAGGAGAAAAATGAATTGTGTTGGACCCAATTACCTGCCATCTCATGGACATACGTGATTTTGAGTGACCCCAAATTGTGGCATGTATACCTTCATTTATGTGCACACTGGGTGTCAATGGCATGAGGTATACTGCTTCATCATGTCTTGCACTATCAGTGGGTTGTTTCAGGGTTGTTTGAAGCACATACCATTCCCTTCTCTGATCATAGAAAGAGATCCTAGCAATCCCAGGGCTTTTGATTTCTGTACGTAAGAGTGGTCTGTGGAGCCAAGAGTTGCCAATTCTATCTAGGCTGGAAGTGACTCATTTTTGCACTGAGGTAGACATGGCAGCCTTAAATATGTTGCTTCCTATGCTGGTCTGGCTATTGTCCCATGAAATAATAATTTTTTGGCAATTGTTCTAAAATTTCCAAGTTTTTCACTTTCCTTTTTTTTCTTTTTAATACAGTGCTACAGGGTCCCATGTGCGTGATCAACTGGCCTGTTTTTAGGCACAAATCTGATGCTAGAATTACAGGTTCTAAAATGACATACACTACAACATTTATTAGTGATAATACAGGGGAAGAATATAAATTGTTCCAATGGAATAGTTAAACATAATATAAAAACTGTTGCTATGCATTAGGGATTATGGTGTTACAAACTGTGCAACATGGAGTTTATGATATGAAATGGACTGGAAGTAATGTAAAAATCATACTTTTCGTACAGGCTGCAGCTTTAAATAGATTAAAAAAAAAAACTATACACTGAGAGTGACAGCAACCAATGCCCAAGAAGTGAATCCATAATCCTCTAGTCCATTCCTTCTTCGTAATTTCTGAATTTTCAGTGGATACTACCACTTTCAATTCCATTAAGTAATGGCAGATGTCCAAGGACTGAATAGTCTATGCTACTTTATGCTTTACAGAAATCCTTGGGTTCTTCCTAGATTTCGTCCAGTGTAGCAGATGTGTAGTCCTTGATGTTTTAGTGCCACTGAAATTAATTATAAAATTGTACATGTTTTTGATTTGCCATCTTCACCACCACCACCTCCTCCACCTCCTCCTCCTCCTCCTGCGTTTGCTGCTTCAGCTGACATAAAGCAGAAAATAAGGGTTAGTAATGTAAAATGTACATTCATGTTATCAGCATGCATTATGCACTTTTTAGGTGTTTATGGCATGAAAACCATGTGTGTTTGACCATTTGAAAACTTGACACATTCTCAGCAATTCTGCATTCTTTGATGGGCAGCCAAATATTACTTGCCATATGGTATGATCCATGATACAAAAACTTCTCAAAGGGCAAACACACACTGAACCACTTTTACTGGAAAGTTTCAGCAACTAGGTATACTTAACTGCTAGCGCAAAATGTAGCTGATGGAAGATTATGAAACAGAAAATTACAGATCAGTAAAATCCTTCACGCTGTTGGCTGGGAAATTATGGATTTTGCATGCTAAAAAATATGGTTGCTACTAAGAAAAAAATCCATAAACCAGTCTAAAAATATATATATATATCAAAAGATAGAGGTTCTTTTCGTAACTCCTCTATTCTTTCAAATGATTCCACAGATTTTTCTTTATTATGATTCTTCTCTTTGTAGAAGAGCAAATTGTTGCTTTCTGATTCATTTAAATTAACATACCAACATTAGAATTAAAACTTACATTTGAAAGCTGTGGATCACCATGTTACTAGGTTATTTTCGACCCTTTCCACCTGCATTGAAACATGTCACATGATCAGTGGCCTACCCGCTAGAATGTTTTGATATAATTAACAGCATGATATTCAAAATGTTTATTTTAATTTTGTGATATCTCATATCATCCTGTTTATTTTTTCTGTTCTGAACTTTCCACTGTAGTGGTTCAGCAATCTTATTTTGCTTTATTTTGAAAGTCAAGAGGTTACAGTGTATACAGTGCAGTATCACAACGAGGCAATCCACAAATGTGTAATATAACATTTGATTCAGGTCCTACGACACTGAGCAACAACAGCAAACCCCACTGAATTATTTAATTGATGTGATTTAATAAACTCAGATGCAAGGATTAAAAACTAAAAAATAATACTATACAGCTCTTAGATCTGCTGTCTTTTTAAAGATCCCAGTTTTGACTTTTGAAAAATTTCTGTAATGATCTGTTTCAGTGTAACATTCCAATGTAACATTCCAGTGTAACATTCCAATCTGTGACTATAATATATCCATAATGATCTTTCCTTCTATATCTTACAGACTATTTTTAATGTGTCCTGTCAAATGTAACCTTTCCGTATCTTCTAAAGGAACAGTATTTCCAGGTATTTTACACTGACCTATTTATACAAGATGTTTTATTATAAGCAGATTTCCTTCTCAAAGTTAATATTAGAAGGGAAATTACAAAGTTCCTAAGTTTCTTAATGTAGCTTCAACATCTTGCTAGTGCTGCAGTGCGAGCATAGCAAAGCTATCTTCCTCTCCCCATCCTTGAAAGCCTGCAACCTTCTCTAGGGGGTTCTCCTGCCACCCAGAACAAATTTTAGGGATGCAGCAGTATGTTGCAGTGGGAAGGGGAGAAGCACTTCTGCCAGTGGAAACATAATACCATAAGTAAATATTCTCTGTTTTCTTTAAAAGAGAAGATAAAGGGAAAACCAGGTAGGACACCATCCAATCACATCTGCTGCATCCACTGTTGTTCCAGGTCAATGGGAAAGACAAATTCCGTGCTATTAGGAAACAAACTGAAAACTGCCAGAAGACTGAGTTTCACAATGCCCTGGAGAAATTCAGCAGAGATTTCTTCTTCCTCTTTCAAAACATTGCAAACTTGGGTCATCCTAATGGACGAACGGGTTGGCAATAGATTCATGTCAGAGGAAAGAAAATACTTTTATACAAAATGCACCACTAGTTTATGGGATTCCAGTGTCACAAGATGTCGTGACTCAGCCACTTGCTTATATAGTTTTAAAAGAGGATTAGGCTTCATGGGAGTATAAGACTATAAATAGTTATTAAGTATAAGGTCTATATGGAATCTCAGGGAACTTTTTTATTCGTGCGCAAAGTTGTCACCTTCCTTGAATGTTGAAAATAGCAGGTTATTCTGTTACTTAAATTTACTAGCTTCAGATAAGACAGGAAATAATTTCTGCCCTGAGATAGTGAGACACAAGCACTCTTCAAAGCAGGAGCAGTGGTGTAGCTTGACATAAGTGGGGTAGAGGTGGGGGTAGGCGGGGGCTATGGCATGCATGGGCAGGGCTATGTCACATGGGGAGGGGCTACAGCGCATGTGGGCAGGGCATCAGTGCACGGGGGAAGGGCAATGACACGCAGGAGGCAGGCAAGGAGCAGCAGTGCCCCCCAAAAAGTGCTGCCCAGGGTGGACTGCCCCCTCATTCCCACATGCCACTGAGCAAGAGGAAAGGCAACATTGTTTCTGTACTAAATCAGAATCTGCTATCAATAATGGATTGGATGTGGGTGAACAAATTTAGACTTAATCCAGACATGATGGAGGTTCTCCGGATTAGTCAGAATACAGATCAAGGAATAGGGATTCAGCTTGTGCTGTCTCAAGTTACACCTCTCTGCCTAAAATCTCTGGTTTGCAGCTTGCATTTACTCCTGAACTTGGATTTGAGTCTGGATGCCCAGTTTTTGGCTTTGGCCAGGAGTATGTTTGCACAGTTAAAATTAGAGTGTCAGCTGCACCCATTCCTCAAGAAGGCAGATCTGGCTGTGGTGATACATGTCCTGATCACTTCCCATTGGGACAACTGCAATGCACTCTGTGTGGAGTTGCCTCTGGAAACTGTTTTGAAACTTCAGTGGGTCTAAAATTTTGCAGCCAGGTTGTTGACCAGGGCTGGTGACAGCGATCATGGACTTCCTTGTTGAAAAAACTCCACTGGCTACTGGTTGGTCTCTGGGTTGAATTCAAAGTGTTGGTTTTGCCCTTTAAAGCACTACACAGCTTAGATCCAGACTATCTGAAAGACCTTATCTACTTATACAAGCTAGTGTGAGCTTTAAGATATGCAGGGGAGAGCTTCCTCCCTGTAGCTCCATCTTCACAGGCATGTTTGGTGAGGACTCAAGAAAAATGCTTCTCTGTGGGTGCTCCCAGGCTGGAGAACTCCCTTCCACAGATGATCTGGTTGGTGCCCTCCCTGCTTTATTTCCACCGGTAAATGAAGATGTTTTTATTCAGGCAGGTCCTTGATTTTTAATTATGGAGTAGCAATGAGAACCAGTGTAATGCAGTGGTTTGAGTGTTAGACCATGACCCTGGAGACCAAGATTTGATTCCTTGCTCAGCCATGGAAACCTTGGATGTGTCACACACTCTCCGCCCAAGAAAACCCTGCCTTAGGGTCATGATAAGTTGGAAACAACTCAAAGGCACACAACAAGAAATGTGTGCGTGTAAAGTGGTGTACTAAATTTTAACCTTTTACTGGAAATTTTATTTTAGATACATTTTAGTGTTTTAACTTTTCAATCGTGTTTTTAAAATAACGTTGTTTAATTCTTTTTTAATTTGTTAAACTAACGTTTTAGCTTGAGCTTTTTAAAAGTATTGTAAGATGCCTCAAATCCCATTTTGGGAGAAAGGCAGGATATAAATTCAATAAATACATACATACATACATACATACATACATACTTAATTTAATCAAAACTAACTCATGTGGCTTGTCAATTGCTATGCTAGAATAAGGCAGCCAAATTATTGGCCCTGATCTAGCTCATGATATGTAGCTGGTTTCATAGAAATGTGCATAGCCATGGGAACTCATAACTCATTCAGAGCAAAGGAATGCAAGTGTGGAATGCTTTTCCACTTGCATCCACTTTTTGCTTTTATTTAAAAATCCAGTAGGACATATGGACCTCTTTGGCTGGACTGGGTCTATCACCTTTTTATAACTCTCGTTAATAGCTTGAGAAATAATCAAGTTCAGAATGTGCAGTTCCAGCTTATGTAAGAGCTCCAGCAGCATTTTCTATTGTTTTTGGAAAGGTTGTGCTTGGTTTTGGCTTCAGATTTGTGAAAAGATTAACAAGCAAGCAAAATGTATCTTTACAATCAAAACCCCCTAGACTTTTTGTAGCACTGAAGGCGGCACAAAATGGTTTTGATTCTATAATTGATGTCATTTTCCTAATCTTTGAAAAATCCATGCTCTAAAGGCTGAAAATTCATTTGCTTATTGTTTTAACCTGTATGATAAAGGGCTGGATGGAAAGACAGGGGTAGTTTAAAATGCTTTAACAAACAATAAATTTGTTCGTTGGTTTTCTGACAGTATATCTTTTCTGCACTGTTTAAATTAAAACTTTAAGTCTTTTCAAAAATGGAAGGGAGCTTTACTTTTTCCCATTCCATTTGTGATCATCCCATTTTGCCATTGCATATGTTACAGTAACGCTGCAGTCCTATATCTACTTACCTGGGAATTCAGTGGGACTTACTTGTGAATAGACAAGGCCAGGATTGCATTGGTAAGGTTTAAAAGCTATGTTCTTTTTCGATATTCACCTGAGCAGCTGTTTTATTGAAACAAAATCCTCTCTTTGTATGCCCAAAACAGCTAGTAGTCCGGGGTCTACCAGCTGCCTTTTCTTCCTGTGTCATGTCAGTTCCTATGCTATTATAGGGAGTCTGCCAATCCAGCACAGTAGATTTAGAGGGAGAAAATGACCCCATTCCCTTCCATTAAAGGCAGTTCTATGAGTAGAATTCTACTCACAAGCCCTCTGGATCCAACCTGAGAGATTCTATCCTTACTTTCCACTAAGTACCATTGATTGATGATTGATTGATAGATTGATTTACAGGTTAGGTTTAGCCAGTGACTCAAGAAACTTTCAGAAGCATGGCGATTGCTTCATATTGCTATATATTTTAATATATTTTTCAAAAATAAACCTAACCTCGTTTGGCAGCTTCTTCCTCCTGCCTTTTCTTTTCTTCCTCAATGGCTTTCATTTTTTCTTCGTATATATCAGCTCTTGATTTCCATTCCACCCGATTGTTCTGAAGACCATCGAACATTGGTGTGATTTCTTTGTGGAATCTCGAGAATTCCTAAGTAAAAAGTAGAGATCCATACACTGGCCATTTATGATAAAAATCAATAGTGACAATAGACATTTTTTTTATTTATTTGTATCCCGCCTCTCCATATTTGAAACAGTTCTATACATGCCCCCAACAAGGTGGGTACTCATTTTACCGACCTGCGAAAGGATGGAAGGCTGAGTCAACCTTGGAGCCCGGCAGGATCGAACTCACAACCTTGTGGCTTGCAGTACTGGCATTTAACCACTGCGCCAACAGGGCTCCCTTTCCATTTCTGTTCTGTATAGATGGCCATTAGTTTTGAAGGCCCAGTGACAAAATGAGATTTATTTTGTTTTATAGTTTGAAACATGTAGGCAGAACTGAATGCTGCATAACAGAATTTTCGGTCCTATGGGAGCTTCTGACACAGTAAGCAACTGTTCTCCTTCACAGAGAACAATACACGGGAGTAGAATGCTTGGTCCTTCTCCCACCTGTTGTTTTGCTGCTTGCCTGGATTTCCCAAGCAAATGTGGAAAAGTATTTGTACAGAACTTTAGCATCACCCATTTGTTCTTCCTTGCAAATGTGCTACATTAAATCCAAGAGGCAACTATGACAATAGGAGCCACACATTTGTTGATGAATATCTCGTTGTCTCCTTAGTGTCCAGTGTACAATACTTTAGCGTTATCTTTTGCTGGGTAAATGTGTGTCAAACAGCTAGGTATCAAAAACACTGAGAAATATTAGAAGCAGACATTTAAGGAGACTCAAAATTTTAGGATATTCCCATACATATGATACTCATTTATCATGTGCAGCCATGTTTCTAAAATAAAAAGAAGAAAAATGTTCTGAAAAGTCAAAACTGAGCAATATTAAACTCATCATCTTACCTTGTACACAAAGGTACATACAAAATCAATGAAACCAACTTGAAGCTTGGGAAGTTCCTCACTTTTGTTTCTGTCCATCATAGGCTAAAAAAGAGTCAAGAGAAATTTGGTAGATGAATACTAAATACTAGTTTTTAAAAAACTGAAAGGAATGATGTATACTGTAACAAAATGCTTACAATTGGTTGTTGCTGTAGGACAGTTCGTTCAAGATCACCTTGCTCCCAGAATTCATTTGCTACCATAATGGCAACCTAAAAAGGATCAATAACTATTATTGGAAGATTCAAGATTGGGCAGTAATTGTAAACTAGAACATCATTCAACCTTGCTCTCTCTATGGATGTATCGATTTCCTCTGTAAACCAACCAGCTTTTCCCACCAGACTTTCAGAAATCAGAATGGACATGAACCCAGTCATTTGTGGTCACTTGTAGTTCCTAAAACCCATCCTCTGATTCTGAGGATGATACAGTTAAAGACCTGAATGTTACAGTTAACAAAATTAAATATCACCAATATTTAAAATCTTTACTGTAAAACATTTCTAAGGCTGTAAATTATCATGAGTGGGGGCAATCTGCAAGTGGAAATAGTATCACAGGAGTGGGATTTGGTTTTGCACATTTATTCTGCTTATATAGCATGTTCTCGATTTCAATAGAATAGATACTGGAGTCAACCCCTCCCCCAATTCCCCATACACTGAAGGGGCATGAACTGGCTTTTACTAACCAGGGCTGAATCTACATGAAGGCTGTATTGCAGCTCCATTGCATAGTATCTGTTAGGACCTTCATCTGGCTACCAGTAATGATATGGTTTGGATTGGCATCATATCTAATTGACATCATATCTAATTGGCAACACACTTTATTTGGCGCTGATATCAAAATCAAACCTGACCAAGAGGTCAAACCAACAGAGGGAAAACCCTGACTGAGAATGTTAGAAAGGAAGGCTGATCAGCCTAAGACACCATCCAGGTAAGGCTAGGTCATTTGTCAGGCGAATAGATGCTGTTCCTATGGATAATAGGCTTACGTAGAAGCTGGAGTTTTCCCAGAGAACACAATGGCTAGAAGCCCACCAGGATGCTGATTGACTCAACCCCCTTCCCTGAGCACCTGAACTCCTTCCTCTTTCCTTGTAGCAGCCACAATAGACAACTATTACAGTACCCGTCACATCTTTGTCACCCAAACACTGTGAACATTAACGGGTTGATAGTCTATTGTATGCACCGCAACTCCCACTGTTCCATACCTGGAACTGCACATATCTTCTGCCGCCACAGGCTACTTTTTGGGTGTAAATACTCCTGATTCCAGGCTGCCCAGTGCAGCCTCTCACAGATCTGAACACCTCTCTGTACGTCCATTTCCTGATTGAGAGCTGCCCTTAGGTTTTACTTAAGCCACGCCATTGCTTCTCTCCAGTTCTGGTAATTATCACCTGCTTCCCTCTACGTTTCTATCTCATTTTCCTCTCTTCTCTTTGGCTAGCTCTTGTGTGATGGTGTGTGTGCTTGAACTGCTGCATGTGTGAGTGAATGTATTTCAATAAAAACACATTTAGTTCACATCTTACTCCTTGGCTGGTGTTTTTCCTGTGTGAGCCCATGAACATCAGTAGGAAAGGTCTTGCTAAGTTGCCCCCTACTCTCAAGCCTTCTAAACTCTGGCCTAATTCTAGGGATGGGACAAATCCAGAATTTTCTGAATCTGAATCCGAATCCGAATCCTTGGAAGGTTCTGAGAATCCACGAATCTCATGAATCTTGAATCTTTCGAATCCTTTTTTAAAAAAGCATTTAAAAAGCAACTTTTTTTTTAAAAAAAATTAAACTTTTTAAATAGAACTTTTTTTAAAAAAAACCTATTTTTTGGTTGGTGGATTGCAAAGATTCAGTTTGCCTATTTTTGCACAGGGATTTAGATTTCCGAATCTTGAATTCTTGCTGACGATTCAAGGATTCGGTTGACCCATCCCTACCTAATTCATTCTCCACTTTTGTAACAAGGTATTGACATTATGGGGGGTAGCCCTTGTGGCACCTATGTTTTGGGGTAACATATCCCTGCCCCAGTTTAACCCCTTTACTGCCACACATACCTATTTTAATCCAAACTGAAATCAGTTTGGAAAGCCATGCAAGACCCCTATTATGTATCCACATTGGTGCAAGAAGATGTTTCTCCTGTATGCATATGTTCACTGTACCAGTTAATTCTGGTCACATGCCTTTAGCAGCTGTGGTTGTAGTTGTTATTCTTGCAATGCTTGCACATATCTGCATATTTACTTAATCAAATAGCCTTTGTTTTCCCTTCATTCTGATTGCCCACTTCTGCTTCTATAAAATGAAGCTGGTGGAGAATGGGGAAATGCTCACATGTGAATGAGTGCATACAAACACCAAATCCAAATACTACTACTGCTACTACTACTACTGCTACTACTACTACTACTACTACTAATAATAATAATAGGAAACACTGTCTTTTCTGGTTGTTGATACAAACAAGGGAGCTATTCTTCTGTGGCAGCAATAATCAGGTGATCTAGGTGACCATGTGATCTAGGTGACCACCCACCATCTGGCCCCATCTTCCCCCATCCCTGATTCTACCCCCATCCCAATTCCAATCCTAATTTGGGGGTCAAATCACACATTTAAAAAAACTGGTTCTTCCTGGAAACAGTGGAGTAAATTGGAGGGTTTTTCAAACTGCCATAAAGCATTGAAAAGATGTGTTTTCATACTGGAAGGAGAGGAATGTTGTTCGTTCCAACAGGACTGGGATTGAGGTAAGGACACATTCTTGAACCTGTTTAAGATTCAGCCCAATAGGGAGACAGATGACTTTTGGTGGACAGTTGAATAAAATGCCTAGGTTATTTAAAAGTAAAATCAATGCTGAAATTCCAGGAACAGATTTAAAATACAAAGCCTAAGTTCATAATGACTTTACATAAATTGGCGTGGCTGCATTTCTTATGACTTAATGTTATTTGGTTCTTGATCTCAAGAATATTTCATAGACTTGATGTTAGAAAGGATAACAAAAGCTGTTAGAGAGTTGATTGTTGTTGTTAACTGCTGTCAAGCTGACTTTGACTTACAGCAGCCCTGTTTATGAGACATCTACAAGTCACCCTATCCTCAACTGCCCTGCTCACATTGTGAAGATTCAGGGACATATCTTCCTTGATTGAGTCTATCCATCTGTAGTGTGGTCTTCTTTTCCCATTGCCTTCTACCTTGCCAAGCATTCCTGTCTTTCCTAATGAGTCGTGTCATGATATGATCAAAACGCAATAGCTTCAGTTTAGTCATTTTGGCTTCTAGGGACAGTTCAGCTTGATTTCCTCTGGGATCCATTAGTTTGTCTTATGAGAAGAAAAGACAGAGTAATAACACAGTTCCTTTTGGCACATAGTGCTAGGGTTCTGCACTTGGAAGCACCTCAGGTATAGCTGAATACCAGCTCCTGAGGACAGCAGACAACATGGAAAAATTTTCCTTTCTTGTTCTGCTGCAGAGCTTTATCAGAGCTGTCTGGTTGGTCATTGCTGTAGTGGGGAACCTTTGACAATTTCAAAATGTAGTTTAGGAGCACAGTTTCCACAGTCCTACATTACTGCCTTTTGAGGGTGAGACTATGGCAGTTGTAGGTCTAAGCATCTAAAGGGCCATAGCTTACCCCACTGCTGGACTAGCCAAACTCCTGGTCTAATCCAGAGGACAGCCAGTGTGATATAGTGGTTTGAGTGTTGGACTAAGACTCTGGAGATTAGGGTTTGAATCCCCAATTGGCATAGAAACCCCCTGGGTGAACTTAGGCAAGTCGCATACTTGTAGTCTCAGAGGAAGGCAAAGGCAACCTCCTTCTGTACAAATCTTGGCAAGAAAGACCCATGATAAATTTGCCTTAGGGTTGCCATAAGTCAAAAATAACTTGAGGGCACACAACAACAACAAAAATTAAACCAATACAACTGCTCTTGTGTTCATCAGATTTTTTAAAATTGTTGGTTTTCTCTATACCAGTTGATCATTGGATTTAATCTACAGCGACCTACCCTGAAGACACAGCGAAAAGAAAATAACGAGGCAGTAATACATTTGGAAGTATCTTCAAATTTACATGTGCCTACTGCAACATCAAATGCAAAACAGAAAAGGAAAAGCATGCAATATTTGGTATGAATAATGTTCTAAGTTATACTTATCTCTGAAGATACTGACCTTACTTTGTACCTCCCAAGGTTTAGTGATTGCAGACAGGTCACAGCCAGTCATCATCATAGCCCTTCAAATAAAGATAACACATATTAGAAAGAGGGGAAAATAGTAAATAGTATGGTATTGTAAAATATTATGTAGTAGTGTAGAGCAGGTTTGACCTACATGATTACTTCCTTTTTGGTTGGGTCCATAGATATATATTTAATTGCATCCTCTTCCTTTTCCATTTTTTCAATTGCATCCACAATCTTTTGAAACATAGTCCTTTTCCTGTTAAACATATTGTGACTGTTAGAAAGTATGCACGATCTCTTTCATCACTTACTTGGGTATTTTATTTTTCAGGAGGCCATCATAAGGCCCTGAGTGTAAATTCTGAAGCCCCAAAAAAAGAACAACCTGAGGAAAACTGAGTACTATACTTGGTCTTAATATTGTTCTAATTGTTTCTCTAGTAATGACCTGATGGCCTAATTCTTCTAGGAAAATATTGCTATGTATTCCAAGTGAATTGCATTACCATCCTCATCTTAGACATACAACAGCATATATACCAGGATAAGATCCAGCAGGTTTGGTCGACTGAGAGAAATATATCTGTTAGCAGTATCAGAAGATCCCCACATGCCCTTAACAACAGATCCAGAAGACTGAGAAAATCTCCACAGCAAGTTTTCTGGTGGCACTAACAGATGCAGGTGGGAGATCAGGAGAAGTAAATCATGGTGACTAGCGGTTAATCACTAGCAGATCGTTAGATCTAGTCTATACTGTACTTTTAAATAAACTTTTTTCAAAGTATATAGAGAAGTTAAACTTCCAGTTGAGATGTAACCAAAAAAATAAATACATATTGCAAAATAGTTTTCATAATTAAGTAAAAAAACAAAAATCTATACTGGAATCCTATTGGTTAAACCCATTCGGTGAATTGATGAATGGTAAGTCAACACATTGGTAAATCCCATTGATTCAATGGATTTACTTTAGACAAAACTAGAGACAGAATTCAAGTTTCTAGTTCAATTTTTATTAAATTTTAAAAGATGTTTAATCGAGGAGGCTCAAAGAATGAGAACCTGCATAAAGGAAAATAAAAATACAGCTCTGCAAATGGTGACAGCTGCAGATTAAAACTATTTACAACAGGAATGCTTTAATAGAAAGGAAGTTAGAACTTACTTGAAGTATAAAGCCAAATCAGTTGCTATGATTGCAACTTCAAATAAATGTAAAACAGTTTCAAACTGGCGCTTATTTAGATTCTGGAAGATGTTTAAACTCTGCAAGATGAAGATTTTTGCAAATCAATACTGCTTAGAGATTTTTCCATTTATATAGTATAGTACATTATAATTATATAAAAGTACATAATCATAAAAAATAAGGTAATAAGTTGCAATTCAAGAATAGCTACTTTAATATTTCCCAAAATTGTCTAAAATCAAATTAGAATAAGAACAAAATATTTCCTCAAATTATCTAATCTCAAAGTGCCCAATAGTTGAGACAGCAGTTCCTAAATCTATTGATTATGCTGTTTAACTGTGGCAAGTATAAACACTTTCTGCACCAAGCAATAAAAAAGAAATAACTCAGAACAAGACACAGACCTCATCTTGTAGCAATGTTTTACTATACTCTAGATGGTGTCTTTCTAAAATGGAAGAGCCGTGAAGTCTCGCCAATGGAGCTGCAGACCTGTTGAAGTACAATTACACATTTTAGAAGATTTTATATAGCCTTATTTCTGAAACTTGGCCTTCTTCACTGCCATGCCTTTTAGACTTATCAGTTAGGCTTTCTTCACCCTTCAATTGGCAACCAGTTTTAATCACTCACAATTGCCTGCTGAGCAGCATGGTCAAGAAGGAGCCAATGGCCTACTTGCTCAAGAGGCTCCATTTTCTATTCTGCTTCTCTCTTGGGCAAGTTTTCTGGCAAAACGCTGACTTTTGAACAGAAAATGAGACAGTGTTTTGTTTTCTGACAGCCAAGCACCATTTTAAATGCATACTACTGCCCCAACTGCCCAAATTAGGAAGGAAAAATCTTGTTTAATCCACCGTTGTCCTACTTTTTTCTGCTGCTTTTATCCCCACGATTCCATTGAATGTTGAAAGTGGAATGATAGTGCTAGAGCTGTCTAGTGCGGAAATGGCCTTAGATATCTTAGGGGCGATTGCTTTCCACTGCCAACTGTCATTCATTTGATAACACAGACATTGTTCAAAATGAACACATAAACAGATACTACTTACTTCATTTGATACAAGTTATTGGTTCCTCTGTGATCGATATCATGGCAGAAAGCAGCAGCTACCATAGCGAAGGCTTCTAGGTCAGTGTAATATTTCTTTATTTTACCTGTCTGTAAAAACAAGATATTTTTTTCACTTGTCATATCTTACGTGTGATTTATCAGATACTGCAGTGAAAAGCAAACCTAGGCATAGGTCCAGGGTAACAAACTATACCATCAAAAGAGTAAACATGGTCTGCCCAACATTGAAACCATGCCGCCAGTTGTGGTAAGTGATATCGCGATACCCTTTTCTCACTGTGTACATCCATCTTGTAAGTACCTGCAACAAATAAAAGGCATTTAATCTCTGGCAGCGCAAATGCCATTTTTTTAAAAAACAATTTCACCATGACTATTAAGACTTGTTGTTATAAACAAAAATGATTTCTAATTGTACATGTAAAGATGGGCTCAGATTTTTTTTTCTGAATTTGTATAAGGATTGAGAATAGGTGAATCTGCAAAGCAAATTGTTGTGATTCTCCATTTCCCATCTCAACATTTGTTCTAACATTAGTCCATATTGGATTGAAGGTTTTATTTCTCACAAGGAAGTTTACATGCATTTCTGTGCATGTTTTCCCAAATGGATGCACTATTATGCATATTTTCTCAAATTGTGCCTTTTTGTACATATTCTCCCACTGGCCAAAGTATATTTATGATCATGTTTTTCAACGTGTACATTTGTGGATTTTGAGCAAATACAAGGCCTTTGAGAAAATGCAGTCCTTCAAACAATGTTGGACTACAAATCTCATCAGTCCTAGCTAGCATATGTTAGTGGTGATGGGAGCCATAGTCCAACAACATCTAGATGGTCACATGATGTTGGCTGGTGTCCTCCACAAACCTTATTTGAAATTAATGACAGCTCCACCAAGGCATTGCCTCATTGCGTCACAACTAATAAACTCTACAAGGCTTACAAAGAATAATTTCACGATATAACAGGCTGCAAAGCACAGAATTATTACTTCAGGTGGCAGGATTGCTCGACTGTGTTGTAGAATTAGGCCCGCTGTTATTGCTACTAATATAGGTAAGGCTATCCCAAGACATGTATACCAATGGGCACACAACAGTGGATCTGTCTCAGATATTGGGATCTGATTTGTGACATACTCAAGAAAAACCAGTGGGTAGTCAGTCATTGCTGTGAAGTAAGTATAGGTATATGAGGGTGATTATATGCCATTTACCTCAGATGGAGCAAGTTTTATTAAAACAAGGGGAAAAAATATCAATCTGACCTCTGCTGGTACTTTAAACTTTTCCACAACATTAATCTCAAAGAAGAGTCGTATTCCACACTTGATCAACTCATGTTCTGTCACAGGGAAGTCACTGAAGCGAAATTCGTAGAGTTCTACATCCTTTGGGTCAGGAAGTTCCTCTTTCTGTTGATATGGGGAAACAAAAGAACTTTTTATTACGATATAACAGAGATTAAACAGGTATCATTTTCCAGCTTTTAACTTCAGCATGGGAGTGTTGCCTTGCCAACAGACCACAGACAATATTTGTGTACACACACAGTTCCCATGTTTCAACTGGCATGTCTGGAAAAATTAACACTGCATGTTAAGCTACTCAGAACTTTCAAATTCATTTTTAAGGAGTGACAAAGTAGATTCTTGCATCTGTGGGATGTTGCTCGCTGGTGTTTGGGTTTTCTAACCTGACGCATACCATGGAGAAGTACTACCACCACTCCAGAGAAGAGAGACCTGTAGCTCTTCCCATTACACACTTGCTTTGACTTCTCTTTCCTAAATACTGTTGCCTTCCTGCCTGCTGAGAAGACCATCTATGTACCAGCAGGAGCAGGCTCTGGGCTTCCCACATACTGAGCCAACACCTGGTGAAGCAGCACTGTCATCACCTGCTCGCCTACTTAAAAGGGGATATATGGGACTGTTTGGGTGGCAGACACACCACTGGCAGGGTTGCTGCCAAAGGGGTGACGCTATACATTGTCACTGCTTTGGGGGAGCCACTTCAAGAATGGAGTGAGAGTTTGAGAGCAGAGAGGAGGGATTCTCCCCTCCCTCTTTTTAATTGGTATTTTTCTTTAAACTGCCCTGCTGGCATCTGGAGAGTGAGTATGGAGTATTCAGAAAGCATGAGAGCAGGCAGGAGCGGCCAAGAAAGCAGCCATTGCAACATGAATGAGTAGAAGGAGATACTGAGTGGGGAGACACTACACTACATGAGAGAGACAAGAACCACAGGTGCCCCTGAATTGCCCCCTGTCTCAAATGTTTTGGACAGTCTTAGCAACAGGCCCCTGGGCTGCAAGTGCTGCTGGTTAAGGCCAAATTGGTAAATGGAAGAATATTCTTGATCCAGGACCTGATCATGGATGAGCATGATGGCCTGGCTTGTATTACAGAAAACTGGCTGGATGAAGTAGGGTGTGTGGGTTAACCTCACTCAGTTTTGTCCACCTGGGTTCTCTGTGGAGCAGCAAGTGAGGCTTGATGGGGGGCAAGGAGGTGAAGTTGCTGTGGTTTTCTGGGATTCTATCTCCCTCAGCAGGTGCCCCATCTCAAAAGCTGCTGGGTTTGAATGTGTGTACTTAAAAGATGAGTGGCCAGGACAGAACAGTCCTCAACAGTCTCCCTTCCCAAGCTGGCTGATCTGATCCTGGCAGTGGTGTTGGAGTCTTCTTGTCCAGTTGTGCTGTGGAACTTCAGCAACCATGCAAAGACCTTTGTGTCAGGAGAAGCTCAGGACTTCACATCATCCATGACAACCATAGGTCCATCCCAAGAAGTATTTGGTGCCACCTATGCTGCAGCACATATTCCAGACCTAATTCTCTATGCATGGTGAGATGATGGTGATCTGAATGTGGAAGAACCTTCTATAGTCCTATTGTAGTGGGCAGATCATCGCTTGGTAGATTTTAGACTCACTGGAATTCACAGCCTCTGCAGTGGTGAGAGACCAATTAAGATGGTCTGCTCCAGGAGGTTTATGGATCTGGATAGACCTCTGTGTTGAAGGAATTGTTAAAGCACTGAAGGTTCATTTTCATCATATTCCTCCAGTTGCTGTTTCCCATCTCACCTGAGTGTTATGGCATGGTCCATTGTCAAAAGGCAGTGAACCCACTGTGGAATCTACTCCAAACTATACAGAATCTGTCCATGGTGTGTATGTGTGCATGCTTTCAAGTTGCCTGTCAACTTATGATGACCACATGAATTTCATATGGTTTTCTTAGGCAAAGAACACTCAGAGGTGGTTTTGCAAGTTCCTTCCTCTGAAATATAGCCTACAGCACCTGGTACTGAACCTATTTTGGGGGTGTGCTTCAGCACTTTGAACAGCACTAAAACCTGGAACAGATTAACTTTCCCACTGACTTGCTAATACTACCACAGACCAGTATGTTTGTGATTTTACTCATTGCCACTGATGTTCCATTTCACTATTCTCTACTTACAAGCATTGAACCTTTTAATGTTTCCTCAGGAGGAAAATAACTTGATGTTATGCTTCAAGAATATGCACTCAGAGCCAGAATTGTGTAGTGAACTAGGACACCAGGAGACCACAATCTGAATCTCTGTTTGGCCTTGGAAACCACTACATAACCATAGTGGTTCTCACCCCCAGAGCAGGACAAGGGTAAACCCTCTCTGAACAAATTTTGTCAGGTTAACCGTGTGATAGGGTCACCATAAGTTAGAAATGGCTTGAAGGCACACAACAACAACAGCTATAACAATGTGTATTTACAACATCATTCCTATACTTTCTATAGCTAACATACCAGTGAAGCTCCCCCTCCCTGCAATAGCAATATCAAATCTGGAGATGAGCTTTTAAAAAAATGACACAGAGGAATCACGGGAGTTGCTTCAGAAGGTCACCTTAGAAAGCAGATGAACCTGTGGCAGTTGAGGACCAGGCCTGGTGTTCCAGGCAATCTGTTTTGTGCATGGTAGGTTAGCCTGCTGTCCCCAGGTGAGGTGAGATGAGGATGCTCTCCATCCTCACTGTTGAAGAAAGAATTAACTGTTACTCTAGTTGGGGTGTGTAGGTAGATTGGAGGAGGGGCACAATATTGCCATTTTTTTCCAGCAGCATGTCTTAGTCTGGTTCTGTGTCGCAGTATCACTGTAACTTATATAGAAAAAAAACTTATTCCTGCATAGACCCCATCTGATGGGATCTTACTATCCTTAAATCAACCACAAAATCAAGCAGCGGACAATTGTTGTAGCAGACCAGAGTATCCCTGCCCATGTAGTGACATGATAGTAGTGCTGGAGGATAAATGAATGGGAAGCAGTTCTATCTGTGATCAGGTACATACTGCGCATAAGCTGCCATGACTCAGCAGAAGACAATAATGATCATCTCCTCTTACATAAAGCAGAATTGCTGGGATGAAGTTCTGGAGCATTTTTGAGCTTCCAGAAACATTTGAACTGGGCTATGAATGTAGTTGCTTTCATGGCAGAATCCAATTGTTACCCGCAACCGGAGAAGACCCAGTGAAGCAACAGAATTTAAACTAAGTGTTAACTTGCCAGATCTCCAAGGATTCAATGGGTCATCCCTAGTTGTGATTAATGATTGGATTTAGGCCACTATCTTGAACCAAAGAAAAACAATTTTCTCACTTTTGTTTTCCCATTTGCCTATTAGTGCTATTATTCTGCCTTGTAGAATCTATAACAATACAGCAGTGCAAACTCAGAATATTTTATGCACTAAATTTACATGCTACCTTTCACATTATCGGGGTGACTTTGTACCAACACATTAACAACTCTATAAAGCAATGAATATATTGAAATAAGTCAACATTATTTAATTCTATAAAAGTAAATAAAACAGATTAACATAAACTTTTTTTTTAAAAAAGTTGAAAGTACAAGAAATTTAAAAGAACTTTGCTTTCAGAAAGATGTCAGGTGTGAGGTGAGCATCACCAAGGGAAACTCAAAGCACAATCACAGAAGAAGCCTTATCTCCAGTAACTACTTGAAACACCTTAGAAACTGGTAAATCTCTGAGAAGGGCCTTTGATGAGGACAATCTCACATAATGGTTAGGCATACAAGCATGGAGACAGGTGACTGCTCAGGTAGCATGGCCCCAAGCTGTGATAGGTTTTAAAACCACCACTTCAAATTGTTCCTTGAAACAGAGAACAAGTAGGACTCTTGCTGAAGAACCAGCGTAATGTATCTTAACACTTGGTATTCCAATTAATACTCTAGCAAACAAGGTCAGAACTACTTGTAGTTTACGAAACATTTGGATGACTACATTGTAGCAGTCTAACCTAACAGTTACTAGAGTATGGATTATTGAAGCTGGGCTATCTCTATCTAGGTAAAGGTCACAGCTGTCAAACTAGCCTAAGTCGGTGAAAGGTGTTCTCTGCCACCTTGATCCAAAGATTCCTCACAAACTATGGAGGTTTTCATTTAGGGGAGTGTAGCTGCATCCCAAACAGGAAAACCAAATTGCTACAACAGCCCCTGTATCTTATCTAGACCAACCCTCAATTTGTTGGCCCTCAGCCAGTTCATTACTATGCTGAAGTTTTGGTATGGCAGGTTCACTGGTAGTTGTTGTTGTTGTGTGCCTTCAAGTCATTTTCAACTTATGGTGACCGTAGGAAGAACCTATCATGGTGTTTTCTGGGGTCTGAGAATATGTGATGCGCCCAAGGTTACCCAGTGGGTTTCCATGGCTGAGTGGGGAACCAAACCCTTGTTCCCAGTGTCATAGTCTAATGCTCAAACCACCACACCACACTGGTTTTCTGTCAGGTTCACTGCCTCACCTGAATTAAGCGAAAAAGAGAAATAGAGCTGACTATCATATTCATAGGTGATCTCACATACCTATACTCAGTGATTTCATGTTCGTGCTAACAGCATAGGCGAACTGATTTAACATTAGGAACTATAAATGCTGAGAAGCCAAGGAGTGGGTACCCCATATCAATTCACTCTTTCAGTATCAACCATAAGATGGTGTCTCAAATTCTCAGTCCATAGACATAGTATCAAAAGCTGCTTAGAGTTCCAGAAGAACTCTATTTTGCATTGGTTAGGCCTCATTTGGAATACTGTGTCCAGTTCTGGGCACTTCAGTTCAAGAAGGATGTCGACAAGCTGGAACATGTCCAGAGCAGGGCGACCAAAATGGTGAAGGGTCTGGAAACCATGCCCTATGAAGAATGCCTAAGGGAACTGGGTATGTTTAGTCTGCAGAAGAGAAGGTTAAGAGGGGACATGATAGCCATGTTTAAATATCTGAAGGGATGTCATGTTGAGGATGGAGCAGGCATGTTCTCTACCACTCCAGAGACTAGGACAAGGAGGAATGGACTCAAGCTGCAGGAAAGGAGATTCCACTTGAACCTCAGGAAGAACTTTCTGATGGTCAGAGCTGTCAGGCAGTGGAATATGCTGCCTTGAAGTGTGGTGGAGTCTCCTTCTTTGGAGGTTTTTAAGCAGAGGCTAGATGGCCATCTGTTGGGAATGCTTTGACGGGTGTTTCTGCATAGCAGGGGGTTGGACTCGATGGCCCCTGGGGTCTCTTCCAACTCTATGATTCTAAGAATTAACAGGGTCACACTTCTTCTGCCTCTCTCTTGGCATGTGTCATCCAGCAGGGGTGATGAAAGTAGTTTGTGCATCAAAACAAAATCTGGAATTGACCTATATTTCACAGCAAGTGGTTCTGTACCAATTGCTATTGTTTGGCTTTGTCCGTGTTGTACACCAAAGCCAATTACAGATTTCAAAACCATATTAAAATGCCACCTATATTATCTTTCACATACTGATGTTCCCTCTCATATTTATTCTGGTCAAGGGCAAAAGTCAGCCACTCCTGAAGCAATAACAGTTTTAAAACACACCACCTGCTTTATCCCATTAACAAGCTGGAATTCCAAGCTTTCTAATAGGATAAAGTTGTTGAATGAGGTAGTGCAAGAGAGATCAGACAGTGAATTCATGTGCTCTCATGTATGAAGGATTTATTTGTATATTTTTCTCATTCCCATAGAAACTTAGTGGAGAAAAATGGAGTGTCCTGTTGTTTAGATGAAAGAAAAAGTGATCTAAAGGTAACCCGCAGTGTGCTTAAAATCAAGAGAGAGGGGGGGGATAGGGAAGAAATTTGATATGCTTGGTGACAGAAACATGGTGTCAGTGGTGCTACAGTTGCACTTCACCCTCTCCTCCTTCTCTTTTAATGCATGTGAAGAAAGAATTATATTTTGTAGCACAGGGGTGGGGTAATAGGTAATCTCAGGTAATGGTTCCCATTTGTTACTTAGTAACTGGTGAATCCACATTGTATTCAAGGAGCTATTCAGGATTTAGTGAAGCAGTTCACCAGAACTATCCATGGTGGTGAAGCTTATTCCTAAAATATGTTCAGTATGTGGACAGTACAGTGTTTCATTAAACCTGGAATAACTTCTGTAAAACTCAGTTTAAATAAATCACTCTGAAGTAATGGAACCATTGGCCACCTCTGGTAAATCTGGAAGTACTAGTAGATCTCTAGATTAGAAAGGATCTGTGATTCTACATTATTAAACAGTAGCAATGACAAGGTGGGTCTCTACTCTATCCTAAATTATACTGCTGAAATGAAGAAAGCTTGAGGTTAGTAACTAGAAGTGGATTTAAGCCTGGAAAGACAGTAAGCTTTTTTGTTTCTAGTTTTCCAGACAAATACCTGGGTTCAACAATTCCTTGTCTATGTCTTTTTATACATGGTTCCAGCTGGGAGACTGAGGGGCTTTTTGGTGCAAAATGAAAGAGATCCTCCAAGCATAAATCTCAGTGTCAGATTCATTCCATCTGTGCTATAATGCTCTATTCTTCTGTGGCCACGATACCACCTTTGGCCTGTGGCCATGATACTGTGGCTTTTTCACTCTCATTCTATATAACTGGTCAGCAACACATGCCATGAAATCCCAACACATTTGCTCTGTTACATGTATACAATATTAAACCCATACAGGAAGAAACAACATGAGAATTCAATTTTCAATGACATTCATGAATCTCCTTGAAATACACAAATCCTTCATGAGTATTTTAAGAAGTCTCAAACATGAGGAAATTCCCCAAGTGATCTATGTGATCTTAGCTAGAGCAGCGGGCAGATTGGAGCTTTTTCTTTCATGTTGTACTGCACACCTGTCGCAAAAAGGGCATATAGACTTATATGTTCCAGTCTTTGCCAACTTTAACCTATGTAATCCAGATAAAAGTGTGCCACAAGTACTGAGCAGAAATATTACAGAAAAAGCCCTCCAAGCAAGTAATTCCTGTGACTCAGTCAAAAGAGGTTACCCATGCAGAGAGAAAAATGAGAAAAATTACCCCAGAATATCAAGATGATCTGAGAATTTGCCATGTGAATGTCAATGCTGACTTTAAAAAAAAAACAAAAAAAAAACTTTCCTAGTATTACTTCATGTGTTATGTAATTTCCTTTAGGTTAATGGGAATATTCTCTGGATTACTGCTGTAAGATCACATGTCTTTCTCAGATTACCCTATGTGAAATTTTAGTGGCTACTTACCAAAATTTTGATAAGCTGTTTCTCATCACAGTCTTCAATGTTTTCTGCATTCAGTTTTTCCTTCCATTTCTGACAACAACAAAATGAAACAAACAGTGAGTTCAACCGATTGTGCAGTAAGACTCAAATTTGAATTTAATGAAACTAGACTGACACTTACCAATATGCTTTGAATTTCAGCAGGTGTTGCCTTGGTTTGGTACATGAGCATTTCCTGAGCAATGTCTTTCCTATTTTCAAGCTTATTCATTTTGTCATAGGTGTCAGTATTTAACACAGACCATCCAAGGAACTGTGTAAGCATCTGAAATAATACAAAGAAATAGAACTGTTTAGGTACTTTGATCAGGTTTTACTGAGTAAGTCTACTGACTAAATCAATTCAAACTAGTAAACCTTTGCAGTGTGCAAATGTAATTTCTACTTCCAGTAGCTGATTATAAGTCAACAGTAAATAAATCTGGGGCTTACTTCAGTAAGCTGCTCATCATATTCATCAAAGGGTCTACCATCTTTTCTGTTGTAAAATGTAGCTACACCCACAATTTCTTCTTTCTTGTTGACAATAGGTAAAGACAAGACGTTTTTAATTATCCAGCCCGTTTCATCGAAAGGTCCTTTCTGAAAAAAAGAAAAAGCAATGCTGCATACTTATTTCTTAAAAAAGAGATGTGTGTGAGGAGGGACTGATTACTGCAAAGTCCGAATTGGTGCCCACACCGTAAGATGTGAAGTACCATTACCTTGATATTATTTGGATGGTGGGTCAGTTATTGTGTGTAACACAATAAAACAAAATGTTACCTGAAAAGTGAAGTATTCATCCGCTGGGGCATTCATCATGTTGCAGATCTAAAGAGAGGAAGACATAAAATAAAAAGATGCTCTTACACTTAAATTGTGGTCATTATAGTAGGTGGTCCAAATATATTCTTCTGTCTTATGGTACTTATAGGTGGAAGGGAGATCTCTAAAAGCCATAGGGATGTAATTCATCACTAATTTTCTTGTCAAAATTTTTACCAGATTTCTTCCTGCTGTGAGAAAGACTTTGAAAACCACAGTCTTCAAAGTTTATTCACAATTCAGAACTTATTCTGTGCAAGAAAAAAAATGTGGTTGTTTTGCACACAAAACAGCACTTTCTGTGCAGGAAACAGCTTTTTCTGCACAAAAAGTAGTATGCTTACATGGAAATAAGTTTTATGCACAGCAATACTTGTTTCCTGTGCAGAAAAAGCTGTTCTCAATACAAATTAACCAGGTGACAATTTTGCATGGAATGTTCCCAATTGTAGCATTTTCTGCGCAGGAAACAGATTTTCCTGCATAGAAAATAATATTTACATGCAGAAAAATCTGTTTCCTGTGCAGAAAATGCTGGGTTTCATGCAAAATAAGTAAAGAATCTCAAAGGTTCTCGTCCATCCAAGATTGTTCTCCTCAGAGTTTCTCAATAATCACTAAACATATTTGTCAGTCATTTTTTAACATTTATTTTAAAAAATATTTTTAAATATTTAAATATTTTTAAATATTCTTTCCGTCCCTAAAAAGCAGTCAGCAATCAAAAGATATTGCACAGCTATTCTATCTTCAGTCTTTAAATGTGATTAAAAAGGAGGAAAACAAAGGAAGATGAGAAATGGAAAGTGATGATTTCTGAAATTCTATTAGTGGGTGTGAAGCAGTGCACTTCTATAAGAAAGGGTTTCTGTCTCATGCCACTTATAAAATAATTGAATAGTGACAATTATTTTTGCTATCGTAAATAAAATATAAGTAACTATAAATAGTATTAGGCTTTAATTCTATGTATTCTTTGCCAGTATGTTAGCAATAACTTTTTAAAGTTGCACCTGGGGTTGCTATGTGGCTTCAAGTCAACTCCAACTCATGGGGTTTTCTTGGCAAGATTTGTTTAGAGGGGGGTTGCCATTGCCTTCCTCTGAGGCTGAGAGCATGTGACTTGCCCAAGGTCACCCAGTGGATTTCCATGGCCCAGTGGCAATTCAAACTTTGGTCTCTTGAGAGTCCTAGTCCATTACCACATCACAACACCATACTGGCTCCCAAGTTTACTTATGTCTTTGGAAATGCTTTTTTAAAAAAAAAAAATTATTAAAAATTTTTTCAATAAAAATTGTTGAAGCTTTACCTTAGATGTCAAGATAGATTATTACATACATTGCATAAATTGTTGAAATATATATTGCATGTTTCATTGAGTAAGATCAAGGGACAATTTACAAATAAAGGGAAATTAATTTCATAAAACCTCTTTATAAAATAACTCATTATCAGTTGTATCATCCCTCACCCTTATAATCTACTAAATATTCTATTCAGCTGTTCTACTGTAACCGGTATATAGTGTATTTAAGATATTTCTCCATTCCCCTAGCCAACTTCCTTTTCTAAAAATATGGGTGCTTGTCTATTTCTTCTTGTCCCTCTGATTTAATTCATATTATCTGTTTGTAAATGGTTCTCTACTGCTCCTTGCAGTTATCCTGTTGCTCTATTGTTTACTAAATATAAATTATTAAAATTTATGAATGTTTAACTCTCTGAGCTTTTTTTTCATTTACTAGTTAAATTGTACTCCTTCTGAGATTCTTTTATAAACAAAAAATTTAATCCATCACTCTCAACATAGCTAATTTCCCCCAACTCTTTTCCCATAGAAGATTCATCATATTCCATGTATCTCAAAATTGGTTAGTAGTCTTATCTGAAACCATCATTGTTAATTTGTCAAGTTCAGCTACATCATAAAGTTTCAACAGCCATTCCTCTATTGTAGGTGTTGTGTTACATTTCCAATTTTGGGCCAGAGTTAATTGCACCATGGATATCATATATAATATAATTTTCTTTTGATTGTTATTGATTTGTTGCATGTCTTCTATCATGTTAAGGAGACAGATTTGTGGGGTCATTGGGAACTGAATCTGTAATGTCTCTGTAGTCTTTGCATGTCTTTGCTTCCAAAATCTCTTTACTTGTTTAAATCTCCACCAAGCATAAAAAAATGTTCCTTTTTTATCACATTTCCAACAGGTGGGATTTTTAGCAGTAGTCATTTTAGCTATTTGAGTGGGTAAAATATATCATCTGTGTAGCATCTTATAGTAGTCTTCTCTTAAGCTTATAGGTTTTACATATTTTAGTGTATTTTTCCATGATCTCTCCCAATTTTCTAACTGTGGGATTAGGATTTCCTATGTTTTATGCCCACTTAATCATATTCTCCTTTACCACTTCTTGTTCAAGTTCTAATTTCAGCAGTAGTTGATAAATCTCTCCCGTTGTATGTTTTGTATTCAATGGTAATAATTTATCAAATCCTCTCTATTTCTATATCCTCTAGATTTTTTTTAATCGATTTTGTATTTTTCTATTAATTGTTGCTGCAGTAACCAGTGAGTTGTAAATCCATATTCTATTAATTATTTTCTTGATTTTGGATCAATCTTATCTCCTTTTCTATTCAATAAATCTTGGTAAATTATCCATTTATTTAGTTTCAGCATCTCTCGTCTATAAAATGTTTAATGGACTGATGTCCATAATGGGATTTTATGATATAAATTTTTCTTGTATTTCTTCCATATTATTAGGAGTGACTGTCTCATACAATGGTCATTAATTTTTAATTTTTGAAATGCTTTTAACTGTATTTATTTTTATAAGCCATCTTAAGTCTCATTATGGGGGAAAAGGCAAGAAAGGACGATGATCATGAAAAGACAGAAAGGAAAAGATGATGATGGTGGTGGTGGTGGTGGTGGTGATGGTGATAATGATGCTCATCATCATCCAATTGTTACTTTCAACCAAAGAAAACCACTGAATCAATGGAAACTACCTAAGTGGTGACTTAACAGGTTATATTAATTTCATTGAGTTTACTTTGGTCTAGCTCAGGCAAACAATTTGATTCAGCCTAACTATTGGGTAACATAGCTAAGATGTACTGTTCATGTCTTACTTCTTTGATTTTAATCAGTATAAGAGGGGGATCAGCTAACATAGTCCCATCCTTTACTGTTTCTGTCACAATGGGAAGCAACATATCTGATGAAGAGAAGAACTTGTTCATACAGAGTCTCCACATCCTCTAGAATGATTTTCCAGCTTCCTTTCTTTCATACTCCAAATCAACAGGAACTTTGCCTCTACAGATTTGTCATTTGATATGCAACAAAAGTGACAACAGACAGAGAGCAGGTTAGAACCAGTTCCCCTCTTCCTGTGTTGACTGAAATCAGGGGCACATTCACATTACCTAACTACAGCATTATATACATATAAATAATATTTATATGCCTTGTTTTTCCCAGAATGGGACCCACTACTGTTCCACTTAACTGCCATGGTTCTGTCATCTGGAATCCTATGATTCTGTAGTGTGAACGGGTTCATGGTAAGTAATGCCTGAACAAGGCTATATTTAGACTGTTGTTAAATTGTGATTAATTTGTATAATAATCCTTTTAAGAAATGGATTTGAACACAAAGACACACAAACAATGCAAATGCACTAAATAGAAAGAAAGAAAGAAATCTTGAAACTTACAAAGCCATTTTCAGCAACATATGTTGGCAATCCACTAGCAAGACACCAGTGATCTGCAGGAGGGCTCCTTAAATAAGAGAATGAGATAAAATGAGCCCTTTTAGCCTAAACACACACAGCTAACTACTAACAGGCTAATTATAAGCACTCACGGAATAACTTTGATTTCTTCTTTTCCGTGTAAAATGTAATCAATTATCTTATAAAAGATGACTTCCTAAATGCAAGGGAAGAAAGCATTGCAATCATCTGAAAACAAAACAGCATTCCAAAACTGTGATTTAGACAAATAAGAAAAAAAAAAAGACCTCTACTTACCCGGCCATCAGGTGTTTTGGGTCCTTTATAAGGTTCTGCTTCTCCCAGCTTAATTGGCCACTCATCATAGAATTCCTGAAAATCATCACACATTGGTTAGCAAGAAGTTCTGCTCAGAGCTTGGAAGTGGCTAGTTACAAAGATTTCAAAGTTGCTTGCAACTAGTGTCCCTTTCTAATAATGGAGGTATTACTATATTACATTATGAATATAAATAAACGAGGAACAATGTCACAGCTTTTGTGGTGGGACTGCAATGTTTAATCATTGTTTTATTAATTATAGGGTATGGCCTCAACTAAGTGGTAGGGAAAGAATCTTATATAGTTGCAGTGCTGACTTGTGCTTCTATTTTATGCTCTGTTATTCTTTTGAGGTGACAACAAAACAGACCACATTTTAAACCACGTGCCAGCAGCTTATAATATTCAGTAAATTTAAATTAATGCTTCTGCCCCATTTCCTTGACTTTGGTCCATCACACATTCTTTACGCTCAGGCAAAAGGTAAGGGAATGGAAAGAGAGGCATGTGTGCTTTCCCATTCCCTTGCCTTTTGTTTGGGTGAGTCTGCCTTCCTTCTACACACTCAGACAAAAGGCAAGGTAATGGGGGAGAGGCATGGACACATCCCCTCCATTCCCTTGCCTTTTGCCTGGGCATGGAAAAGTAAAGCACACGTATCTGGGTGAAAGGCAAGAGATTGGGAGGAGGAGAATGGGGGGAGGGGGAAGGAATGCAGACATCTTGTGAATAATCAAATTTACAAAGGCCAAACCCAAAATGTGAAGGGAGGACTGTATTTTGAAAAGTAACTTTCTTACTGGTAAGGGAGGTTCCTGAAAAATAATTTCACAATTCATTTGTTTGTTAGGTGTTTATTGTTTAATATTTAACCATATGAAAATTGGCTTTTATGAGCCTTCAAGTCAACTCTGACTTACAGTGATCTTATCACAGGGTTTTTATGGCAAGATTTCTTCAGAATATATTTTTTCATTACCTTCTGTTAAGGCAGAGAGAAACTGTGGCTTGCCCAAGCTCACCCTGTAAGTTTCCATAACTGAGCAGAGATTTGAATGCTGGTCTCCTGGGATCCTTTCCGCACTAGCCTGCTATTTTTCCACTTTCAACATCCTATGGAATTCTGGGGTTTGAGGCCTTTGAGGTCCCCTCCCTAAACTGCAAATCCCATGATTCTATAGAATGTTGAAAGCGGAATGACAGCATTAGAAAACAGAAGCTTGGCTTCTGATAAGTGAGAATGCTTCAATTCCACAGAAGTCAGTTAAACATGAGTAGCCTAATGGCATATAAGGTTATACAGCCCTAGCCTAGAATTGCTTTGGAATATTTGGGAAGAGGAGGAGTGGAAAGGAAAGTTTTCAACATGCGTGCTTTGTTTCATAGGTTAAATTTTTGAAACAGAATTTGAACATACATTTTATTTAATTTAAACAATGTATGTACATGAGAAGAAAGACATTTTATCTGAAGAAGTCAGTCACTTTGACTTTAATGGAGTGAATGTCCATGTAAGTTTGTTTTCTATGATAGTTATATTTCAATTTCCATTTAGGATTCAGTTATAATTTGCATGTGAAAAATTTCTTCCCTTCAAGTAAGGCCTCGGCTCTAGCAGTGGGCACTGGAAGGGGAGAGCTACATCTTTTTTTAAAGAGTAAATAAAAATTAGGTGACCTTCTCTTTGGTCATGTCCAGCAGGCCAACAGAATATCTTTCACAGTTCAAGTGCATTCGGATAGTATACAGTGCTTTGTGAAACTGTCGCTCAATATCTGTTAGTTCTTCAAACACTTTGTTGGCAGACCACAAAAGCATCTGTTTAAGAAACAGAGGGGAGAGGGGGATACAGAGACAATGTCAAACTTTTGGCCGAAAGAAGTGGCATTTTGACAGAAAACAAGCACTGTACATGAGAGAATATGGAATAATGAAGATATTTACTACAATAGCCAGCACCCAATCATTTGACTAGAACAGATCCATTGAACCTATGGGAAGTTAGGTGAACAAGTTCTCTTGATTCTTGGCAGGCCTACTCTAAATGGGACTAACTATTGGATTTAGGCCAATGTTAAAGAGATTCCGTGAAACATTATGATTAATTATACAGGCTGCCAGTGGCCAATATTCCCATGGCAGCTTACAATATGTCAGGGCCAGAATCATCTTGGTGACATAGGCTGAAGTAACCTCCTGTTATGCCAGCATATGTACTTTTAAGGTCACTGCAGAAGGATCTATCCAGTACTGCCTTGCACAATGACTCTCCCCAGCTCAACCTCAGTTCATGGTAGTGGGACAGATGGCAAATCAGTGTCCAGTCGGAAAGGGGGGATCACCTGGCTGTATTTCTGCAACCAGGAGAAAGGAAAAGCCATGACTTTCTCAGATCTTCAGTACAGCTGTTACAGGTGCCCTCACCACTGTTTAAGTTGCATGGGAAGCAAAGAGGAAGGCCAGCAGAAGAACACTAGCAGAGATTTATACTCAACTAGTGATCAGATGAATTGCATCGTCAATGCTTGTGCTCCTCACACAGAAGATAAATCCAAATGGTGATTGTCATTGTTGTTGTTGTTGTTGCATTTGTTATTGTTATTGTTATTGTTGTTGAGACAGTTGACTGTATAGGTTCAATGACCACACAAATCCCTCCCCATAAGCATTGTGATTGGAGAGTGTTGTTGAGATTCTTGCACCAGACTGCATATTAAAGCTGTCATTGAACAAAAGTCAATGCCATTCCTTCCCTTTCATATGACAACACTTGGCACTTCTTTATATGGTCATGTTGAAGACACATTGTGTGACTCTCCCCCAGAATCTCTGGTTCAATCTAACAGTGTCAGACTGTGTTATTCCACTCAAGAACTGAATCAGGCCAATCTGATCTATATGGCTGTAAGCTGGCCATGTGTTTTCCCTGGATAGGTGTCTATTTGAAGGGCTGCTAGAGGACAATCCTCTTTTTGAAGATGTCCTTTATCTAAAAGCCTTTCTCTAAAAGCTTGTCCCTTTCAAGCTAGATGTAAAGACAAATCATAAGAAGGAAACTGAGACCGTGAGGTTGCCCATCAATTGCTGGAGGGCAGACTTAGCAGAACATAGGCCAGCTGTATAGTAACTCTGTATTTTATTGTTGTGTAACTCTGTTTAAATTATTTGAATCATTTGTGATGTTGCATTTGTACTGGCCAGGGGATTCAGTGAGCTATAAAGCTGTCCTTGTATAAAATGAGCTTCTTGTTGTATGCCTTCAAGTTGTTTCTGAATTATAGTGACCCTAAAGTGAACCTATCACAGGGTTTTCTTGGCAAGATTTGTTCAAGTGGATTAGCCATTGCCTTTCTGAGAGAATGTGACTTGCCTGAGATCACCCAATGTTTTTCCATGGCTGAATAGAGGTTCGAACCCTGGCCTCCAGAGTCGCAGTCCAACACTGAAACCATTATAGCATGCTGGCTTTCAATCTTGACCTGGGTACAAATTTGGTCTGCCTAAACCAAATTTGGTTCAGGATTTTGCCAATCCATTTCACATATACTATAAAGAAAATGCTAAACAAGAGTCTTTGTGGAGGTCATTCCACATCTTAGAAGCATGGGCTTGGTCTGGAGCCCTAGACCTGGACATTTGAAGAAGATCTCAAGGTTTGCACAGTTACATGGAAGCATGAAAAAGTAGCAACGTGAATGAGTAATAGGGCTTCCACTGAATTCTCATTTAGATGAGTTCATAAACAAGACTTTACCTGACTTTTTCTCAATTCAATAGAGTACATGTATGCAGTGTGGTACTGTTTTACAGCAAGCGAAGCAAAATTAACATATTTCTGAAAAACCTGCAATAGAAAAAAATTAAAAATGATGAAAACAAATATAAGACAAAGGATTATGGATGTGAATCTGACAAATTTAAGCACTTCAAATTTAACTGATTTTATTGGGATATTTACAGACATAGTTATCTTGTTATTGTAGTGGGCAACTTTTTAATGATTTACATTGCATTCTTTCACGAAAAGGCCAAAGAAGATTCTATAAGCCTTCTAACAGTCTCCCAAACTATACTCGCTAATTCAACATCCATTTACCTGGAAAAAAAAAACCTCCCCTTGAACTTAGTGGGTCTTACTTCTGACTAGATAAGTAGAGAAATTGGAATGTTTTTTTTAAGTTGTACATTAGGCATGAATCAATACTTTAACAAAGGAATGTTTGGGGCATTACTTGTTACTCATTTCTTGATAAATAATAACACACAGCAGTAATACATGATAGTCCAGTTATTTTTTTAATTTTTTTAATATAAACTGTAAAAAATGGACCCAAATGGACCAAAATCTTCCCAAATCTCTCTCCCCCTCATTTTTAGAAGTAACATGTAAATAGTACTTATTACTCTAAAAAAAGTAATGCTGTTACCAGCTGTTAAGCTACTTTTAAAAAATAATGACAGTGGTCATGGTACTATCCAAAACACCTTCAATTGTAAAGTGTTATTTCCAGACACTGGGTGAGTACATGCTCTGCACCTGCAATTTGAACAAAGCTACAGTAACACGTGATTTGGGTCCATTTTCTTGACTCAATTTTTCATTACTTATTTTTAAGAGAACTACTGCATTCCTCCCTTTTTTTAAAAGTAGGTCACACTTACATCTTCATCCTCTTTGGAGAATTCAGGTGCAGTTTTCTTGTTAAGGACCATTAACACAGCAAGAACTTCTTTGCCTTGTACAATTGGAGTGGTCAGCATATTGATAGTTGTATAGCCAGTTTGTTTATCCACAAAGTCAGAGAAATGATTGTTCTGAAACAAATGGGAACCCTTTGTTAGCTTTTCAAATATTGCTTCTAGTCACTTATTTTCATCTGCAAAGGTAATTCGTGATCCCATAACACATCCATTATTCCCTCAGAATGGAAGGTGAAGCTACAATATGATAATCACATTCTGTAAAGCACAGCACATGGGACCATGGTTGCCAGAAGAATATCACACGTACATCTGAGGCCAAGCATAAGCCCTTCTCTTGATCACAGAATCACAGAATACTAGATTACAAGAGACCACAAGTGTCATCTAGTCTAACTCCCTGCCATGCAAGTAGAAGATGCCCATCCAACCTCAGTCGAAGACCTCCAAAGATGGAAGAGTCCACCACCTTCTGAAGCAATCTATTCTACTGTCAACCTGCTCTTACAGTAAAAAAAAAATGATTCCTAACATTTAGATAAAATCTCTTTTCTTGTAATTTTGTAGGGGAGGGTTACTGCTTTAACATCATTGGCTCATGTTTTAGGTCTTTATCGCATGATGGCACCATCCCAGCATGGGGATGTGTTACTGCTGGACAACATCACTGTGGTCCCACTACTGCCATGTAATCAGCCATTGTGGTAGCACTGTATACGATTACTGGAAAAATCTGGTAATGGCCTCCCTTCATGCAATGATCTCATTGGCTGTGGGTGTGCAGGAAGGGCGGAAGCATTATCAAGCACTTCCTTCTGCAATACAGCCCAGCAAGAGGCTGGCTGTACTGTGGGAGGAAGGAGCATGTCCCAAACATCACCCATCCTCTGGCAGCTGACCACTGTGGTGGGGAACGTTCAGATCCTGATTCATTCCTGGCATCATGATGAGACAACATGGGATCGGGATGTAGTGTGGTAAGGGTCTTAGTCTCTGAAGCAACAGAAAATAAGTTCTCCCCACCTTCTACATGACATCCCTTCAGATATCTTAGTCTTCTTTTCTCCAGGCTAAACATACCAAGCTCCCTAAGCTGTTCCTCATAAGGCTTGGTTTTCAGATCATCTTGGTCACTCTTTTAGAACATATTCAAGCCTGTTATCCATCTTAAACTGAACTGAACATGGTATTCCAAGTGAAGTCCCACCACTCTACCAGGTAAAACATGGTAGAGAGCATTCTTTTTGTATGCCTTTAGCTACATATATTTTTACCAGTAATGCTTTTTGTTTTATAACCTGCCTTGAGTCCCAGCTTTTCAAAAAATATGGATGTATAAATAAAGGAATAGAACAGAATAGAACAGAACAGAACAGAATAGATAGGATTACTTTCCATGCATCAAAAATACCACTTGCACAAAACCTTCATGAGTAGGTTCACTGCTTACAATTTATTCCAAATCATGAAAAATTACTTTTTGGACTACAAGTTCCAGACTCTCCCAGTCAGCATAGCTGCATTATTCAAGCTTGGACTCGGCAGAAATGGAGATAGTGAATCATGTGTATGCATTAGGTTATTCCAAGTCACTTCACTTCCTGAGGCCAAGCAGCAAATGTCTCAGTTTAACCTACCCCAGTTAACGTGTATTGTACTGAAGTGCAGGCAACTTTCTTTTCACACAGAGACAAAATCCCTCACAAGTATCTCCTTTCCCTGTCTGGCAATAAACACAGAACCAGTGATATAATGTAAAATGTGCTGTACTTAGATAACACTCCAGATATGTCCTCCTTATTCTTCTTAATGGTTGAGCTGGCATTGGCTCATGCAAATGGCTCTTTCAAGGAACAGATGCAAGTTTGTTTGTTTGGTTCATATGACAACTTTCTCCTGGAGTGGGGCCCAAGGGGGCTTACAAAAAGAATCAGCTAAAACAATTAAATTTGATCACAATTAAAAACCATCACATTAAAACGATAGCTTATAAACCATATCTAATCACTAAAACCAGAGGCATATCTAGGGTGGACCAAGTAGGGTACTTGCCCTGGGCATCACTGGCAGGGGAGTGCAAAAAGTTGTGCCAGAAGTGGGGGGGGGTGTGGCAGCGGCGGCAGAGAAAGAGGCAGCGGCGGCTGTGGTGGCAGCAGTGGTAGCCTCAGAGGTAGGGGCTCAAGTTCCATGCTTGCCCTAGGCGCTGTTTATGCTAGATATGCCTCTGCTCAAAAGTGTTGTTGTTGTTGTGGACCTTCAAGTCATTTCCGAGTTGTGGCAACCCTAAGTGGATCCATATTCCATTTCTTCTGAACCAGGCATTCTATTTTGTATGATATGTGGATTAATTTGCATAAAATGCATATTACTTGTGGCATGCCCATCTGGTAGATTCTACCACTAGTTTCAGCCTTGGAATGATTTATATAGTACACACTGATCTGAGGGTGACAACATAGAGTAATGGCTAGAAAGCCACACCTGGAATGAGGAAAGCCAGTTCAAATCCCTATCATCACAAACCTTATCTGTAAATAAATATATATTTATATATGTACATACCGGTATATAATGTGTATTGTCACATTGGCCATTTCCGCACGGGGCGAGAAAATCACCCTGTGACGCTACTCACCGGACTTTTGGGCTCCCCAGTCCGGTCCACGCTTCTCTGGAGCAGTCTGTGGCCGCCGCTCCGCACTGCTCCGTGGACGAAAATGGCGGCTTCTGGTTGGTTGAGGATCTCGACCAACCGCTGAAGCTCGCCAGCCTAAGGCCCGCCCCCAGCAGATAGCAGGCTCGCACCAATGCAAGCCTGCGAATCTGCATATGGGAGCAGGCTCGCAGTGGCGTGCTCTGTGCTTTTGAAAGACCTGTCTTTAGCGGTCTTTCAAAAGCACGTTGGACGACCACTTGGGGTCGTTCGGGAGCGGGCTGGACTGCGGATCTACGTTCAGTAGGTCCGACCCAGTCTGGTCCCAGGTGCAGAGATCCTCCCTGGAGGACGCTCTGCCCTGTTTAAAAAACCCCATGTGGAAATGGCCATTGTTGTTGTTGTGTGCCTTCAAGTCATTTCCAGCTTATAGTAGCTCTAAGGCAACCATATTATGGGGTTTCCTGGGGCTGAGATTGTGCAACATACCCAAGGTCATCCAGGGATTTTCCATGGCTGAACAGGGAATCAAACCCTGACCTTCAGGGTTGTAGCCTAACACTCAACCACTGCACCATGCTGGCTCTCACTAAAAAGCATACAAAGGGTTTAAAAAAAATAAGAGAAACAAAACAAAACAAAGGATACAAAAGTCGTAAAAATTAAAGTGTGTGCACCCCAAAGGAAGGCTCTCGACAAGCACCTACCCATTAAAAGCCTGCTGCAATAGAAAAATCTTTGCCTGCTGGCAAAAGGAGAGCAGGAAGTGAGGCTGGCCTAGCCTCCCAGGGAAGAGAGGTCCATAATCTGTGATCAGCTGCTGAGAAGGCTCTCTGCTGTGCCTGTACCAAGATGATGGTGGGGCCGACTGAGAGAAATCCTTGCCTTGTGAATCTTAAAGCTCTGGCAGGTTTGTATGTGGAGACACCGTCTTGTGGATAATTTAGACCTAAAGCCCTTTCAGCAGAACGACGCTCTTACGCATCGTCCCATTGCAGTCCTGGTCACACCTCTGACAGGATGGGAGTGTGTCCCCAGCACTCCCCTCTGAGCCCAACTGGCTGCCTGCAGAAGGGAACATGAGGGACACACCTCTTTCTTCTGCACTGCAGCCAGCCTTCTTCCCAAACTGCAGTGGGGAAGGAAGTACATCATCATATTTCTGGCCCTCTTGCATGGCTGGTGGTGACAGAACGTTCATGTGATCAGGAGTCATTGATGGAATTTTTTTGTCAATGAAATTCCCCAGAATCCCACTGGCTGGCGATGCAGGAAGGGTGCCACCGTGATGACGTCATGTGGAAGTATTATCATGGTCCCACTCCTCTCACATTCCCATGCTGAGATGCCGCCATCCCTGCAGAAAGGGTCTATGCCATATGACAAGCAGGCATAATCTTGATCCATTCTGCCTCAGGTTTATTTGTATTTCAACTGTACATTTCCACCAGGCATCTGAACCTTCCTAAAGGCATGGAAGTGAAGTTGAACCACAGTATGGTAATATATTCCCAGTTTACCCAGTTCAAAATGAGAAGGAGCAATTCTGTAACATTTCATTCTATACTTGTTCCCAAATACTTTGAAAATACTGAGGGGAAGAATACAAAGAAGACACGTAGGTCATTTCCTCACTAGACTGTTATAGTGCTATTATTCCACTTTCAACATCCTACGGAATCTTGGGGTTTGCAGTTTAGGAAGGGGCTTGAGGCAGAAATGGCCCTTGGCTGATGTTAGATGACATCTCTCCCCAAAGGTTGAAAGACACAATTACATCTCATCAGCCATTTAAACTCAATTTCAGCCAAGTTATGAATGAAAATTATTTTATTTAATTTATTGTTAGTTTTCAAAATCATTTAAATTTTATTTTTTAATATTTTACCAATATGTTTTATTTTACTGTTTCATTCCAGTTTTACATAGTTTTCTTTTGTTTGCATTGAGTATACTTTTTAAAATCTGATTTAGTTTTCCTTTCATTGGTGATGAGTTTTTTTCCATTGGAGGTTATAATACTGCCGCTCAGGAATGCTTTTGCTGTGGATTCTTGCACTGGTAGGGGACTGACCTACATGACTCTTGGGGTCAAACTTATGATGTTATGGAGCCATCTGTAAAGTGTTGCAGATGAATGTCAAACTAAACAATATCCTAAAGAAGTGAGTTCTTCCTTATTCCAGAGTACAGTACGACCCCCATATCCGCATGGGATTGGTTCCAGGCCCCGCCACGGATACAGAAATCTGTGGATAATACTGAACGCCCCGAGCCTAATCGCAGTGGGCCCTGGGCCTGCGACTGGAGGCGGGAAAACAGCAGGCAGCGTGATCCCGCACTCCCCACTGTTTTCAACAACAGATAACTGATTCTGCGGATTATGAATCTGCGGATATGGAGGTTTTACTGTATACACAGGAAACCTGATCCAGGATGTTAATAGTGGGGACGGGAAGAAGGGCCATTTCTGCATTACACTGTTATAGTGCTACTATTCCACTTTCAACATCTTGTGGAATCCTGGGATTTGCAGTTTAGGAAGGGGCCTTTAGAATTATTAGCCAGAGAGTTCTTTGGTCTCAGAAAACTACAAACCCCAGAATTCCATAGGATGTTGAAAGTGGAATAATAGTACTATAATAGTGTAGTGCAGAAATGGCCATGATCTCTGAACCTTTGATTCAACCTGCACTGTGGTCCTGATCCAGATTGGGCATCTGCACCCCACCGTACCTAGTTCTGACTGTCCAAAATCAATACATTTGATGGAATGGATAATTTGTGGCAATAACAGTTGCAGGTATGTGGGCCTTAACCTGGAATAATACCACACCAAGGGACAAAATGGCAAAGTCCCGTATCCCCCACGTACTAGAGTTCCAATGCATATCTAGTTCTCTAACAGAACTAACACAGTGTTTTCTATGGTGAAAAAGAAAGGAAGGAAGGAAGGAAGGAAGGAAGGAAGGAAGGAAGGAAGGAAGGAAGGAGAATGCTAATCGCAGGATTTTGTAAAGTGTTATTTACTTTAATTTTCACTGTCAGAGGTATTTAAATTTCAGCACTATTTGTTCTTAATTAGGGCCCCTTTCCAAGGCTGATGTTAGCCAATCAGGGATCATGTTGTAGTGCACATGCTGACAACACTGAAAGCAAAGTAGCTGATGTTGGGTAAGAGAAATATTTCCTATAGGGGTGACACGAGTGATTCCAGCCACTAAGAGACCATGTAGTGAACATGATGATGTCGTAATGCTAGGTAGCCGATCAGATTCAGCTGTGTACTGAAAAGTAACTAAAGATAAACAAAGCCTGTTCAGAGTGTGAATAATACATCCTCAATAGATTAACTGTGCGCAGCCATGTAATCCAAAACAGCAACTTTTGAGCTGTGACCTAAGAAAGGAACAGACTGGTTTTCAAGTTAGGTTCAAAAAGATGTGTATATTAATCAACTTCTCAAAACCTTCCTATTTGCAAGTGAATGGAAGTGAAAGAAAGATTTTGTGGATTGTTCAAGGAAGGCAGATTTTTTTTAAAGAAAAAATTGCTTTTAATGGGTGGTTATCATTGATAGCAAAGAATATCAGTTTTTCCTTTTAGTTTCTTAAAATACATGTCCGTGACTCCCGTTAGAAGAGAACAGTATTCCAATTGGTTTCCTTACAGAAATCTTGTGAAACAATTCCACATGGATTTAAAATTACACGGGTTTGAACTAAAAGAGAAGGAAAATCTGATAAAATGGTTTTTTGAAAATCCTCCACATTTACTGTCCAACATATATAAAGAATTACTGAAACAAGAAAGAGAAGGGGAAGTAATTAAGATAACAATGATCTCGTGGGCACAAAATATAGGCCATTCAATTCAATTAGAATACTGGGAGCGAAGCTGGAAAATAACACAGAAATTTACAGTGGCTCAAAATCTAAAGGAAAATGATTTTAAGATGTTCCACAGGTGGTATATGATGCCAGAAAAATTGAAAAGAATAAACAATACTGGAGCAGGCATATGTTGGAAATGTCAAAAAGAAGTTGGCACGATGTACCATATGTGGTGGATGTGCAAACAGGCAAAAAAAAATTGGGATGAAATACATAATAAAATATATTCAATTCTGCAAATTCAATTCAACAAAATGCCAGAAACATATTTGTTGAATATGTTAGATATGATTGATCCAAAGATACAAAAAAAATATTGGAGGATCTTACTGTATATGATTACGACTGCCAGAATAGAATATGCTAAAGTATGGAAAAATCAGGAAATCCCTACAGTGGACTAATGGCTGATTACTTTATTAGAAATGCTGACATAGTTTCACAGAGACTAAAGGGTAAAACAGATGATGAAATAGAAAGAGAATGGGAACAACTGAGAGATATAAAAGATGGGTAGCTAACTTGTAAGGAAACAATACATTGGTGGAGAAAGATGAATGAGAAAATGATGTATGATATGCTGAACGAAAAGTGATTATAAGTGAATAGTATTTAAGAGGATCTAAAGATGGAACAAATAGATTAATGTGATGAAATAAATTGAATGCAGAAACAAACGAAAATCTGGATGTATAAAGATGTAGTAGTTATATAAGCAATAATAAGGAATTCTAGAGAGGATTGGAAGAGAAACAAGAATGTATCTGAGGTGATATAAACAGTGTACAGATGTGTAATTTTAAGTATGTGAAATTTTAATAAAAATATAATAAGAGAACAGTATTCCACAAACTGTAGGTTTGGTTAAAAACATTTGAAATCGGTCTGGTCTTGAGGAAAAGGGCAGTACAAGGATAGTGGGGGAGGGGAAGAAAGGGGTCAATAGAGAAAGATTGTGAGGGAGGTGAGGGAAGGAGAGATAGGAATACTGAGGTAAAATAAACCATGTTTAAATACGGAATGAAAGGGGGGTAGGTGGGATTTTATAATGTATAACATATAAAATTGTAAATGTTAAAAACCTACTACGTACAGATACGTTATTTTTTACATATATATTTTATGAACAAAAAGATTGAGTTTGTTGAAGTATTATTGGACTATGTAATGTTGGAATGTTTGGTATATAAAAATTAATTTAAAAAAAAGAGAACAGTAGAGAGTAAACCTTCTGAGAGCTTGCAGAAGCCCCCTTAAAGTCATCTACTGCAACCAATAGTAAAAGTGTGCTTTTTGATACTGATGCTATTTGCTGCCAATTTTAGGTGCCTCCAAAACCTTAAAAAAAAAAAAAGTCACCCTCCTGAGATTATCTCTTTCCACTTAATCTCAGAAATTCTTGGTTCATTATTCAGTGTAATAATAAATATCTGTTAGCTTTCATTCATTTTTTAAGCAACAGCAGCAACAGAGGAAAGGAACATGTATTGTTAATTCATCAAGCAATCTTCAAATATAATAGAAGAGCAGAAACTGGCTATTAAAGAATACATTTAAAAAGACCACAAAGAAGCTAGTCCAAGCCAAATTTCTTTTGTGGTTGAAATTGCATTATAAATTCTTCATTAAAATATTGAAACAAATTTAATTAGTCTGTGGTTGCTCAATAAATGAACTGACTGAACTATTTAAACAAAGGTCAACTACAGCTGCTCCATATCTACCTTCCAAAGTTCCCATGATGCAAAAACGATTATCAGCATCTCTTAGCTCTATCTTAAATGCTTTTTCCTTCAGTGAAATCAACTGTGTTTACTTCCCTCTAATGGATTTAGGATTGTTGTACAAAGTCCATTCCCTTCAGTGGGACTAATTAAGCTCAAGTATTTCCAAACTAGTGAATCAGGCTTAAGTCACAATTGCATCAATTGCTTAAGCCACATTTGCAAAATAGTTTACTGCCAACGTCCTAAACTGGCATGCCTCTTAATGTAAACAGTATCCACCAAGGCATACCTACTATCCACTGCTCCTTTGCAGAAAAAAGTCACATATCTCAACTCACACTAACAGCCTATACAGCTTCTACAAACCAATTTGTTCAGTGTAAGTCCCTCAGAAACCCTGATTGCCACTCTTCCTTTCCTCTCTTGTCCCACTGCTGACCTGGATGTCTCCCATGTAGTTTGACCAGGCTGTCACTTCTTAGTAGACAGAGACCCCAACCACAGCCCAATGGGACAGAGGTATACAACTTTGGGAGGTCTAGGGGGGCTAAAGCTTTGGCCCTGGTGCCTACAACAGACTACACCAACCTCTTTATTTTATTTTTTTTTAAATAGAAAAAAGTCATTAAAAATAGGCAAGAGCAGAGAATGCCTCTCACATTTTTGCCCCAGTGTGGGGCATCAGGGAAAGCTTCATAGGAATCTGGTGGCCACAAAAATTGACTTAAGGGCATATGCAAACCATAGGCCACATTAAGTCACCCCTGCATTAAGTCATTCTCCTTCACAACCCTGGATGAAATGGGTTTCTCATCTTTCATCAATGTATGACATGATTTTCTTCTCAATTCATTCAACCAATCTACACATCAATAATCTCTTTCCTCTTTGATGTTGATGCTATTTCTCTAAACCAGCCTTTGGCAACCTGGCATCCTTGCAACAATTAGTCATGCCTACAATTTGCTCTTGTGAGTGCTATTCTGGATGCTGTGGTCCAAATCTTCACTCAGGCACCAAGTTATGGAAGAATTTTCTAAATGTCTGGAGTAGTGAACACTAATAAGGTGATAAAACTCTAAACTTTCAACCAAGAAAAGAAATCAACCATGTATATGAGTAATTTCCAAAAGGGCAGTTGTATTTGTCTCTTGCGGCAGAGCTCTGTGGCACCTTTAAAATTAGCAGATTTATTAAAATTTTCATTTACTATAATATACTTTCCTAGCCACATGGAACATAAGCTGGAGCACAGAAGAGAATAAGGCAGGCTTTCAAATGCTTTGGGGCTGCAGGTTCCAGCATTCCTCACCATGGGCAATGCTGGCTAGGGTCGCTAGAAGTTGCAGTCCAATAACATTTGGAGGACTGCATGATTCCCACCCCTATCTATCTATCTATCTATCTATCTATCTATCTATCTATCTATCCATCCATCCATCCATCTATCTATCATCTAAGGAGTACACATGACTGATGGTGGGATGTTGACAGTGAGATCAAAATGAATTTAGATGCAGAAGATACTGATAGTCACAACTTCATTATTAAGATGGACCATTCACTATGGTCCATCGTGGCTGATGATACCCCAGAGATCTTTGCCATAACACATGTAGTATTATAAGCTTCTGTAGTTGTTACAGCAACTTCTTCTTGAGGTTGCCATCTAAAAGCATCACATCAAAAACCACAAAGCAAGATATTATACCATGAACCTATCTAGAAGTAAATGTGTTCCCTTGCTGCCTAAGAGATCACAGGGTGAGGCTTGAATGGGTTTTCTAAGGAATTAATTCCATAATAAGAATACATATTCCAGGTGAAACTAGGGGAAGGAGGCTTGTAGTTCTCCAGGTGTTGCTGCACTGCAACTCCCACCAGGACTAGCCAGAACAGCCAACAGTGAACATTGTTGGGAGGTGTAGCCCAGTAACATCTGGAGGGCCACAGGTTCCCCATCTTAGAGTTAATTCATCCCGGAACTGATTCTAAATAGTTAGGAAAAGGAGAATATGTGAAGAAAGAATGTTAGCCTGCTTATGGCTGTATGCAATGAAAGAAATATAAATTACAATTGTGTGTCTACTAAGTTTGGTCTGAATTTAGATTTTTATTTCTAAGGATTCTTGGTCTCTGGAGAGGGGGATAACTAGGACAGCTTATATCCCACCCATAATAGAGGGGCAATTATCACTACTAATGTGTTTTACATATAACTGAGGGAAAGCATTCTTGGTTATCATGACTACCCAGAGATTAGAAAAACGTCTTTTTTTTTTTTGGACTGCAGTTCCCAGAATCCTCCAACTAGCATAGCCACTTGTGGCCATATGCAAAAATGAGATTGTAAAATATAAGTTGATAGCCCAAATCCTGTGAATTGTTCCAGTTAGAGTAACCCCACTGAATGAATGAGATTTACTTATGTATTGACTCATCAGTCACCAAATGACTTGATGCATCTATTCTAGCTGACATTAACCACTAAAATTCAGGCCAGAATTTAGTAAATTTGATATGAATTGAGATTCTTCAGAGTTCAGGAGTTCTAGTTCAAAAGTTTAATTTTTGCAGCTTGATTGCCACCTTTGTAGGGCTAGATCCAGGAGAATTTTCCAGGCTATAGATCTACCTTGTCCTAGAGAGCATGTTAGACAAAGTCACATGTGCTAAATCTCATGGACACTAAACCATCATCACTTTGTCTTGTCTGGATTTAACTTCAGTGTATTTATCTGCATTTAATCCATCACAAGCCTTGAGCATTTAATCCATCACAATCTGCCAGTGTTGATTCAGAATCTAGACTGCTGCACTTGGCCAGTGATGGCATTCTTCATTCTTGGTTCAATGGCTCACTACTGTCTGCCTTTCCCTTTCGGCCTTCTCATATATCCATTCCATGAGTTCAAAATCTGTATAGCATTAATAGCTGAGTTATGGGAAACTGCCCATCATTTTAATTTCCTTACAGTTCCTTGAGGGAACACTAGAAAGAGGCATTGTGGGAACTTGAAAACTGAGTTTGTGGACTTGCATTCCAGAGAGTGCCTCTGCTCTAAGAGTGAGAAAGAGAGAAGGCAGTGGTGATAAGGGATAGTGGCAATGTAGGAGATGGGTGGTGGTAATGATATGGCCAAGGCATATCTAGGATGGAGCAAGTAGGGCATGTAGCCTGGGTTCCGACACCAAGGGGGCTCAAAAAAGCCATGCATGTAGGGTTGGCGGTGGGGTAAGGGTGAGGACCAACTTCTATGCTTGCCCAAGGCACTGTTTATGCCAGATATGCCACTGTGAGATGTATGGAAGTGCGGTGGAAGGATGGCAATGAGGTGATGTCAGCAGCACTTCAGCTGGTCATGCTGTTGCCCCAGCTTGAAAAACTGGGACTTATCAAAGAGGCTTATTCTTTTTTTAAAGTACAACAGAGCTTTAGGCCGTACCACAGTAGACTACTAACACTGTAGGCCTGTTCTAGCCATTATTCTGCTGCTTTTACCTCAGAACCTTCAAATAGGGTGGCCACTTACACATAGAATAGAATCATAGAGTTGGAAGAGACCACAGGGGCCATCCAGTCCAACCCCCTGCTATGCAGGAACACACATCAAAGCATTCCCAACAGATGACCATCCAGCCTTTGCTTAAAAACCTCCAAAGAAGGAGACTCTACCACACTTGGAGGTAGCATATTCCACTGCTGGACAGCTCTGATTGTCAGGAAGTTCTTCCTGAGGTTCAGGTGGAATCTCCTTTCCTGTAGCTTGAATCCATTGCTCCTTGTCCTAGTCTCTGGAGCAGCAGAAAACAAGCCTGCTCCCTCCTCGACACGACAATCCCTACAAATATTTAAATATGTCGATCACATCCCCTCTTAACCTTCTCTTCTGCAGACTAAACATACCCAGCTCCTTAAGCTGTTCCTCATAGGGCATGGCTTCCAGACCCTTTACCATTTTGGTCGCCCTCCTCTGGACATGCTCCAGCTTCTCAATATCCTTCTTGAATTGAGGTGCCCAGAACTGGATACAGTATTCTAATTGAGGCCTAACCAATGGAGAATACAATGGTACCTTTACCTCCCTTGATCTAGAAACCATACTCCTAATGATGCAACCAAGAATCATGTTGGCTTTCTTGGCTGCCGCATCACACTGCTGACTCATGTTCAGCTTGTGATCTACCAAGACTCCTAGATCCCTTTCATACCTACTGCCATCCAGCCATGCATCCCCCATACTATATTTGTAGATTCCATTTTTTCTACCTAAGTGTAGGACCTTACATTTGTCTCTGTTGAAATTCATTTTATTAGCTTTGGCTCGGCTTTCCAATCTGTCAAGGTCTTTTTGAAATTTGATCCTGTCCTCTGGGGTATTAGCAACCCCTCCCAATTTGGTATCATCTGCAAATTTGATCAGCATGTCCTCCACTCCTTCATCCAAGTCATTGATGAAGATGTTCAACATCACTGGGCACAGGACAGAACCCTGTGGCACCCCACTAGTCACTTCTCTCCAGAAGGAAAAACAACCATTGGTGAGCATCCTTTGGGTTCGGTTGGTCAACCAATTACAAATCCACCTAGTGGTAGCCCTGCCCAGCCCACATTTTATAAGCTGCTTTGCAAGAATGTCATGGGGAACTTTGTCAAAGGCCTTACTGAAGTCAAGATATGCTACATCCACAGCATTCCCTTCATCTATCAAGCTAGTAACTCTATTATAAAAAGAGATAAGATTAGTCTGGCATGACTTATTTCTGAGAAATCCATGTTGACTTTTAGTGACTGCAGCATTGCTTTCTAAGTAATTACAAACTGACTGTTTAATGATCCGCTCTAGGATCTTTCCTGGTATTGATATCAGGCTGACCAGGCAACAACTATTTGAGTCCTCTTTTTTCCCCTTCTTGAAGATGGGGATGACATTTGCCCTCCTCCAGTCTGCTGGCACTTCTCCTGTTCTCCAAGAGTTCTCAAAGTGGTTCGGAAATGACATCTGCCAGTTCTTTTAATATCTTTGAATGTAATTCACCTGGCCCTGGAGACTTGAAGTCATGTAGTTTAGCCAGATATTCCTGTACTACTTCTCTACTTATTCTGTGCTGCATTTCCCCCCCTTTCTCACCTGCTCCCCACCCCCGAGGTTGAGTACTTCTATCCTTTTGGGAGAAAACTGAGGCAAAGAACGTGTTGAGTAGTTCTGCCTTCTCTCTCCCCCTATTAGTAATTGGCCATCTTCTCCATGCAGCGACCCTATAATTTCCCTGTTTTTCCTTTTGCTGCGGACATATCTAAAAAAGCCCTTTTTATTGTTTTTAAGGTCTCTGGCAAGCCTGAGTTCATTCTGTGCTTTAGCTTTTCTGACCTTCTCCCTACGTATCCTGGCTATTTGCTTGAATTCTTCTTTGGTGGTTTCACTATTTTTCCTCCTTATTGGCACAGTTTTCAATTGCGCCCTCAGTATCTGACTTGAAAGAGTCATAGTCATTTGCGTACAGAACACTGTGAAAAGACTGCTGTTACTGTGCTTGTTGTTCTTCTTCTGCAGTCCATTCAGTGTTATATCATGTGATCTTAGCAATGTAACATGAACATTTCTCACACTTTTCCTAAACCCTTGTGAAATGTTGTCACAAGAATTAGGCAGATGATCACTCCTCAACCTGTGGCCAAGTATCTAAATTTAGACAGCTGGTTTGAACATTGGACTAAGACGCTTGTAGCCAGGGTTTGAATCACTGCTTGGGTGTAGAAAACCAGTGCATGACCTTGGGCAGGTCACATTCTCTCATTCTCAGAGAAAGGTAAAAACAAAGCCCCTCTGAGCAAATCTTGCCAAGAACTGTGATCAGTTCACCTTAGGGTCACCATAGGTCAGAAACCACTTGAAGTCACAGAACAACAATGACAAGCTCATTTTACACATGGAAAGCTTTATAGCTCACACAATCCCCTTTGCTAGTTTGGTCAGTACAGACACAACATTAGAAATGATTCTTAGAATTCAAGCAGAGTTACACAACAATGTAATACAGAATTACTATACAGCTGACTTGTGTTCATGCTGAGTCTGCTCTCTCGCAACTAATGGGCAACTTCAAGGTCTCTCAGTCTCCTTCTTATGATTTGTCTTTACATCTGGCTTGAAAGGGACAGACTTTTAGATAGAGGACACCTTCAGGAAGAAGATTTTCTTCCAATGGCTCTTCAAATTGTCCTCTGTAAAGGGGAGCACTTGGCCACCTGACAGGCATATGTTAAATAGATCATTTCATTTTATCAGACTAGCATAGGAGGGAAGTTAGGTAACATCTTACCAAGGTCTTAAATCATTTTTCAATTTTTTTGGAGGTCATTAAGGTCACTAGGAGGATAAACACAGCAATGTCACCAGGAAAGTTCTGGAACTTGTGTGGTTCTATAAAACTTTAGAGACAGGTCATCTGAACAGGTCAATTATCCCTGCATACAATTGGTGCAATAGAAATATTTGAACTACATCATCAGCCTTTAACTATGTTATGCCAATTATAAGGATGACTCCATAACATTCTCTCACCAGATCACTGGTCCTCAGGCTATTGCAAAGTAATAGACTGAACATACAACTTGCTGTGTACATTCAACCAAAACACAGTGAGATAGCTTTGGTCACAGAGGTCATGAAGCAATGATGGAGATGTGTGTTCTTGCCAAATGTTGTTGGATTGCAACTCATATCATCCCTAGTCAGCATAGCCAAGGGGGAGGGAACATGCAGTCCAAAAATATCTTCAAGGATACACATTTGCCATCCCTGCCATAAAATCTTTGTGGGAGAAAGCCTTCAAAAATCACATAATTTTTGGAAATCATTTGCAGTGTAGGATTTATTGTATGGCTTTCCTTGTGCAGAAAACAGCAGCTGGAATCCTATACGGCATTTACATACATGTAAGCACAGTAGATACAGTGTTACGTAGTGAATCTGGCGCAACTTGCCCAATCCCTACTTAATGGACAGCAGTTGCTGTGATCATCAGGGGTCTAGTCTCCTGTCACTTGGGAAGCAGCTGACTGCTCTTTTCAATCCGTCCTGTGAATGATTTCTGGTGTGACAGGCAAAATCACAATTCCCCCTGAGACAATTCCCCCTCATGCCAGAGATCACTCACACCAGGGGAAAAACTCTCAGTTAGCTGCTTCTTGAGTGACAGAGGAATAGTCCCCCTCATTTTCAGTGGCTGCTGCCCAGTAACTGGGATCTGGAGACTTTCACAGCCCCTACATAGCCCCTAAACTAGGGACTATTTAGGGATTGTGAGGACTTGTCACAAGTACATAACCCTCGATTATGCATTTGTAACTGCCATAGAGAATTCTGGTCATTATTTTCTGGGCATAAAATAGCATTTTTTGTCCTAAAATTATTTCTGCACAGAGATAATATTTTATCCACATAAAATGCTGTTTCTTGCACAGGAAATGGTTTTCTTTACCAAAAAAGAAAAAAGAAAAGAAAAGTGCAAAAAAAAAAAGTTCCAAACTGTGACAGTTCTTCTCATTCCAGGATTTTCCTTGTCAAGGTTTCCCAGCACTAGAAGAGCATGTTTTTCAACCTTTTTTCAAATATTTTCAAACATTCTTCCAATCTCTAAGTCAAAGTACTTCAGCATAAATATTGAAATCACCTAAACCTATGAGTATCATGATATCATACTCTGAATATAAAAGAATATCATACTCCAAATATAAAAGAAAAAAACAGCTGATAATCTCTAAAAACTACTGGTTTGTGTGATTAATGACAAAAATAAATAGTCCCAGGCACTTTCAATTAAGCAGGCAAGACAATCCATACATGCATGGATACAGGGACATCCTCCTCATTCAATGAGAGCACTACATTCTGTGCATTGTCACAGAACATGATGAAACCCCACAAAGATTTTATTCTGCACATAGATGTGTTGATTCTGTTGCTGTCACCAGAATAGTCATTATTCTATCCATCTTTACAAAGTCCCAGATCAGGGCTTTCCAAATGATGTGTCACGACACATTGGTGCGTTGCGTGTAGTGTGTTGGTGTGTCACCTCCCTGGCCAAGAATGACCCACCCACCTGAGTCTGGCCTGCTGCTGTAGCTCTCCCAGCAAGAAAAATGACAGTGGGCAAGGACCATGGGGCTGCCTTATCCCACCTATATACACCTCTGGGTACCTCGGGTTTGCTAGTAAAACTGCATTACTGTGTCACGAAATGACACATGTCAAAAAAGTGTGTCACCAACATGAAAAGTTTGGAAAGCTCTGCCCCAGATCATGCTTCCTGAATGTGATGCTCACAAGGCTTAATTTAAAATTAATCTTGTTAGTAATTATTACAGTGAGATATTTTTGCATTCTAATCTCAGTGTACATGCTGTCTTTGTCAGCTGCCAACATTTTGCATGTGCTCTTGCCTTCCTTCATCACCGATCGTTTAAGGAAGTATATCCCTTGAATGATGTGATTTCATGACAAGTGAAATGGTATCAGGTATCTACAGCTTGAGTTTTGTACTATATTGTTGTGAGCCGGGGTGGGAGTGTGTGCTCTAAATAGCCTGCCAATGATCTCCTCCTCTCTATCTTGTGGGCCTGCACTGGACAAGTTTAGTTTGGCAGAACTCCTGATCTTGCTGTCGGGTAGCCTTCCATATTTTAGTAATGGGATATGTAGTGGAAGTTAAGTACTAGCTTGCTTGTAACAATATATGGGAACCAGAGAATGTTAGATAAACAAAAAGCTAGCAATGCATTGATAAGCACAGCCAGGCTGCACCAAGACTTCAAGGTCTCTTGTGGGTGGGAAAATGTACTCTTTGTCTTTTATGTTTTGTATTTTGCTAATTGCCTCCAGTTCACTCACTGAAGTCCTGTACAATGCATCACGCTCCTAATAGTGTTTGTGCACTGTTCTATTTGTGCATGAGAATTCAGTTCCTGACACTTGCTCTCTTCAGGAAATCCTATGGCACCATGGGTTGGTCTACATATTGGATGGAGTGTATGATCTGTGGAACAAGCTTATGCTCAGACTGGATATATGTGTAAATAAACCTTAGCCTGAATCCTCTTGGGTAGTCTTAACTAGAATAGACCCTTTAAATCAATTGTTAAATGGTAAGTCAACACACAGATAAATCCTATTCATTCAGTGAGTTTACTCTAATTGGGACTAACAAGAAGATCTAGGCCTTTATATTCTAGTGTGTGAGTGCTTGAGCCCCTGAAACTTCTCACTGCATGGAATAAACTGTTTATATCAAATGGATTCTACTTTTAAAGTGACTGCCAGGGGGTTCTTTTTTTTTTTATTCCACAGTTAGTCCTGATATGAGGTGATTAAAATATAATTATGTGAAATAGACCACAAAAATAAAAGAATCCCTTCAAACAGAATTTCTCTCAAAAAGATGTATCTTTGTTAGCCATTCGTAAGCATATCAGGAGAGCCCTGCTAGCTCAATCATCCATCTAATCAGCCATCCCATGACCAGCCAGATTCTTTTGGACAAGGTCCTCCTCTGCTGTTTACAACTGCCTCAGCATTTGGTATGCAGAGAAATACTGCCCATGAATTTGCAGCTTGGATCCAGTTAACAGGGCTACTATCCATTGCTAGGCCTGACCTCTATAAATTTGACCAATCTCATCACAGGTTAATTATGTGGCAGCAAATTCTCATGCTAGCTAGTCACTGCTATGAATGCACTTTCTGAATTTCAGAGCTCCCTGAACATTCTGGTAAACACTTTGCTTGAAATATCAACAATCCCAAACAGAGTTTGTTCAGTCGTGAAACACTGTAAAATGCATATATGGACTGAGGGCAGAGTAGCAGTAAGCAACACTGGAGTTTATGCAAACTATTCAGAGGATCCTTCCACTATAGACTTCACCTGTCATGAGTGGAGACCAATTAAGTTTGACTACAAACAAGAGTATTTTATTAACAGATTTTCCATGCAGCCCTGCACCGATTTGATTGTAATTATATCTGTGCAACACAAATACAATCATGGTAAATTGAATAATGCTTTGCTGCCCTTTTATAAGACGCACAATCCACTGCCTCAGACAGTTGCCTCCCTCTGTTTAACAGTACAGCTGATTCTTTTTTTTGCTCAATGACTACTACATCCTAGAGTGAAGACTGGTCTTTTTAATGTGGGTAATGAAATGTATTGCAATCAAATTCAAGATGTTATTAGTGGCTTCTAAATAGGAGAACAAGAAGTGATGGTTAAGATTTAGTGCAGGAGTGGGGAACTATGTCACCCACCCTTATCTAGTGTTTCTTTTGTGAAACTCTGGCCATTTCTGCACGGGTTAATAAAAACGGTGCAGTGCGTCCTCCACGGAGGACGTCTGCACCTTGGATTGGACTGGGTCCGGACTACTTACTGTAGATTTGCACCTCAGTCCGCTCCAGAACGACCTCAAGTGGTCCTCCAGCATGCTTTTGAAAGACCTGATTTTTCCGGTCTTTCAAAAGCCCGGAGAGCGCCACTGCGTGCCTGCTCTCCAGTGAAGATTCGCAGGTTCACACCAATGCAAGCTGCAATTTGCAGAGGGCGGGCTTTAGGCTGACAAGCTTCAGTGGTTGGTCGGGACCCACGTCAAACCAGAAGCTGCCATTTTGGACGCTGGAGCAGTGCGGATCTACAACCACGCACTGCTCCGGAGCAGCCTGGACCGGACCGGGGAGCCAGAAGATCCGGTATGTAGCGGCATGGGACAATTCCCTTGCCCCATGTGGAAATGGCCTCTGATATGAATGGTGAGGGAAAGAAGAAGAAGAGACCAGACAGGCAGTCAAAGAGCATCGGACAAGAGACAGTCACATGCTTTCCTGATGCCCTCTGAAGTACTGCCAGATGCAAGCTACATTTACTTGTCTTTCTCCACAGGAGATAAAGAAAGCATGTTTAGACCTGTTCATTTGGATTACTGCATGCTAGCAAGCTCATTGACCTGAATAGGGCTCTTTCACACTACACAGTATAGTACTTTGACCCCCACTTTAACTGCCATGATTGCATCCATTGGAAGATTGGAGTTTGTATTTGGAGAGGCACTATAGCTCTCTGTGTGAGAATTCCAAACACTCATAAAACAAGAAATTTCAGGATTCTACAGAATGCAGCTGTGGGAGTTAAAGTGGAATCAAAGTTCTGTAACTGTGCAATGTGAAAAGGCCCCCAGTTTGTACTTAACATTGGACAGTTAATTTCTTCAGTCATCAAAAACAGTTTGGACAAATTGCAGATTTAGATATTTTCAACTGTAGCCACTACACAAAAACATACAGACTTACATATACGTGCATATACATGGAGACAAGAAAATACATAAATAATTAAAGTCCCAAACATTTTACATTTATGAATACAAGCAGTGATATATCTTTTAATTCAGTTTTGAGAACTGTATATATAACTTTAGTTTTACATTTCTACCCTGCAATATTCAGCCCAGACAAGGTCTCCATCCTGTCTGCCTCATCCTTTAAATCATTTGTTGTTGATACATAGGGGAATAAGCAATGCGGGTAGATGAAAGGGACAGGAGGACAACTAAGTTTGAAGAACCTGCAATCTGTCATCTGTAAAAGACCCCCATAATGCTCAGGGAATTATAGCCCTGCAATAGGGAGCCATCAGTGTTTTCTGACATCTGCAGTTATTACACCAGGGCTGGGAAACCTCTGACCCTCAAGATGTTGTTGAATTCTTCTTTCCATGAAATCTAACCCTATTCCCATCAGGAGGTAGTCTGCAAAGCACTAACATCTGATGGCATTCATCAACATCTGGAAGCCCTGAGGTTCCCAGCCCCTGCTTGACACTACCCTTATTTTTATCTCACTTTATTTCCTTGCCTAATAGTAGCGGCATCTTACAATTAAAAAGGAAGAAACACTACCAGGCTTAACAGTCCTCAAAACAGTGAGTCAAGAATTCATATGGGAATACAGAAATGTGAAACAATCAGTACAGCTGTCCATTACACATTAATACAATTTATATAATGGACAAATATGAGCACACATACACACATATACACACAATCTCAAAAAAAAAAAATGCTAAGCTTGCGGGTGGAATCTAGCATCTAACTCAAAAGCCAGAAATGTTTGGTCCTCCAGATGTTGCTGGAGTCCAGTAAAAGCCAGTTTGGTGAATTGGGAGAAAAGATGAGTACAGTAGGTTAGCATGTGGAAGGCCACACTTTCCCCAGACAACATTAATATAAATTATGTTTTCAGGGCTGAAGCCTTAAATGGACATTAATGTCACTGACAGCTGATTAATAGTTTGTTGGTTAGGAAGTCACTGTTTCCCAGGTTACCAACTCACAAGGCTGTTGTAAGAATTATTTATTTAATACTTTTCAAAGCATCTCTTAAAAGAGTAGAGCACCAGCAAGATGTAGTGGCCTGAGTGTTAGCCTAGGACTCTGGAAGACCAAGGTCCAAGTCCCTGCTCAGCCATGGAAAACTGCTAGGTGACCTTGGGCAAGTCACATGCTCTCAGCCTTAGGGAGAACATTTGCAATCCTCCTCTCAATATATCTTGCTACGAAAATTCTATGATTGTGTTACCATATGTTGGAATCCACTTGAAGGCACATAGTAACAGTTTTAAAAAGCAATGGTCATGTGCCTTTCAGTTGTTGTTGTAAACAAAACAATACTGCAGTTAAAGTTTATGTAAGAACACATTGAATAGGACTGTGCCCAATGTCTGTCAGTTGCCGTTTCAGTATTGCCAAGTGCTTTAGCACCATTTTTTTTCTTAATCGGAGCTGCTTTCCTCCCTACAGCAAATCTTCTAGCAAATTAGAGATCATGTACTGACTTCACTGAAGAGAAAAGAAGCAGACTTTAATATATATGAGAAGATTGCTTTAATATAGGTGATTCCAATCAATGAGAAATCATGCACTGTATCTGTGATGTCATAATGCTAGGTAGCCAGTCACATCTGACTGTGTATTGAAATGTAATTAAGGATTTTAAAAGCTTGTTGAACAATTCCTCAATAGAATTCACTGTTCATTCTTCATGGCCAGCATTGCTCTCCTATACTCCAAAAAAATCCAAAGGTTTTTTGTCATTAGTTATTTAAAAAAGAATAATTGAAAAGTGCCCAATTTTCAGCTTAGTCACATTGCTAAGCTTTATATATTGAAATGGGATGATGCAGTGTCCCAGTTCCTAAATACCGAAGTGTAAATAGAATCATGCTGCAAGTTACTCAAATTTCATGAGATTAAACAGTGAAGGATGGTAATATTTGCAGAAAGCAGAACCGCATGTTCTAGACACTGATATCTGGTCAGTTCTACAACAGCTTTATTGTGGTATTTTTGCTATGGTTGAACTTCTATAGATCCTTTTGAATAATCAATGTTTTATTTTCACTGATTTTCCGTGCACATGGCAGCATAGATAAAAATTACGGTAGCCTTAGCTGAACTGCTTTGGGGAAGGAGTCACAGCTAAGTTCTAGAGAGCCCATGTTTGCATCCAAGTTCAGTTACTAGTGGTGTTGCCCTAAATTACATGATACACACATTTATTTCCTTATGAAGGAACCAGACAACAACATGCAGGATTTTTTTGGCATCTAGTTGTGTCTATATAAAAGGAAAAGCTTTCCAATGATCAGAATACTGTGGGAGATATCCCTTATAATAAGGGACACACAGCAATCCTAGCTGATACTAGCATCTCCAATTAAAACTTTCTCAAGTAGCAGGGCAAGGAGAACTGGAGAAATGATGTTTGTGTGCCTTGAGCTAGATGGATTGAGGTTTTACTCAATAAAAGGTAATATCTTTTTGTTAGCCATGAATAGAGCAGACCCACTGAATCAGTGGGATTTATCTATGTGTTGATGCATCATTCAGCAGTTGATTCAATGGATCTATTCGAGTGAGGATTCACCAACAGGATTCCAGACATTTTTTTATATTGAAACTTCTAGTTACTTTCTAGTTCTCCTTCACATGCAATAATAATTTAAAACCTGGGCTAAGCCACTGCAGTTATCACACCATATCACTTCATTCATGTATGTATGTGTATCTGATGCTGGCCAGGTCTATACCTAATACTCTAAGACAGTGGTTCTCAACCTTCCTAATGCCGTGACCCTTTAATACAGTTCGGTCTATACCTAATACTCTAAGACAGTGGTTCTCAACCTTCCTAATGCCGTGACCCTTTAATACAGTTCCTCATGTTGTGATGACCCCCAACCATAAAATTATTTATTTATTACTAACAATGCCTCCCTCCCCCAGCAAAGGCTGCCTCGCCGGCCAGGAACAGGGGGGCGAGCAGGGAGGAAAGAGGAGCCGCACGTCTCCCCTGGGAAAAAACTCTAAGAACCCCCCCCCCTGGGCTCTGCTTCTGCTTCGCTCTTGTTTCCGCTGGGGGGGCAGTGTGGGAAAAGTTTCCACAATGTCGACCCTGGCCGGGGTGGGGGGAGGAATCCCAGCGCCTTTGACTTTTGTGCTGGGCGCAGCTCACCCCCCCCCCAGAAAAGTGCCGCCTTGCAGCCCCCTGGCCCTTCCGCAGTACCACCCTCCGTGGTGAGTGGGGCAGGGGCCGTGGCGAGGAGGGGGCCTGCCCCCCGTGCTGCCGCCGCACCCCCAAAGCTGGCCTGTCAGATGGGAGGTTCTCTCGGTAGCTGAGAAGGGGAGCGATTTCAGTCCCTTCTGAACAGGGGGCAGGAGGACGCAAGCGTGTGGCTTGCGCTTGCGCACCACCACTCCTGGGCCTTTTCCGCACATTACCTTATCGCGGAGGTGGGGGGTGCCGTTCGCACAAGTAGGTTCTTGTGTGAGGCGCTCTCTTCACTGCTCCTTCGTCCCGCAGTGGCTTCCTGGTTGCGCGACTGCCCCACCTCTTCCTCTCCCAGCACAGCCTACAGCTCCCAGGCTGCACTGCAGAAGGAAGGGGCGGGGTGGTCTCGCGACCAGGGAGCCAGCTATTGGATGAAGGAGCAGCAAAGAGAGCACCTTGCACAAGAACCTGCTTGCACGAACGGCACCCCCCACTTCTGCGATAAGGTAAAGTGCCGAAAAGGCCCAGGAGTGGTGGTGCACAAGCGCGAGCCACGCGCTCACGTCCTCCTGCCCTCTTTGGTGGGAGCGCGTGCAGCCACACGCGCTCCCGTGAAAGGGGGCAGGAGGACGTGAGTGCATGGCTCACGCTTGCGCACCACCACCAAGGAGGGAATGGAGCCTAAGACCATTGGAAATACGTATTTTCTGATGGTCTTAGGCAACTCCTGTGAAAGGTTCATTTGACCCCCAAAGGAGTCGCGACCCACAAGTTGAGAACCGCTGCTCTAAGAGGATGCATGGGTCCTCCTGGTGTTTTTGTTTTGTTTTTGCCCCACCCCTTTTAGAAACCTTACAAGCAGTACCTCAAAGAGCTCTCTTTTGTTTGCCCAGCCTTTAAAAAAAAATAGCAATTTTAGCAGGGGTGGTGTCCTAGCCCTTCTCGTTTTCCTGTCATTTCCTTCTTTCTCACAAAACAGCAGTGCCTCAGAGAGTCCCTACCTGTTTTGTAGCCCCTTTAAACATTATTTTGAGAAAATAACCCCCCTTCTGAAGTGTCCAGCACGAGTTATGCTAGAAGCCTCCCTTTTTTTTTCTTTTTTCTTTTTTTAAAGTAGGAAACCCCTGCATGTAATTTTGTTTCAACTTGACACTGGGTACTGCAAGTTGAACAATTAAGAATACTCTGCTAATTTTCCAGGCATCTACCTTGATTTCCTGATGAGTTTCTACAGCTCCTTTTTTTAACTCAAGTACATCTCCATTTGCAATTTCAGCCTGAAACTTGGCACCACAGTTTGGATGACAATCAAAAGCACTCTTGAGGCATCTAGCATAATCTCCCAATGTGCTATAGCTTTCATAGATAGAGACAAATACATTTTCATCTATTTTTATAATAGATGTTTGTTTCTATTTTTATTTTCAATTCAATTGTTTGTTTCTAGCAAGGAAATTTTAACAAATATTACTTGAGAATTACTTATTTGTTTGACCCAGTGCAGACAGGAAGAAAAGCATTATCCAGAAAGTAGGGGTGAGGTACTTCCAACTTAAAGGAGTTTCCTATTCAGCCCCAAGCTTCTTTAGCTGTTACTTCCAAGAAGTGACCAGAGATAAGAGTGTATTTAAAGGTACTTAAATCTTAAATACCTTGCATGGGACTGAGCTGGGCTTCACAACAGAAAAAATTATACATGGATATGAGCTGTGCTTTGCAAGCAGGACAGCTGTTGCACAGAATTGAGTTACATTTTGCATGTCTGAAAGCGGTTGTTCTGTGCTATCTGCTTTGTGGATAAATATCCCATCAAGTAAGAATTATCTTTGTTACTGTCCACTTTGCTTTGCCCCTGCATATTCTGTCCATGAGCACCTCCGTTCCCTGAGTCTCATCCACTGCTGGTGTATATCCCTTGCAACACTTCCCAAATTGGGAAGCCAAAAAATGTTTTACCCACCCCTGCCAGAAAGTAGGCAAATATGCATGCATTTGTTGATATTTCCAAAATCCCACCATGACATGTTTCCAAAATCCCACCATGACATGTTAGGTTGAAAGAAATAGAGTAGGGAGCCAGTGCCAAGGGGAGTACTCCTGTCATGCTCCTTTTCTGGGAGAGGCTCTATCAGGATCCCCATGGACACTGCCAGGATCCGGTAATGTGCGGAAAGGGCCTCAGAGATAGTGAGAGAAGGCTGGCAGAAGAGTAGCTGATAACCATCAACACAAGGGCAACAGTACTTGTCCTTCTGCCTCTAGTCTTGGCACTTCTTGTAACCACTGCAGCTGATGCCATGTGATGGCTATATATGAACCACTGTCTTCATGTAATATTTAAGGCTGGGCAAGGACACTAGTGTCTGAAAAACAACCAAGTTTTTATTTTTGTATATATGTAAATAAATATATCGATAATGAATCTATCCAATGGACAGAATGTGGGAATTCCTTGTTAATTGTTTCATTCAATTATTGATTCACCTATTGGTTTTTCTGAGCAGTATCACCTCACTTACTAGCTCTCCCAACTAATGTTGTATTTTAAAATGCTTTAGAAAATTAAGTCATAAGAATTTGTTGAAATTTGTTAGGGTGGGTGCCTCTCCCTCTGTCATATTAAGTAGAACAGGAATGTCTGTGGCCTCAGAAGAGGTGTTAGGATTGGAGGAAATGCATTATATAGCTCTTTTTTAAATATAATTGTGTGCTTCTTCTGGAAAAACAGGAGGGAAATCAGGAGTAAAAAAAAAAAAAGAAACCTTTCTGGAGCCCAGGTCAAAGTGGAAGAGTTGAGTTTAGAAAGGAAGATTGGGAAAGAAGCAGGGAGAGTCTTACAGTGGAATAGCATTAGGGTTGTGTAAGTAATGTGTTTGTTTAGCAGAATACCAAAGGCATCATGACCCAGGGCTATTTCAGAATGTCAGGCCTTTTAGGCCTGAAAAGCAGATGCCCTCTGACTCAAGATGTTTGGAAGGTGTTTGGAAGAAGGTGTTTGGGGTTGGTGATTCATTGTAACTCTCTTCAGTAACTTCTCCTCCACTATTGATTTAGGCTGGTTTCTAGTATCCATTATTGTATAAGACTCATTAGTAACCCTTTTGTGTGAACTCAGCTCACACAATGCTGGGCTCTTGAGTAAATAAATTTTCCTCAGACCACTCTCCCATTTCCTACTCTTTTTGGTTTCTCCATGTCTCTCTTTCCCCATCCTTCAAACTTTGCTTTTTACTTACCTTTTTCTTTGGTTGCTTCTTTTCGTGCACCCTCTTTTGATTATACAATTAAGGATGGATGAGTACAGAAAAAAGTGGGCTTTTAGATACCTGATCGTTTCACTTGAAAATATCACAGATACAATTTATAAACTTTGATTCCTGCACGCGGACCACATTTTTAGATTGAATTGGGGAGGCAGAAGGCATACAGGAAAGAATGCATTTTCCTGTTGTCCAGGAAAATGTTCTGCATATGCTCAGGAGCTTTCCAGACAATTCTGATTAATTTATTCTTAGATCACTGATCATTGTAGCTTTATTGCTGTGCAGTCCTCTCTCCACATTTGCAAGTCTGACTTTTGTGAATTTGATTATTTATAAGGTGCAGGCATGGGCTCTCTCCTGGCTGGGTGAATGACAAGGAAATGGGAGGGAGAGTGTGGGGAGGGAAGCCATGGACAGATGATCAGGAGTGGGGAGGGAGGAACTCGGAAAGGGAAGTCATGCTTACTCAATTGGGAGAAAGCAAGGAAGATATATGCATTTTTCCACTTAACATGAGCATCTTGTGCTCCAAACCCTTGCAAAAGTGGAGGGCCCACCATATTTGTAGAGATCACTATCCGAAATACATCACTCTTTATTAACCCCTAAGAAACAGAACATTTGAAGAGTGAGTGAAAGGTACATGCCACTGGGAGTGGAAAGAAGTGATGGAGATGAGTGTCATACTTAATTTAACATTTTCTCCAATGAGTTCTCATGCTTTAGGACAGCCTTTCCCAAGCCCAACAACTGCAAGATGTGTTGGACTTTTATTTCTAAGCAATAATCTTGGAGACTTTGTAATCCATCTTGCAAAAAAAAAAAAACTAGATTGGAGGAGGACAACTTTAAAAGGACAAAAAAGCTGCAGCAAAATCAAATAAGAATTAGATCTCAGCAAGAACTTAACGAAATGGGGACCAAATACCACTGGCTTCTTTACCAGCAACTCAGAGAAAAATTAAAAATAGATATTAAACTAAATGGTTTTCAAATGAAAGAAGAAGACATAACTATAATTTTGTGCTCCAAGAAAACAAAACTAATCTCCTCTATTTACAAATTTTTATTAAAGTGGGCCACAGAAGATGAACCAATAAAACCACTGATGGTTAAATGGGTGCAAAATTTTTCATGTTCTATTCCTCTAGAACAATGGGAAAAAACTTGGACAAAGAGGTTAAGCTATATTGTTTGTCAGGATATTAGAGAAAATGTATACAAGATGTACCTGAGAAATTATCAAAGATACACCAAAATTACTTGAATAAGTGTTGGAAATGTGAATGTGAAATTGGTACCTTTTATCATCAATGGTGGACATGCAAAAAAGTAAATAAATTCTGGAATATTATACATACTCAGAATGAAAGAATCCTAGGTTTTCAGTTTGAAATGACTCCTGAACTGTACCTACTATCTATAATGAATGATGATTTAGAGAAAAAAGCTGGTAAATTATTGTTTTATATGACAGCAGCAGCTAGAATGGTAATAACACAAATGTGGAAACAAAAAACTCTTCCTGCATTGGAGGATTGGGAGTTGAAATTATTTAATGTGATGCAGATGGACAGAAATACTTCTATTTTAAGAAGCATTAGATTTGAAAGTTTCATCAAAGATTGGGATAATGTTATTATATATTTCAGGAATCTCTGGGGAGATATTAAAATGGCAAACATTGACTTTTGAGATTAAGCTATACTACACAGGTTCTTAGGCTATATTGTTTATCAGACAATGCTTTTTGATTTTTAGCTTTTTTTTTTGCCTTTTACTGGCGGGGGGGAGTCGGGCGTGAATGTATACAGTCATCCCTCCACATTCACTAAGGTTAGTGGCACAGGACCCCCGTGAAAGTGGAAAAATGTGAATAACTCTAGGCCCTCCCAAACCACATTTAGCACGCAAAAAAATATGATCACCATATTCAACCCACGGTGGCTTCCTCTGAGGCATCAGGGTTCTTTTACCAGGCAGAAGTGGGTGGCTGCTGGGGCTTTTGGCCACCTCCACCACTGCTCCACACCATTTTTAATAGAGACTTACAAGTTTTGTTCTCAGTTTCTCAGACTCACAAAGCTTGCAGTCCCTATTAAAAATGGCATAGGGAGGCAGCAGAGGTGACAGCAAATAATCTGTGCATAATCAAATTCGCAAAAGTGAAACCCGCAAATGTGGAGGGCTGACTGTATTCTAATAATGTTTGCTTTTTCGTGAATGAATGCATATGATTATTTTAATATTCATAAATAAAAGAAGGACAAAAAAGCACTTTGAGGGAGTCAGTAACAAAATGTGCCCCTAACAATAAATAGTGCAAACCTTGTGCCACTCTTTGTAAATCCCCTGGTCTACTCCAACATTGATGATAGTGTGTTGATCAACTATAATTCAATTAATTAAATAATTTCAATTAATTTAGTTCCCAGCAGTGAATTAAACTCCCTATTTCTAACATTTAACATTATCAAATTCATTTTGATACTTAACATTTCAAATTCCACCTATGGATACAGGTTTTTCATTATTCAAACAACGGCAGGTACAAAAAGACTATAGTAGTGCAGCCTCTTTCCAGACTTTTGAATGCATATATATATATATATATATTACACATACATACACATACTATTAAAAAAAGTCAAAGTTTGTGAGCGATCTTGTCTGTTTGCTGTGTCAGGCAAGTGAAGACCTTGTACAATTGGCCGTGTGAAGCAAGAAGACCTCATATGATTGGCTGGCTGTGAAGATTCTATGGAATCCTGGGGTTGGCAGTTTAGGGAGGGGCCTTTAGAATTCTCAGCCAGAGAGCTCTTGGGCCTCAGGCCGGTTGCTATGGAGATGAAGCCTCGCAGCCAGGAGAAGTCCAGTGTATTCCCTCAGGAACCCAACCTCTGTATGTTAAAAACTCTGAATACAGCTTGGATTAGGAAATATGGGCAAAAGTTACAGATACTGGACAAGGCAGTTTTGGGAATTAGAGACACAGGATCTCAAATCTGTGTATTTCAGCTGCATCTAATTCCTAAGGTAAGGTAAAGTAATTCCTAAGGTATTTCTAACAAGTATTACCTATTAGAGAATAAAATCCCAGGCAATGCTGGGGAAATATACTAGTGGGGGTGGGGGTGAGGGTGCGCTCACATGCACGTGTGTATGTACGTCTATGTGTATATGTGCGTGTGTGTGTGTGTGTGTGTACATATATGTATGTGTGTATGTATATGTGTGTGTGTGTGTGTGTGTAGACACACACACATATAGAGATACATACACACATATGTTGGAGATTATTATACAATTTAATGGAACTAGTGACAATGAAGAATAAAGAATCCCATGGTTAATTCTGACATTAAACATGCATGAAACAGACTCAGTTTTCTTCCTGGTCTCAGATAGGCTAGTGATGGAAGGAACTATAGTAGCCAGAAGGAAGATTTGCAGAAGATAAACAGGGCATAGGGAAAGGTTAACTCCACCTTACCTCCCACCACTTGCCCTCTGCTAATTCTCTGGTTGATTTGGACCACTTTAGAGCTATTCTAACATAAATTACTTCCAGACAGAGAACTCCTAGCAATATCAGTTAAAAGCTTTTGCAGTTATTCTGTCTTTTCCTCTTTGCAGACTTTTTTTTTTTCTGAAAAGAAAAAGGATGGAAGAAGCAATGGAAAAATATGAGAAGGTTACAAATTGAAAATAATGTCATCTAGATACATGGTAAAATCCCTTAGATGAGACAGAATATTTGCAAGAAAACAATACCTGTAAACCCCCATAATAAAGTCTGAACTATGAAATAAAAAGTTCTAAGTTCACTTCTGCTATTAACTCATAGTAGACAGCCTCAGGTGAAGCACTTTTTCTGAGTCTTATAATGCAGGTTTTTGCTTTTGTTTTTCTCAACAAGCATTTGTGGCAGTTTGACAAATCTGTTTTCAGGACAGAAAGTATGTGTCAGCCACATCTGACACATTAAAATGTGTAGTTTATCTTGACAGTGAATGTGAATCTGTTTGAACATTTTGCAATGGTATATAAATATCACTTGTTGATAATGGTGAGCAAAACCATGGTTTCATCCACAGAGACTCAACCCATAATGTTACCAGACCACAAGGGTCAGGGGAAGGCCAGTTTATACTTATCATGTGGGAAAAGCTGAAAAACACTTCCGCATGATCAGTGTCAGACTGGGATCTAACATACAGAGAAATATATCACGTGGATGCTTCTAGTGCAGAGAATCTCTTCAAACATGCCAGCTGCCACCAGGAATAAATCTCAGAGGATTAGAGCACCTCTATGCAGTTTCAGGAGATCAATATAGCAATTGTCCTTAAGGAATGCACACATGCACCCATGTGTGTGCATGGGTGCAGTGTCAGCCAGAAGTAATTCCCAGGAACTTCTATATAGCTGGTATAAAATGCATGAAGAGTGGTGGAGGGATGGAAATAAGCAGAATGTCAGGAGAGCAACTTCTTATTTTGTCAGTGTTAGCTTTTCCATGCACAATAAAAAGATGAAGCTCTGGCCTGTAAGTATTGGCTGGCAGTAAGAATATGGTTGCTATAGCCCAAATTTGGCCAGATTTTACCTGGATTCTAGGCATTCTACCCAGTCCAGATGCTATTTCATTTTTTAAAAATGGCTATGATTCTGTATCACCTACTTGGCTACACAATCACCTTAGTTACATATCTAATTAGTTACATATCTAATCCTCTCAGCTCAGCCACCCCCAAATCTGCAACTGGTATACAGCAGCAGCTGTGAGTGGCAAGGGTCTGTTCCTCTTCTGATTGGGAAGCTGCTGAGTGACATTTCTCTCCCTTCCATGGGTAATCTCTGGGGGACTCTGGCAGACTTTCATGGTCCCTACATATTCTCTAATAAGTAGGGATTGTGAATTGAATCAGTCACAAATGCGCAACTCTAGGTTATGCATTCATAACTGTCTTACGGAACTGCCTAAGTCTCTAGCTCTTCTGTGAGACTAGACAGAAGGCAAAAGTACATTCCCATTGTTTTACAAGAAATGAGCCTGAGTGACTTTTAGTATTTCAGCTAATGATTGAAGTATGAAAGAATCATTGAGATGTAAAGTGGCCCTCTCTTGGTTGCCTAGTCTGTTCTCAGATAGCAAAGCTGAGCCTTGCCTTCACTTTTCCCATAGGATAAAATGAGAAGGTGCTACTAGTCAGATGTTTGCTCTGCTTCAACGGCCTATATGAATCCAGTAAGCAAAGAGAGATTTTCTTTTAAGGATTTTCAAAGAAGTAGCCATGTTAGTCTCTTGCAGCATAAAAAGGAGGAAGGGAAGGAGAAAAAAAGAAACATGGCTGTACCTTTAAGGCTAATTGGTTTTTATTTTAGCATGACATTTAATTGATATAAACCCACTTCTTCAGATGGAGTACACTGTGATATCAAAGGTGAAAGATATTTTCGTTGAAGGGAACTGCTTTGAATGACAGCATCCCTAGAATTATAAACCCCAACCACTCCTTCCTCCCCTCACAGATGTACAGATTCCCTTCACCAATAATGGATTTTGGATTCTCCTTCAATTTCCCTCAACTAGGATCAATGTTGCCAAGAAACATTCAAACAAATTAACTATAGCAGCTTTGAAAATGGCTGAGAGATGGGGGGGGGGTTACAGTGGTGCCAATCTGATAACTGCACAAGATGGCTCTGAAGCCTGGAGAGTAATTTGAGTGATGGGGGAGGTGTTTATGCATGTATGTTAATTACTGGGATCTGTATAAATTTAGATGCAAAGATTGTTGAGACTCTTTTCCCATTTCCTCGACTGTACACATTGGTATGTTTATAATAAAATAAACCCTAAAGGAAAGCATAATGATATAACACAGAATTTTCTGCATTGTTAAATACTGGATTTTCACCTTTCTGATTCCTCCTTCATTCATATTCTTTTGAAGATGAAGAGCACCCACTAATTCTCCATTGTCACAGAAAATTATTAATAAATTTAAGATGGTGACATTTTTAAAAGGCTACAATCCTATGTTTGCTAGGGATTAAGACCTATTGAGCTCAATGGGACTTACTTTTTAGTAAATTTGCTTACTGCAGATGCGGTGTTCTGCCAAATCATAAGCTACTACATAAACTAAATCATATCATTTTAAGGAGCCAAATATAGCAGTGTAAGACAGGATTTGGCTGTGCCACCACTGCCACCCCCATTTTACTACCATGGAGTTCACAATATAGGTCAGGCAATATAGCTGAGGGAATTGCACAGTTCCCATAGCTCCCAACAGCTCTTGCCAGCATAAACAGTGAGGAAGAAAACTGGGAACTGTAGTCCAACAATATCTTGAAAGACACAGGATTCCCATCCCTTGTTACAGTGGATAAAACTGCATGCTTGGAGATACGTCCTATTGAGTTAAACAGGCCTTCTGTGTGCACATGCCTTAAAGTCGCCTGTTGACTTCTGGCAACCCCATGAATTTCATAGGGTTTCCTTAGGCAAGGAATACTCAGAAGTGGTTTTGCCAGTTCTTTCCTCTGAAATATAGCCTACAGCATCTGGTATTCATTGGTCGTCTCCCATCCACATACTGACCAAGGCTGACTCTGTATAGCTTCCAAGAGCTGTAGGATTTGGTGCCTTTAGGGTATTTGTAAATGTACATAGCAAATGGATGGATGTGTTTACGTTTATATAAATGTGTATTGATATATAAATGTATATGAGAACCAGGATGGTGTAATGGTTTGCGTGCTAAATAACAACCCTGGAGACCAGAGTTCAATTCCTCACTGAGCCGTGGAAACCCACTGGGTGATCTTGGCCACGTTACACACTCTCAGTCCCAGAAAACCCCATGATAGGATTGCCATAAGTTGGAAACAACTTGATGACACACACAACAGTAACAACAACAATGTATATGTAGCCATATACGTTATATATCTACATATGTATATATATAAACATATAAACCTTTGGAGGTTTTTAAACAGAGGCTGGATGGCCATCTGTCAGGAATGCTTTGATGGTGTATTCCTGCATGGCAGGGCGGTTGGATTTGATGGCCCTTGTGGTCTCTTCCTGCTCTATCGTTCTATGAGCTTTGTGATCATAGGAATTTGAACTAGCTTTCCTAGTTCCAGGTTCAGCCTTCTAGCCATTACTCTATACTATCTTTCTCAGATCAGTGTGTACTATATAAATAATTCCAAGGTTGAAACTAGTGGTAGAATCCGCCAGATGAACATGCAATACCACAAGTAATGTGCATTTTATGCAAATCGATTTACAATTTATGCAAATCAATTTACAAGTTATAAAAAAATAGGCTGGAATGGAATATGGAAAGTCAGAGTAAGGATTATTTGAGCCATTTATGTATACAGCAGGATCTATATAAAATATAGGCCAGGATCTAATGGTGTGCTTCTAGTGACAGAAGCAGCTCTCAGTGGAACTTGGAGGAGCTGTACCCAGCATCTCTACACACATACAGTCTGTTCCAGAGGGTTAGGACATTTTTGAGAGCAGGTTTTCAGGTGACATTGAGAGGTTGGGGGTAAGGGATAAGATAGAAATATATAATGATGAAGATGATGATGATGATGATGATATAATGATACTATAATAAGAGTATTTATTTCTTTATTGCCACCTCTCCCCAGGCAGGAAACAGCAACATATTAACACACGTCAGCCTTTGTAGTGGCTGCTCCCAGCCTGCAGTACTCCTTTCCATGGTGGCTTGGGTTGGCCTCATGGTAGACTAGGCTTCTTGTAGTCCTTATGCCAGTAGGCCAAGAATTATTTTTTTTTAATGTAGGCTTTGGTCAACTGAATGGACTCCAAAGAGTTGCCTTTTGACAAATGGTGCTATACTAATCACTGAAGTGCTATTAAATTCATTTTAATTCAGTTTCACAACGCCTAAAAGCATTCTTTAAAAACAACTTTTAAAGGGTTCTTTTCAGATATCAATTTTGAGAAGCCAAATAATTAAAATAATCTTAAAAGCTAACCCTAAGCTTGTTTTTAGGATCAACAGTCATGCGAATAATAGTCTTGTCTAACTGCTTGATGCTCAGCAAGTATAGTAGGCTCACTTCATTTGGGAGAGAGTTATACAGCCATGGTGCTGCTACAGAGAAAGCAATGTCTTGTATAGTATAGACTCTCAGAGGCAGAAGAAGTGTTCTCAGAAGAGAGTGCTGGGAGTTCTCAAATCCCAGGCAGGCTCCTATACTAAGACACGGTCTTCTACCTGTCTCACTGAAGGAACAGTTATATTAGCATGTTGTATTCTGAGCCTGTATATTAACAATTTGGTCAGGATCCTACACTGGGGTTACTCAGCATGAATCTCTGTATGTCGAGTAATGCATTGCTTGTGCTGTGCAATTCTTATCTTGAATGGTGATATTACCCAATTGGATAGGCAAATAAAATACACCCACATATGTGTCTTCATATGCACATGTCTGCTTTCACAGCACTGACCTGAACATGGAAGTTCTGCAAAAGACAAAATGTCTATTCACTTCTATAGGATAAGCTGTACATGCAAAAGACACCATCAAGGCTGTGGCCTGCAAGCAATGCTCATTTTTGGCTAGCATGCCAGCTGCCAAAGGGGAAAGTAGATTTGGCCTTAATTACTGGTTGATTAGACTACTCTACTGCACTGTTCATGGAACTGCACTTTAATGTTTTCAGAAGTTATGCAGGTACAAATGCAGTAGCCACACTATTGTCTTGTGCATACAGTTTAGTAACTGCACACCACTGGTCTTTTATAATCGCAACAGCTTCTAGTAAACCTCTGGGCTCAATTCAAGGTTTTGACCTGCAAAGCTCAAAGCAGTTTGGGGCTAGGGTATCTGAAAGACCATGTCCTCCCACAGGAGCCTAACCAAAATTTGAGATGCTCAGTAAAGACTCTGTTGTATGTCCCATCACCCTGAGAGTTTCGGTTGGGGAGCATATGAGACAGAGCTTTCACTGTTACAGCATCTTGGTTTGGGGATTTTATTCCCAGGGAAGTCAGGCCAGCTCCATCTTTACTGAGCTTCTAGTCCATCTTCCTTGCCATGAGCTGAAGCTAACATGCCAATGTTAACTGAAAGAATAAATAGATAGCATGGCCTAGCGTATTAGGTCAGGTAGGCATGGAGTGGGTCAAAAACATTTCCTATTAGCACTGTTACACATCCCAGACAATTGATGGGGCAAATCAATTCAAAATTTGATAGCAAACTTTGGATTTTCATCCAAATTTTTATAAATGCAAGAAGAAAGGCAGTCAATGAGCTACTGAGACAATGTGTTCTGGATTTACTTGGCTGTTAGGCTGTCATCAATTCACAAAAACCACCTCCTTTCTATCCAACATTGATTAGAAGCTCTCTTCCACTATATGTAAGAAATACACAGAGAGCCAGATAATAGCTACCGTACTAAGAATGAACAATTTCCCTTCAGCAGTAACATCAGGCTGGAAGAGTGCTGTTACAAGTATGCTCAGTCTGCTGTGGAAACCCTAGAGGACCTATACTGCTGCAGGGTAGTGCTGCAGGGTAGCTTGTACAATAGCCTAAGGCAAAAATGTATAGCCACACTGGTTGGGAAACAAAAGTGACTGGAAAGAACAGGATATATTGATTTGTCTTACTTACAAGTCAGACCTACAAGGTTACATCTGATCTGGACAACTTTATGGTTGCAGTTTTGTCTGTTTAAATGAAATGGGCTGAACTCCATGTGATAGACTGAGAACATAATTCAGCACAGTGAAAGTGAGTAAGTAGAGATGGGGTATTGATGTTCAAGCTCCTATCATTTTTTTATGTATACTTGCACATATAGGTTGTGTCAAAGTCTGGGTTCCAATATTTTTGGGGTCCTGTGATTTTTATAAGTATGAGTGTAAAATGAGCTCAGGCTGAATATTTTCTTCATCCTCATCTCCAAGAATTTTTTTTCATCTTTATTATTTAACTCCTTTTTTTGTTTAACCAATAGCCTTTGGCTAACCTTTTTTTTTTTTTTTTTAACTTCCCTATTGGGTTTGCAGTGGGCATCCGAGACCACATTTTTCCATATGGCCTTTTCTCCTGAAAGTGATTAAAAAAAAAGTCTTTGTGCATTTCTTTGAAAATTTGTTACCTGTTGTGCATCACCTTGGGAACCCTGACATGCTGAGAGGCAATCAAAACCTTGAATGAATAAATGATTCAGTGAATGCATGAATGAGTAGCACAGAAAGTTTCCTCTGGGTCTTGCCATAATTTGCAGCTTAGGTCGCATCTCCTTCCAGTTAGTGCCCACTGGGCATGGGTAATTCTCCTATGTCCTGTGCATTGCATCTTTTGTGATACAGTGACCCATCTTCTTCTAATATATCTTTCTTCTTTGTTATCTTCTGCTATGTCCTTGCATGATTCAATCAGTCCCAGAGCAGTGACTCAACAAATTGACTTGCTGGATAAACAGCAAAATAGATTCCATCTGCTTCTCTGAATGCCATTTTATAAAGACAGTCAGGCAGCACACCCAGATGAATAAAGAAAAAGAGAAGATGGATTTATCTCACAGTGGACAATTCTTACTCTTGCATACTCTGCAAGCAAACCATTTGGGTTGCAGATAAGGAAGCATGCCTTCAGCATTAGAAGAACAAAAATCATCTCCTTGATCCTGCCTGTGGGCAAGGAACTGTTCCAGGCTTGAATGAGTCATCCGCACTATGATTATGCCTCCCATAACACCACTGATGGGTCTCCAATTGGTCTAACTGTGGTATGCACCAAGTGGGAACCACTCCATCTGCAGGCTTAGCCAGTAGTGGTTGTGTAATTATAATGGAAGCCCTAAGTGGTGGTCAGTTCTCATTGCAAATTGACTTAAATACAATGCTCCATGCCATCCAATATAGCATAAGCCCATCACTAGTGGAGGTCCAGGAACAGTGTAATCAGAAGTGAAGCAATTAATGAAGAGGGGCAAAGGCAGGGTGGGCACAGCAGCTGTCCAAGTAAATCTGCTGCTAACACTGGGCCACTCTTTGGTGTTCAGGAAGACATAGTTGCTCTGATACTAGTGAAGGTATAAATCCCTCCTCCTTTACTAATCTTAACAACCCTGCCAACCTTTTACTAATCCTAGCAACCCTTGGAAAGTCCCTTCTCAGCAGTGTTTTCATAATCCCCTTCTAGGCTCCAAAATCAGTTTAAGATTTACCCTTCAACATCACGTAGACCGCACTGCTAATCTATGGTCACTGGGGAACTTCTGACCCTTTCTCCTTTCAGCTGTCAAATGCTGGAAGGGAAATGCTGCCTTCACTACCATACCATCATAGAGTGGGAAGGGAATGAAGAGACCATCTAGTCCAACAACCTGCTGTGAAGAATTGAGAGATGGCCATCCAACCTCTATTTAAAGACCTCTAGAGAGGGGAGTCCAACATCTTCTAATGAAGTCTATTCTGCTGTCAAACAGCTCTTGTCAGGAAGTTCTCCCTAATGGAATCTCCTTTCTTTCAGTTCAGATCCATTGGTTCAATGTCCCAGTCTCTGGAACAGCAGAAAAAAAGCTCACTTCACCTTCAACATGACATCCTTTCAGATATTTAAAGATAGCTGTCATGTCACCTCTCACTTTTCTCTTCCTCAAGCTAAACATACCCAGCTCTTAAACTGTTCCCCATTGGACTTAGTTTCCTGAAACTTTCCCATCTTGATTGTCTTCCTCTGGACATATTCCAGTTTGTCAATATGCTTCTTGAACATCAGTGCCCAGAACGAGACAATATTCCAGATCAAGGCTGAGTAGAGTAAGACTATGACTTCCATCAATTTTGTTGATACAGCATAGAAGTACATTGGCTTTTTTGGCCGTATTAAATATTATCCGTGCGTATTCATTTTAGAATTTAATTTCCAGGAACATGGTCAATTTTTAATAAACAATCAAGTATAATACAATCTGGAATATCATAAATTTAAAAACATGTATATTAACTAAAACAATTATTCCTACATCCACCCTCCCTTTTATATCATCTTAATTGTGTCTTTGAATGGGTATCAGTAATAAGAAGTCTTCCCAACACTGTGGACAGAATCCTGTCATCATCATAAGCTAGTGGTTGCATTTTCGAGGGTTACACAGTGCTGTCAATGGAAGGCAGGCAAGATCTTCCAGTTCCAAGCAGCCCATTTGTCCAAAATCTTACTTCCTTTGCAAGAAAAGCATCTGTAGCCCTTCCCTGCCTGCTGCCACAACATAGTAATACCAGTTCAGTGCACCCACAAAATTCCAGATTCCTGTATTTCCAGGAAAATATATATAAAAATATTTGTGTGTGTGTGTATGCATACACACACACACACATAGCATATACATACATATTATACACACACACACACACACACTATATTGTTTAATTTCCTCATGACCAGAATGCTCAGAAGTTCTAAAAGACCAGGATAAATATATCCTGAGGAAAGAGAGAAAATAGGCTTTAATATTGTCTTACTAATTAACTGAAATATATTTAGATATCAAAGCTATTCATTGCTCTGTAGGGAAGCTGAAATCTCAAAGGAGAAAAGAATATGTTAAAGAGCTGGAACCACACAGCACAAGGCACTGTTGGGGAGAACCCGCTTTTGTTGGCCTCCGATGAAAGAGGGGTCAGTATTGATTATGTCAATGGTGTCATGCATTTGGGCTGGAGCTAGGGGGTTTATTAACTACATCAATCACTCCATTTCCTTTTGGATGATGCTTTAACCCAGTATCCCACCTCCAGACAGAGTGAGCTCTGCTGGTCACTTTATGGCCAGGTAAGCATTTTAGCCCCCTTTACAAGGTTTCTTTGTGGAGCTACCCTCACTGTGTCAATTGGTTTCAGGTGGTGTCTTTAAATAAGTGGTCACTTGGCATGTAGTTGGGGGAGAAATAAAGGTTACAGTGAACACCTTGGCACCCTTTTGGTGAAGGGGAGGCTCTGGATTGGCTTTTTTAGAAAGGAGACTACCCTTGGGAGGATTTGCCCTCACTTAAGTCTTGCAGTTTTGGGGTGGAGTTCCTTGGGTCTGCCTTCCAGTAGATGGCCAGATGGGAAGCAACCAAACTATTGGGTTACCCTCACAGTTCAGGTGCCCCCCCCAGGGAAAACTGAGGAGGAAGTCATGGAATCATGCCTGGCCTTAGCTGATCCCACACTAGGTTGTTCCCCTCTCTTGCACCTTTTCAGGTTCAGTTTGGTTTAAATAGGTTAAAGTGGTCCTTTTCAACCCAATTCTTGGTGTCTGCCATCATTGTTCCCTGGTTGGTCAGCAATAGGTAGATTTGGGATGAGTTTGATGAGGCAGCACTATAGAAACAAAGGCACACTGGCACTGAAGATAAACAGATATAATACACAAATATCGCACTGCTTTGGTTTTCATTTCTCCTAAAATACCAGAGAATATGAAAATATTTGGAGAAGTCATACCACAGAACACCTGTTCTGAGGTATTGTTACAGAAGCTTTGTCAACTTACCTAATCCTTCAAATTTGCATGCTACCATTAGGTATATGGAGAAGATACTTGCATTCACAGTTCCAAAGCTTTTGAATTGTTGCAGTTTTCAAAGGAATAGCTATGTTGGCATATTTCAGCATAAAAAAATAAAAAGGGGGGGGGATGAAGAAATTAAGCAGCATCTTTGAGACTGATTTATTTTAGCATGAGCTTTCATAGATATCAACCCATCTCTGCAGCTGCACTACTGCATTCTTACAGCTGTGCTGCCTAGCATAAAATTATTCACAGTCAAATACTATCCTAGTTTACAGTGATGTTTCTGATGCTTTGGCTCAATGAAAAATAACCACTTTTTGTAAGTCCTGTGTTTCATTTGATTAATCATTTGTTAGGTCAGCAGGCAGGGTTGGCTGTTTCTTGCTACTATTAAACCCAGGATTAAACACTATTATCTCCTGTGATCAACAGGTCTGTTTTTCCACTAATCTTAGTTGGGGGAAGGGAACAGATGCTGTTTCTAAGCTAATTAATGAGGGTCTAGCTCTTTCCCTCTGCTTAAAGCCATTAGTCAGGGTAAGGCGCCTCCTCACGTTTCTTGGTAACTCTCCAGGGTTTAGGAAGATAATCCTGAGATAAACAGATGAGTGGTGGGTCTCAATTTTATCATTTTTTAAAAACATTTTGAGATATCCAACCTGTTCCCCAGCTAATTTTGCTTTTTAAAATTTTATCCCCTGCCCCTGGGTGCTACAGCATTCTATGATAAAAAGAGGAATTTATAAAAAGGCAACCAATTTCAAGCTGAAAAAATGGCTTGAAAATTCTAAAATTGCTGTCCTTACAAGGAGAAATAATTTCAGGAATATTTATCCATTGAGTCTGCTCTCCTATGTTCACAGAAGAAAGAATTCTGGAAATGTAATATATATCAGCAACTCAGGAGCCCTTGTGAGTTGGGACAAGATATTGAAATGACTTGGATAACAAAATAATCAAAACTGTTGCATGCAAATGTACAATTTTTCTCACACAAATACATAACTAGTTCCGAACAGAGAAAAGACAGGATGATGATAACAACAACAACAACAACCAAAACAACAACCAGAGAAAGAGAAAATATATGCAGTTATGGCAACTGACATTTAAAAACACAGAGTAAGGATTGTCTCATAAATGACCTTTACTATTATACCCCATTGTGGATTTAGTGCTTTAGACTGAAGTTAGTTTTGTCACAAGATTCAGGTAAAGAATGTGTTATGGCTTATTTCAAGGGTCCTCTTAATAAGTCCTGGTTGTCCTGACAATCATTTCCCTAGTTATGGTCTACAACTGGGACTAGGTAGCACTTCAGGGTTCTGCATTTGGTTGACAGGCAGCAAGAAACAAACTCCCCATTTAGGAAAAGGAAAAGATAAGGTAGGATAATCTACTGGAACAGGATAATTGCATATAGAATAAAATGCAGTGAGAATTCTGTTGTTGGCAAGGATTTTCCCCAAGATATATTAGTACAGTTTCTTACTACATATAAATACATCAAAACAACTTAATCAATGTTAGCAGATGTATTAGCAGTGTTATAACAAATGCATGAAACCACTCTGATTAACAGAAGACATGCCTTCTTTCCTTGAAGAACATGCAGTATGGATGGCAGCGGGGATACTGTCTCTTTAAGAACAGCACTATAAGGATTTTCAGTAGAAGCATTAAGGCCTTCTTAATATAATTAACCTACAGCAATGGATATGTTACTGATTAAAGGCTCATATCTGCAGACCTCCCTTAGGTAAACTTCCCAGTGACGTCAATGTGAGTTTTGAGTGAGGAAGGAGGTCCTTGACAAGGGGCTTTTCCACATATCTTTTTAAAAACTAGCATAATACTGTTAGCAATGGTGATCCTGAGAAAGGCAAGACTACATCTGAAGGGTCAAATATGGATTCCCTGACACCAACGTCAATTAGGAATTGTCTAATAAAAATATTGGGATCAATATTTGTCTCTTAATGAGATCTTTTGTGAATGACCTTAAGATTTGGTTACAAAGATATATTTAGGCATAAAGCCAACCCCCCTTTTCTAAACTTTAGTTATCACAGCTGCTATTAGCAATGATTTTCATTTATAGAAGCAATAGTCTGTAAGGAAAAAAACACATTAATGATATATTAACAAACACAATTTACCCCTCAGACTCCTCTTAGTGTATAAAGACTCTTGATAATGAATAAATGCTTTTTAGTCCCATAATTTCCATGGAAGACAAGTAAGCTGTGCTGTAGTAGGATCCTCATCCCTTTTTCAAAAAAAAAAATTGTTATTGATTTGGCACAATTATATCCACACCTTCCCTCCAAATTGTTCAGGCTGGTGTCATTGTCCTCTACACATTTTTATCTTCCCTTAAAACTCCATGAGAGAAGTTGCACCAAGAGACAGTGACTGCCCATAGTCATCCAGGAAGCTTTGTAACTGATTGTTATTTGAACCCAAAACTCTCAAGTTCTAATCCAATACAGTTGAGCCACTACAGGGTACCCTCTCTGGAGCTATTTTAAAGTATGAGAATACTGAGACCAATATAATGAGTGAAGCGCAATCTATTTCAGTCTGAGGGACAACTCTAACTAATAAATATTGTAAATATTAAGAGACAGCTCTAAGTCTGGCACATGTTTCTCAATCATCATCTTTCTTTTTCCTCTTGTAGGCTGCCTTCTGAATCTCAAAAGAATATTCACCAAACCATCTTGTTGTTGGCAACAGGCAGTAAATCAATGACTGCTTGTCACACATGGCCTAAATCCTGTTGTTAATCCTGACCAGAGTAGACCCCTTCCTCAATGGGGTTTACCTATATGTTGTCTCATCATTCAACAAGTTATCGAAATGGTCTACTGCAGTTGAGACTAACCAACAGGATGCCAGAAAATACAGGCACAAACCACAATCAATACCAGGCAACTGAGACTGGGGCTATACTGTGAATTTAATAAAACAGCTTATTTAAGAATCCATCCATTAAAACAGAGTTTTCCAAACTGTTCATGTTGGTGACACAATTTTTCAACATGCATCATTTTGTGACACAGTAATTCAGTTTTACTAACAAACTGGCGGTACCCAGAGGCATATCTAGGGTGGGGAAAGGCATCTCCCACCAAATCCTGGCCCACTGCCACTGCCTTCACCAGGAAAGGCCCCAGCAATAGCGATGGCAATGGGCCAGGCTTGGGTGGGTGGGTGGGTGTCTTTCTTGGCTGGGGAGGCAACACACTACAGGCAACACAGTAATGTGTCATGACACACCATTTGGAAAGCCCTGTATTAAAATATTTGACACCACTCCAGATTAATGCAACTGTAGCTATGGATGCAGCAGGTTTGCCCAATTAGTAATCTACTAAGAGTCTGGTCTAATTCAGAATATTTAGACACAGTTTAACTAAGTCTAACTCTTGACTGGACCAGAGTCAACAAGCTACAGTTTGAAGTTTATATTCCAATACAGGATAAGTAGTTTCTTCAGTAAATGACACACGTCTTTTACAAGGCTGTAAGTATACAATAATATTTTAATATTAATCTTGCAAAAATGAGGGAGATCATTTGTGTTTTGTGTGTATGGAGGTGTTAAGGTGCTTCTATTAAGCCTCAATTTTAACAATCAAGTTTCCCATATGCAGTTGTACGTTAATTTGAATATCAGTCACATCTCCCTTGCTAATCTACATTTTAACAAATGTTTTGTTTTCTTGTCATTGCTTGAGATTTTCACCAAAAGAAAGGGTTTATATTAGAACCATGCTGGAACACTGAAGATTTTTTTTTTTTTGTACACTTCCTATAATTCTCTCTAGTATATGGGGTCATCTGCCAGGTTTTGCAATGCCAAAAAGGTAGATGAACCAGAGCAAAAGAGGTATATATATGACCAATGGGCTGCATTGGTTTGGTGGGTTAAAAGTTGTGTAGGCCTAGTATAAAACCTTGGATGGTTTTCACACACACTGAGACTTAAATCAACTTCCCCCTTCTCACTTTCTACTAAAATGACTGCATGGTTATTGCCAAAGCAGAATCAAAGTCAAGAGAGATATTTGTCATTCAGATTTGCATTTTGGCCATGTAGGTCTTCATACAACAATTCCCATTACAAATAGTTCAAGCAAAGTATTTTTAATGGAATAAAGATGTGAAATGTCTTCATTCCTGTATATTTAAGTAGTGTTGTATAAACTAGTTGTGCACAGGATGAGAGGGAAACATACTAAAGCTGTATAGAAATGTACAACATTACTAATATAAGTCCACTCCCAACATCAACTGGTTTTAATGGGATTAACTTCACTGACAAGTATGGCCTATTTCCTCTCAAAATCAATTGAAAATCAATATACAATTTGGTCAGGACTCCAATTCTGTTCATATCAGCTTAACAAAGGAACATATCTGTATTTCACTGCAACATAATACTTCAACATTAGTACACTTATTTTATGTGACTTGAAGTTTGTTTCTGACTGATTGGAAAACCTGAAACAGCTACCATCCAGAGACAAAGAAAAAGAACTCATACCCTGAATTCAAATAAGCCAACACTAAAGGAGCATTTTAAATCCCAAACTGGATCCAATTATTTTGATATAAACATATCACTTCTCATTTGTCTTCTTATAACTTGTGAAGAAATATAATCAAGCAGAGACTGTACCATTGGTGATATAATACCAAATAAGATTGAACCCACATCAGTTGTGCTTTAATCCCATTGAAATAAATAGGTCAAGTGCATAATGACTAATTTAAGTTCCAGTTGCAGTGTAGTCACGCCTTCTCTGCCTACAGTTTTTAGAGCCATGAGAAGGTTGAATTCAAGATTTACACATAACTAGATCGAATAATGAACTTTCATAGAATAATTGAAACATAGAATCATAGAGACCACAGTAGCCATCAAGTCCAACCCCCTGCCATGCAGGAACAAACACTCAAAGCATGCCCAGCAAATGGCCATCCAGCCTCTGCTTAAAAACCTCTAAAGAAGGGGACTCCACCATACTCCGAGGCAGCCTATTCCACTGTCAAATGGCTCTGACTGTCAGGAAGTTTTTCCTGATGTTTAGGTGAAATCTCTTTTCCTGTGTTTGAATCCATTTCTCTGTGTCCTAGTTTCTGGAGCAGCAGAAAACAAGCTTACTCCATCTTCAACATGGCATTCCTTCAAATATTTAAACATGGCTATCATGTCTCCTCTTAACCTTCCTTTTGTCAGGCTAAACATACCTAGCTCCCTAAGCCTCTCCATGGCTTCCAGACCCTTCATTATATTAGTCACCCTCCTCTGGACATGTTCCAGCTTGTCAATATCCTTCCTGAACTGTGGTGCCCAGAACTGGACACAGCAGACACTGTTGTTTAGATGTTCTGCTCTTACATTTACATCAGTTTTCTTACTGTATAATTACAGGATATTGAAATTTGCTATTTTTCTGCACCTGAGTTAAGGTATCTTGATTCATTGCCCTCCTTCATTTTCCTCACCCCTCAGTTTGTACAAATACAGGTTGGCTCTAGACGGAATAGCCCAGTTAGAGCATCTCTAGGGTGAGTCAAGTAGAGTACGCACCCATAGCAGGGGGCTTAAAAAAAACCATGTATGTAGGGGTGGGGGTTGGGTAAGGGGTAAGAAGGTAGGGACACAACTTCCACACTTGCCCTAGGTATTGCTTACGCTAGATATGCCACTACAGTTACCACCTGTAAGCAGTGTGGTCTTGGTTTAAAAGATGGTGTACACCCATACTCAACATATAGAGAAGTCCTTTATTTATCCCCCAAGCCAAGAAAAGGTTACCACTTACCTTTTTCACATCTGGTATATTAAATAGTTTCTTTGTATGAGCAACCCAGCCCACTATCCCTATGTCCAGAGGGAAAACAACTTCTTTCTCAGGAGGTACCAGGTTGTCCTCATATTTGGAGGTAGGGGTGACATCTAAGAGCCTGCTAGCCATCTCTGCGATACCATTGCGGGAACGGGAAATAAACATGCTACACCGGTCAGCTTCCAGCAACTGGGCCAACCTTTGCAGGATTTTATGCACTATCTTTTCCATACCGCTTTGTTCATCCTGGATTTCCAACATCAGCTCAAAAAGCAGTTGACATTCTTCTAGCCTAGTCATCTCCTTGAACGAGACTCCATCCTTCACATCCCCAGGACTGACTGTAAAGACACTTCCCACTGCTTCTAGCCGCAATTTTCGGTTATAGTACTCCTTTGCAAATTGTGGGTTGTTCTCCAGGTATTTCTCAACATCGTCTTTACTTATTTCACCCATTTTCTTGGCTCCTCCTTGACAGCTTTCCTCCCACTTTTCTTCTTATGCTTGCATCGCTGTTGAAGTAGCAGCAACTGCAGCCAAAAGTCTTCCTTTGCTTTTTGTGAGAAAAAGGCAAATTGATTTCACTTCTAATGGCAAAATGATAGGTTGTACATTCTGTTATCTCCCATAGGCATAGGTCTGTAGGCTTGCTCTGTGGCTTTCCAACCTTCTAAAACCCTTGAGGTATGACAGCAGTCCACTGGCTTAGTATCTTCTTAGTGAAAGATCCAGCAGACTGCTAATTAAAGAGATGTCAGGACACTAAACCCTTGAGCACTCTTAACTCATAAATCCAAAGGGAGGTATTCTACTGTGATAAATTAACCTAAAGACATCTACATTGTGCAAATTTAAAAAATGCAAACCAGAGTGTATGGACAAATATTTTCCTTTGTTTTTGATATGTTCTTTCTCTTTGTTATTTATTAACATGAAGAAGCTCCATTAGCAAACCAATGTGAGGAATTCTTAAGCTTCTTTTCTTCCCCATAGGTGTGCAGATAAGTACTTCATATGGCAGCACGTGCTTTCCAATGCACATGCCCAGACTATCTTCAGTATAAATTGCATGTATATCATGGATATGCAAAAGCATCCAGGAAATCATTCAGTATACAAAAATGCTCTCTGTTCTTATCATCCATCATTTTTATTGCTATGCTTTTAATTTCTTTTGTTCCAATCAAGTTTTAAAATTATAATCAGTTTGAATATGTTTTAACAGTATAACTGATTGTGGGTTTTTTTCTAGTTAAACTCATGAGCTATACTGAGTTACTGCTTTGGGGGAAAAGTGAGATATAAATCCAATAAAACTACAGCTCACTAAATAAAAAATAGCACAAACATATGAAAAAAGCCATGTACTGAAATCTTTACACGGGGATGAACTTATTACACTCAGTGAAGCTTTAGGGTCTCAGAACACCTTGTAAAATGCCTGAGACTACATTATTATACACCCATTGGTTCAGATCAAGATTTATTCATGCTTGACATAGAGCCACTGAAATCAATAGGACTTCCAACAGTCATGGATAACTTGTCCCATTCATTTCAGTGTGTGAACTTGAAGCATGATCAGTTCATCCTGTTATACTTAATAGAACTTACCTCTGCATAGACCAAAGGTGGAAATTATGTGATTCTTCTGACTATGTTGGACTGCAAGTCCCAGAAGGCCTAGCCAGCACAGCCAATGGTAAGAAATGTTGGAGTTGCAGTCCAACAAAATCTGGACAGTCATGTAATTTCCAGCCCCGGTAAAAGAATTATATGATTTCTTTCGAGTAAAGGTGCAATTAGAAAGCCAATGTGGTGCTGTGGCTTGAGCATTGGACTATCACCCTGAAGACCAGGGTTTGATTCCCCTTTCAGTCATGAGAACCCACTGGGTGACCTTAGGCACGTCACATACTATCAGATCCAGAAAATCCTGTGATAGGTTCACCTTAGGATCTCTGTAAGTCAGATACGACTTGAAGGCACACAACAACAGCAAAGGTATAATTGTCCACTTTTTATGTCTGATTGTGAAAGCTGGACAGTGAAGAAAGCTGACATGAAGAAAGTAACTCGTGAAGTATGATGTTGCTGGAGTTCTATAGATACCATGGACTGCCAAATAGACAAATAAATGGGTTTTAGAGACAATAAACCCTGAGCTCTCCCTCGAAACCAAAATGATTAAACTGAGGCTGCTACACTTTGGACATATCATGAGAGGACATAGCTCACTGGAAAAGAACATAAAGCTTAGTAAAGTGAGTGACTGTAGGAAAAGAGGGAGAGGGTACTACAGGTGGATTGATTCAATCAAGGAAATCACCGCTGTGTGTCTGAAAGATCTTAACAGGACTGTTAATAAGAGGGTGTCTTGGAGATGTCTCATTACTGCTTGATGTGCACAATAGTTTTCATTTTGGAGGGTTAGTCATAGGTGGGAGTAATGCAGCCTATGGCCTACATATGGTCCTTGGAGGGGCCTCTCTCTGGGTCCTTGTTAACCTGCAACCAACTCTTCTTCTCCTACTTTTTTGGGGGAGGCAATTTTTTTTCAGCTGTAAAATTACTCTGTGATATATGTTCTTTTTAAAAAAATATTCCTCCACCCAACAGCATTAAACAACTGCCAAAACCACCCAGATGTGTCACAGAGCATCACTTGCAAGTCAGTGAAAATGGTGGCAGTGTGCCTCACTGGAGGAGTTTCAAGTCAGGAGGACCTGAAAATGGCATATTGAACATGATCTCCCCCGGATTTAAATGTTAAAATGCATTTCAAGATATTTCCTTGCCTTTAGATTTAATTATTATATTGCAGAGCTGGGGAAAGTTACTTTTGAGCACAAAAACACCCAAAATCTATCAGGCAATTTCGCTGCTGGCCTAAATCTAATTGCAGCTCTCAACTAGTCACCTGTTGACAAATGGCACCCCCCATGAATTCTATAAGGTTTTCTTAGGCAAGGAATACTCAGAAGTGATTTTGCCAGTTCCTTCCTCTGAAATATAGTCTACAGCATCTGGTATTTGTTGGTGGTCTCACATTCAATACTATTCACAGCTGACCCTGGTTTGCTTCCAAGTTCAGGTGGAACCAAGTAGCTTTTAGGGTATTTAGGCAATCAGAGTATACCCATTAAATCAGTTGCAGAGTAGTGTGTAAAAATTCGTGCAAGTTGCTTCTCTGAATGGCTTCTGAAGACATACAATCTTTTGTCTCAGATTCAAAATGTTTTAAGCTAGTCCTGGGTGTCTGGGGGCTTAGCCATGTAAAATATTACCTGCACAGTGGGGATGGGATTCTCATGGTCCTACAGATTTTACTGAACTGCAGCCTTAGCCAATATAGTGAGGAAACTTCAGCAACATCTGGAGATCCACAGGATTTCCACCGCAGCTATATGGCAATGATGTGTATAGGCATGCCCCACTTAACAAAGCATCTGACCGTGAAGTTCCTTTTTACACCCACCCAGCCTCCCTTTTCTTCCTCATCCTCTGTTTAGCTGTAAGGTTTTTAGCAGCATCAGCAGTGGAAGAATGGTGAGGGAGGGCTGGGCAAACACAAATTTTCAGTGTTTCCTTTTCAGCTGTATGTCTGCAAGAAACAATGCCATAAGTAAAGCTTAAGGAAAGAACATTCTACTATAGCTGGTGCTACTATAGTTATGTGTGCTTGCCTACAACAGGTAAGATAAGCAGCAGCTGCCTCCAGAATCCCTTACTGAGCAAGCATGAACAGCAAAACAGAGAAAAAAGTGAACAGATAATCCTGTCCCACCAGCTACTGCCAGCATGACAACAAACACAGGTGTTTAAATTTGGCCACCAAAATGGAAATCATAAGAAAAGGTGGTGAAAGAAAAAGTCATCCTTGGATGAATTTTGAAAGAAGCTTTCAAATGGTCTCTAGAATTTTCAAAATATTTTTGCTTATTTATGGAAGGTTTACCTGACCTGGATGTTTCATTTCACATGTGCATATGGTTAGTTTTGGATTAAAAGTTTGCTGAACATTTTTATATATGATGCCATAAAAGAAATTTTTCAAGTAACATTCCCAATGTCTCTGGAATTTTTCCTATTAAATATGACTCACATGTTTGAAAAAGATTTTGTTTGGAAAAATAATAGGATACTATTAAATCTGGCTACAGCTGCAAGACTGAACTTTGCAAAAATATAGAAAAATCCAAATGTACCGGATTTAGAACAATGGATTTTAAAAGTCTTAGAAGTGAAAGAATTTGATTTATTTACACATCATATAAAAGGTAAACAGACTAATGAAGTTATAAAGAATTGGGAACCAGTGACATTGTATATTAATGAAAGATGGGATATAAAAGCAATATATTGCTATGGAGGAATGGGGGAAAATATAAAAATAGAAGTGAACAGTAACTATTTTTTCCTGTACAAGGGTAATATAAAGAAGGTTTTGATAATATAAAAGGCTATAAAGGAGAAAAAGAAAAAGTGTACTAAACTATAGAAAATGAGGTATTAGGAAGATGTAGGAAATTTCATATATTAGGGTGTAAATATAAAGCGTTAAAAGATAACCCAGAGAAACGGCCAAAGGAAATATTGTATATGTTAATATAGAAATTCAATTAAGCAATATTCAACATGAAATAAGAATGTTCTTTATTTTTGTTTCCGTATGTGCACTGATTTGTATTGATAAAACAACACATGTTGAATGTAAATGAAAAAAAAAGATGTGTTTTGTATATGTAAACAGGATATTAACATACAAATTGGTTGTTAGGAGTACTGTTCATTCAGATTTAAAATATACATTTCAGGGAATGAAAAACAGCTTGATTTTTTTTAAAAAAAAAGAAGCAATTAATTTTTTATAAATATCCATCCACATTTAAAAAAATAATAAAAGTTTGCTGAACATCTTTGAACAATTCTTCCTCTTCCTCTTCCCCTTGCTTCTCCTCCTCCTCCTCCTTCCTCTTGCTCCTCCTCCTCCTCTTCTTCTTCTTCTGATATGATTTCTGACACTGGCACCAAATTTTCTGTTAAAGAAGTAGTGCTCATGAATACATTTGCTTAATAAACTGATGTATAACCATATTGTTTAGTGGCAAAATACATATTTAGTGAGTGAACACACCCAGGTAGATTCAGCTTTATAGACAGCCCAAGATTCAGTCCCTGTTCAGTTAAAGAATCTCAAACAAGTTAGAAGAACTGGAATACCTGGGTCAGTAAGAGCAGCCAATACTGGGAAAGATGAAGCAACAGTTTGAAAATGGGGGGTTGCTTCACATATACAGACAAAATGCCCTATTTGCTGGTGTATAAGACTCATTTTTTCCCTGAAAAATATTGTTTGAAAATAGGGTGCGTCTTATACACCAATGTGTCTTACACACCAGCAAATAGTATTTGCTGGCATATAAATGGAGTGCATCATACCCTGGTGCTTCTTATACGCTGGAAAATACGATATTGATGCAATTATGCCATACATTTTTAACACCTGGGGCTAGGATTATAGATTTTCACTGAAGCTAGCTGTCTATGTGTTTGCTCATATGTATGCTGCATTGTATGCAGCGGGATTGTTCCCATTCATTCATTCATTCATTCTATATATTGCTCTACAACCAAAATGGTTCTTAAGACAGTTCCCAATAATAAAAGAGTACAGATAATTCATTACAATGTTTCAAAAATACAATAATAATAAGCAACTAAAAACAACAATAAAGATAGATTGATAGATAGGCAGACCGATAAATAGATAGGTAAAATAAGTACCAGTAGTGAAGAAATACTTTATTAATATGTTCTTATAAATGTACAATAAAAATCAAATTGTTTTCAAGTCAGCACAAGAGCAAAAGCTAGTCCATTCACTTGGCTGTTCTTGGATTGCGTGTGCGTGTGTGTGCGTACGTGTCTATATATATATATATATATATATATTTTAATATGAACTAGGTACCTTTTTCTTCACACTGTTGCTATTTCAAAGTGGTTTTGACATAGTTGTGATGGGTTATTTTAATACATATGACGTGGTTTTCTTTTGACGTTTGCAGTTACTACAGCAAACACAACTATTTATGGAATCATTCTTAGTAATACGCCATCGTTGAGCTTCCACAATGGATGGAAACTCCTAAGAAGGATAACTGACAGACATGTGGCTATTTAAACAGATTCAAGTAGCATGTGAATGCCAAGGGTATTTATAAGGTTCCACTTGTTCAGCCTTTGTTTACATCTCCGTGTTGCCATGATGATAGCAGTTCAAGCTCCAATATGTACCTTGTTAATAAAGAATGTTATAAATGTTTTGTTTTATAAACAGGGAAAAAAAACAAGTTTGTGGTCAGTGGCTATTGCCCTCTGTATTGGAGCAGCATTTGTCAAAATATGTAAGTTTAATATGATTAAGCCAGAATGACTGAACAACTCACATGAACAGTGACCCTCTAATTCCTAAACTGCCTTTACCTCATGTTTTCAAAGGATGTGTTTAGATCCTATCTTCTTGGATTTTCTTTTACGTCCTATATATATGTGCCACATGGTTTACATAATGGGATTTCCCTTTCAGTTATTTGATACCTTTCCCTGTTGCTTTTTGTTTTTAAATCCTTTAGAAAAATGAACTGGGTACCCCAAAAACATAGAGCACTGGGGGGAACCTTTTGTTATTTTGTTTGGAAGTCTTGTGCAAGTTCCCCAAAGAAACCGTTGGACATTTTTATCTGATGGGCAATGTTCACATTCAGTTAGGGATGTGGAAGCAACTTGCACACATGGTGCCATTGATCACTGTTGTGCCTCCTTGTCTGATGGATATCCATTCACCCCTGCTGAAAATGATAGACAGCCTGCTTGAGTTGTGCATCTGGTTGAGCATTCAGATGTGTTCAAGTATATAGAGACACATTTGGTTGTGTAGTGTTGACATTCAATGCACGGGTCACGTAGCATGATCAACCCATCACTCTGTATGTGAGATTTATGCTGCACGATATACAGTTGAATATAACTCTAAGTAATTAATTTTTAGAGTGTGCTTTATTAAATTAAAAAATAACATCGAATAAATAGACTCTTTCCCTATGATTCCCCCGCTCGCAACAAAGAAAAGTGAAGGTAAAGAATGGCATCCAGACCTCCCACTAGAAGACAGAATTGTCCAAAATATCCAGGTAAGTCCTCCTGCCTCCAGCTCCACCTATTTCTGCTATTCTACCCTATATTTATCTTGAACGCTATTATTTTTGTTCTCAGCATTAATATATTAAATGCATGAGTACCAACTTAAATAAAATGCAACTGATTTAAATTTCTGTTACTAATTTAAATATTATGGGACAATTTTTTCCATAATAGTTGTAAACCATATCTTTATACCATACAGGTAATAAGTAGTTGTGACCCTCTTTCCACCCTATTACTGGTCAAGCTAACACAATGCAAAATATTACAAAATCCTTATATAAAACAGCCTTATTATTTCCTTCAGGGAGACAAAGCGTGTAATTTATAATTATATTGTATACAATGTGCTGTTGAAAATATACCTGGCCCAAGAAATTTTGCTGCCTGAAGTCACACATCAAATTGAGCCCCCTTCCTCACCTGGACTTCTCCAAGTCAGAATGTGTAAAATCACAAGCCAGTCACGTTATTGTGGTACCTGAGGCCAAAAATAACAATAATCCCACGTTTCATCTCTACCAGGAAAAATACTGCAACAATAATTTCAGTTTCAGTAACTGACAATTTGCAGTCCTTTCATGACCTGCAGAATCCACTGCCTCAGGTGGTCTCCCCACTCTGCTTAGCAGTGCTGGCCTTCATTAAGTCAATCTTTAAATAGGAGGTTTTGAAACTGTGATGAATTTTAATAATGTCTGTAATTCATTTAAACTGGAATACTTAGTTTTATACCAAATCCTAAATACATATGATAGCCAGTGTGGTTGTAGTGGTTTGAGCACTGGATTATGACCCTAGAGACCAGGATTCAATTCTCCCCTTGGCCATGGAAACCTACTGGGTGATTTTGGGTGTGTCACACTCAGCAACCAGATAAACCCTATGATAGGTTCGCCTTAGGGTCACCATAAGTCAGAGATGACTTGAAAACACACAACAACAAGCTTGTATATATATAATAAATCCCACCACATACCTTGCATGTAAATGGATTTTGGAAAAGATAACTTGACCCAAAGCTTTAACTTTACATAACCGAAGGTTGTTTTGGATGTCACCAGCTGCTTATGCTTCTCTACTGATGAATCGCTGATAAACTGCCTTGTGTGTTGACAAAGTATTAAGATGTCCCTACACTCCTCTAGTTCACTATGAGAAGTGGGTGGGAAAACATTGTTGTCAGCTGGGCAGGCTCAACTGTGTTCAAATTATTTAACCATTTAGGATGTCGTTTTGTTTGAACTATTCTGTTTGAAATATTTTTCATGGCTGGAAGCCTATTGGGCAGTAACAAATGCATACCTGAGTTACACATTTGTGAGTGCTTTGTATTCATGATTCCTACAAATCTCCTTGTTTAGAAGAGACATAGGGACTGCGAAAGTCTTCCAATCACCACTTCCCTGTGACTGCTGCAATCGACAGGGGTCTGTTCCCTCAACGCTCAGGAAGGAGCTGTCTCACATTCGCATCCCCTTTTGTGCAAACAATCTCCACTCTAAAGGGGGATTGCAACAGGGACCTTGTTTCTGCCAGTCATAATGGAGATAGCTTATGCAAGGAGGTTGAAACATCGGTCAGCTGCTTACCAAGTGACAGGAGAACTCCATCAATCGTAGTGGCTGCTGACTGGTAAGTGGAGATGCGGTGGTGGTGGACAGGCTAGGATTCACTGCGTAGTTACATAATTACCATGCCTGCAAGTCAATGTAGTGCACAGAGAATTCTGGACCATGTTAATATTTCCATCCATGTTACTTTTGAATATTTTAGCGCTGTCTGTGAACATCAAAACAGGTTATGCATATACCAAACAAGTCTATTAGCAAAAGCGTTTCCCTCAGATTTCTCTGCATTTAGACTTTTTCTCCCTACTTTGAGAATGTTAATTTCCTTCACAGGCCAGGCATACAAAAATCAGGTGAATGTTAGACTGCATTTTCAGTCTGAATCTGTTTTAACTCTGACTATTCTTATCCGTTTATCACCTTTATTCTCCTCAGTAAAACTGCATATAATGAAATCCATCTTAGGTTTCTATAAGAAGTTTTTATATTTTGCAAGGTTTGCAAAATTTAAATATTGATGCTTCAGTAGTTACCATCATAAAAAACTGTGAAGGCATTCTGCATTTTCACCTATTATGAACTACTCTTTAATTCCACATTTCTGGTGGCCTTTGAGCAGTTTCTATGAAATTCTGAGGCCATCTCCAATTCTGGTAGTTGTTTGGCACATAAAAGCACAAGTGCTCTTATGCCTTTTTGAAGCATGCTTTGAGTGAGCTAAGTTTGTTAAAGAGGTGTGAAGGGAACAGAATTGATACAGGGCAGGAATACAATGGTTTGTAGAGTCATTTTGTCCTTTGTGCTACATTTTCCCAGCTCTATATTGAACATTACTTTTTAAAATCCCATTTTGAATGAGATATACATCTATCGAATTATTAAATATTTGACTTTGTTTGAGAGAAACCATCACAGAAGCACTTTTTTGCCTCCTTCCACAAGCAATGGTGCAAGAATTGTGGAAATCCCACTAATCCATCAGGGAGCCCTGGTGGTGCAGTGGTTAAATGCCAGTACTGCAAGCCACAAGGTTGTGAGTTCGATCCTGCCGGGCTCCAAGGTTGACTCAGCTTTCCATCCTTCCACAGGTCAGTAAAATGAGTACCCAGCTTGTTGGGGGCGAACCATATGGAGAGGCGGGATACAAATAAATAATTATAATAAAAAATAACCATTATGCCTCTGGTTTAGTTCCTTCACAGGTATCATTAATAGCCACTTCCCTGCAAGAGGAAAGTCTCATTCTTCTTCCTGGTGAGAGATTACAAGTTAAATGCTGAAGTGTTTTCATATAGGAGGCTTATGTGACCTATACTGAGGTACTGAAGACACAAGTGGGCTCTATTGGCCCTAGTTGTTAGTTGAACAGAAAACACACACAAGCAGATATGCCTTCCCCCTTTTTTCGCCAAAAAATGTGATCTTGAGTATAGAAAAGAAGATGGAACTTTTAAACTCTTTTGCACATCTATTTTGACCCCCCAAATTACTACCCTTCCAGTTGCTTTTTTCTAGAAGGCTGGGGTGCTCTCATCTTGTTTCGTCTTGACTGGTGCTGCTTTCATCCCAACCCACTCTAGAGTACACATCTGGAGAATATTTAACAGGTTTCTGTAATGCTTCTAAGATGTTGAAACTTCAGAACAAATATTGACTGTGAGGGGACACAAATTGCCTGGCTAGGCAACAGGGGAGGGATTTGTTTTAATATAACAATAAAAGAAGTTTGACAACAAAGTAGGAGCTGGGGAATGAAGACTGAATCATGGTTTACAGAGAAAGGTAGCACAGTTCTGTACCTAATTTACAGATACTCTACATGTGTATACATGTTATACGCCCACAAACACACATGCACACATATCACACACATACACATTAAACACGAATATCTTTGTACCATACTTTATTATATTCTTCCTCTCTCTGGAAGGTCAGTGCAAAAAGAGGCACAGCAGCCTTTTGTTGTGCCTAACGGAATTTTATTTAGTGTTTTCAGTAATTACTGGCCCTTGTTAATCTCTGTTATAGTAGTTCTCTGTCAAGCTGTTAGGAGAAGTACCTTAACAGGCAGGACACACCAAGAGTTAATAACATTCAACAAAACAAAACAAAATGGAAGTCTTCCACTGTGTGAACTGGATAACTAATTTACTTACTTGCTTATTTAATATGCAGCATAGGATACAAGGTGGCTTACAAAAAATGTCTAAAACAAGCTGTTGCACATTCTGGGTCAGGGGGAAGAGGTCCTAGTAAATACGGAGGGACATATAGAGCAGCTTTTCTGCTTGGATAGGAACCTCAGATAAACAGCACTTCAGCTTGTGCTCCTACACATGGACCTCTTCAAGCTAATGGCAAATGAAAGGGCTAGGCTATACCGTAGTGGCATTGAAGAACATACACTCTGAGACAGATAAAAATGTTGCTGCCTGGGACACCTGAAAATGCAACACCTTGTTCATCCACCCTGTTATGTGAGAGTTATTTTTCTGGTGACTTTCCAGTGCACGTACATGTAACAAAATAAGCATGGATGCAAACTGCATACAGTAGGTCCCCCATATCTTCAGGGAATACATTTCTGGACTTACTGTGGATGGCAAAAAATGTGGATCATATCAAATACTGTGTTTTGACCCCCAGGCTGGGCAAAGCAGTAAGAGAGAGGCAGGGCCACTGCCAAGTTTCTTTCTTTCTTCCTTTCTTTCTTTCTTTCTTTCTTTCTTTCTTTCTTTCTTTCTTTCTTTCTTCCTTTCTTCCTTCCTTCCTTCCTTCCTTCCTTCCTTCCTTCCTTCCTTCCTTCCTTCCTTCCCCCTCCCTTGGTGCTAAATCTGGTGGGAGGACTAGCTGCATGGAGCTGTGTGCCTCTGCACACCTAGCCCTCCATGCGTCTCTTGGCTGAGGAAGGAGTGAGACTCCTTCCTTGGTTAAGAGAGGCACATGGCTCTACACAGCCAGCCCCACTGTGCATCTCTCAGCTGAGGAAGGAGGGAGCATGGGAGGGACTGTGAGAAGCCATGTGCCTCCCTTGGCCAGGGAGTGAGGAATACTCCTTCCTCAGCCAAGAGAGGCATGTGGCTCCATGCAGCCAGGCTTCCTATGCCTCTCTCAGACAAGGAAAGAGGAAGAATCCTTCCTCGGTCAAGATAGGAAAGAGAGACCAGCTGTGCAGAGTGCAGGGAGATTCCTTCCTCTGCCAAGAGAGGCGAGGGGTCCAGCTGTACAGCATCACATGCCTCTCTCAGCAGAGGAAGGGAACAGACAGACCTTCCTTGGCCAAGAAAGGAACACAGATCAGTACAGCTGAGCTTCCCACTGGATTTGGCACCAAGGGAAGGCAGTTCAGTGTGGACAGCTGGTCCCTGGTGCCCTCACCTTCATCCACAGAGCATGCAGTGTGGTGACTCTATGAGAGCTAGCAGTCTGACATGAGGAACAAGGAGAGGAAAAGTGAGGAGGGGTGCTAGCCATGGCCCTGGGGGAGATCATGAATAAGTGAAACCATGGATACTGGTCTAGCGGATATGGAGAACCTACTGTACTTGATGCTGTACCTGGTTTTCCCGCAGGTTATCCTGACTTCTTCAGAAAACAAGTATCATGGATGAGGTGAGCCCTAAGTAGTCAAGCTTATCACCTGTTAAGCCCAACTTACTTCACAGGGTTTTAAAAGGATAAAAGAATCACAAACTATATATGTTTTGTCCATTTAAAAGTACTATACAAAAAGGGGTCATTATTTTCTGGGCTGGCTTGCAAACTTTACAAAGGAACATTGTGAATATCCATTTTAGGTAATGGAGATAGCAAAGGTGACTTGTACCCGTTTTCAAATAAATAGTTTTCTTAGTGTCACAGCATAAGAACGACAAAAGAGAGAAAAGAGGAATCTAGTGGTTCTTCCCTTTCCTTCTTTTCATGAAGAAAAATGCAATCCGCCTCACAGACTCAGGTCTTCTGGAAGCCGTTTACTTAAACCAGCCAGGACTGGACTGGCAATGGTCACCCAGAGGACCTTTTCATGGAATGACCTGACAGAAGAGATTTGACAGCAAAATAGACTGTCTGAATTTTAAAAAGTACTAAAGACCTGTCTCTTCTGGCAGGCCTACCCAGTCAATTTTAAACTGATGTATTTTAAATAGTTTTATGTGTTTTTAGTGTATTTTAATCTATGATGTGTTTTAGTGGCACTTTAGTCTATGTTGTACCCCGCCTCAAGTGTTGGGGAAAGGCAAGTGAGAAATAAAAATGTATTGTTATTATTGTAATGGTGCAGCAGCTCCTACATTATGTATCCTGAAGTTCTGAGTTCATATCTTGTCTTCATCATGAACATTCTAGGTTATTTGAGGTAAGCCACTTTCCTGGAGTTTCAGCTTTATCAACTGCAATTTATAGAAAGAACATATTAGGGAGGGGCCAGCCGGCCTTTCCCTAAACTGCAAACCCCAGGATTCCAGAGGATGTTGAAAGTGGAATAATCATGCCATAACAGTGTAGTGCGGAAATGGCCTAAGTCAATAGTTAATAGAATTAATTATATTAAAGGAACAAACATTTGTCTCTCTTAGTGATACGAATGCCAAGTATTTCTTACAGTGGTAAGGAGAACAAACAAAAGCTTCCTTCACAGAAGGGAGTGGTTCTCTCGGTTTCTTTGGGGTATGTGTCTGGCAGTGTAATGCTGTTAGTCTGCTGGAACAAAAATCTGTTCCCTCAGCCCCTATTTATTTCAATTCTCCATATACAATAATTCACCAAGAGGTTCAGCTCTGTCTTTTGTGGCTTCAATAGAGCTGGCATCCTGTTGATTACTCCCAAATAGAGTAGGGCCATTCAGTGAATTGTTGAATAGTGAGTCAACATACAATAAGTTCCATTTATTAAATGGGTCTACTCGGGTCAAGGTTAACAACAGAATTTAGGTCTATATATGTCAATCAGCTCATCAGTGCAAGAATATCAGGAAATACCCAGCTAATATTTGTTCATTGCTTTTACTTTTTACACTTTGGTTTCCTTCCACACCCCTGGTTATGTCCCTTATCTACCCATCCAAGCATATGCATGATAATCTGTCAACTGAGGAAACAGTCCATAATAAAGGGGACTGAAGTCCCTGAAAGCATAGGCCGAATGAAATGTGTTAGTCTTTATGTTACCATAAGATTGCATTGCTTTCTCACTGTTTGTTGGCATCTCTCAGTCTCCAGATCTCAAGCTGTTCTTGCTTGTTCTCTTGCCTTCTCAAGTCTTGTGTTTCCTTTAGCTTGTATTATAGAAACTCATGTACAGGCATCCTCTGGTTTAAATCCTAGGGAGGATCATGTGCTTGCAACAGCGCCTAACAAGCCAGCAGCCGGGATCAAAGATCACGACAGCTCCCTCTGCCTCCTGCTGCAGAGTTATGCAAGACTTGTTGTGAGAAGAGCTTGACCAACAGCTGGAAACGATCAAGCTCCTGTCTATCCCATCACCTCCCCCTAACAATATTGATCTTTTGCCTGCTGCGTTTCATAAGAACTGTTTTCCCCACCTACCCACCCGCCCAGCACTATAAAACATGTACTCAGCCTCCCCTCCCATTTGTAGCAGAGCTTGGCTGTTGGGATTTTCAGTATTCCTTGACTGACAAGTGTCTTCTGCTGGTTTTTGAATCCCCACTCTTTGGTAATTATGAAACTTATTGCTGAAAGAAGATGGCAGCCAGGAAGACCTAATCCTGCTCCCACAGAGAAGGGACTTTTGGTGTTGTTGTTTGCATGGGTTTTAGAATCTTGGCTAAAGGGTTTATGACGACACTTTCCAGTTTCACCTTCCACATGTTTTAAAGAGTATCCTGTCAATTGTTCCCTTTAGATTTTTGGGAGACATTTCCTTTTCTTCTCTGTGATGATTGACATTTTATATTTGTTGCAGGTGCAGAGGAGCAAGATGGGGAACACAAGGAAAATCCTTGCTTGTCTGGTGCTGGTGGCCCTGGCTTTGTTGAACAGCGGATGCCAAGCAGAACATGACTGTCAAGTGAGCAGTTTCAGAGTCCAGGAAAACTTCGACAAGTACCGAGTAGGTGTTTTGGCCCCTTTTTCTTCTCTTCTAACCTTTGCACTTCGGTATTGTGACCTGCCTGTCAGCTTTTCTTCCCTTGCATTCCAGATAACTAAATAGTGCAATGAGACCCTATTGCTGCTTCCTTTGAAGCTAAACCCCAATTGTCAATGGTCATCTAAGCCCCTTGCGGACCACTATCAACATCAACATTTAATCTGAAACAGGAATTCATCAGAATAGAGTTTGTGCTTAAGCAAAGGCTTGTAAATAGGTTAGATTTTTGAGTACTGTTGTCCCATGCACCTCAATCCTTCAAATCAGTTAATTGTCAGAACTCTGACATTCATTCTATAATGTCAGGCAGGTAATATATATGATTGCATGTATTATATGATTACAGAATGCTCACAATCAGAGTTAGGATTGACTTCTACTTTCCTCATATCCTAATGAGCTGCACCACTCTCATCCATAAACTGCACTGTCATGTGTAAACTCGTGTTTACTCTTAAACCAATTGCATTATAAAACTCGATACTATTGCTTTAAAATGGAGGTGTGGGAATCAGTGTGAAAGATCTCATAGGAGCTACTCGATTTCATGTTCTGCTTTATGAATCTCTCTGTTTATATGACACAATTTGCTTTAGAACCACCTATGCACGAATTACGCTCAACTCTATTTCCCTGTCTCTGCCTTCCAGTCCCCAATTGGCATCTGATCATTTTGCTTGCATGATTCATCTCCTTTCAAACTCAAAGCCTGAACTTTTTATATTTTCTCTCAAGATACCACCGCCCCCTTACACATTGGTGATTTTATCACAGTAATTTGGGAGAGCTAAGTAGGATTGGTTTTATCTCAGAGTTCATCTTTCTTCTCTGTTCTCCATATTGAATTCATTATCTTCTCCCTTTACAGTATTTTTCTCTCACTCCCTCTTAGCAATACTCTGCTGACATGTTAAGGCTATCTCTTGCTTAGGCCACTGCAATCTTCTCCTCTCTTGTCTTTTATCTAACCTATGTCCTTTGCTGCCAAAATTATCCCCCTCCCCCATTGCTTTTATCACGTGATGCCTGTCCTTAAATCCATGACTATCTGCCTGATCCTAGATCCAACACAAACACAAAGTCCTTGTCCTCAACATCAAAGTTCTCTGTGGCCTTGCCCTCTCTTCTCCCCTTATTTCTACATCCTTTTCCTCAGTCCAAAGGTTTCCTGTTTCCTCAAATGACTGACTTTTCCTCTTTGCTGCCTGTAAGCCCTTTGCTGCTTCCTAGAACACCTGTATGATGCCACCTCTGTTACCAACTTCACACACCTTTAAAAAAAAAATGAACACCATTTTCTGTGAAGCCTTTACTATTAGTCCCTGTGGAGCTAAGGAACAAGAGCTGCACTGTGTCATCAGTCTTACCCGTATCATTCAGTTGCCCTGATTGGACAACGACAGTCCCAATTAATTCTGTATCATCCCTTTTTTTTCCAGCTGCTTTTAAAACATCCCAGTTTATCTCTTCCTTCCGCTTTTCCCCTTTGTCCTCAGCTTACTTCAGTTCCTGCAAATTGAGTTCAAAGTGCAAAACTAGTTTCCACTCAGTTAACTCAGCAAGGAGAGAGGACAGAGGGTAAAGGTTTGTCCTTCTCAGTAGACTCAGACTAAAGCAAACTGTTGCAACCTCTCTTAGCTTATGTGTTCTTCTTCATTGATAACTTTTGCCATCCTGACCACACTCTATGTGGCCTAGCCACAAGTGTCCTGGTTTTTGTCTATGAAATGTTGGGCAGTATGCTTACCTCTGATGGTGGACCTCTGTAAATGATATCCAAGAGGAAGGATCTCTCAAAATAAAATAGGGCTAAAGTCCAATAGACCTTTAAATGTGAGGATGCTATAACTATCTAAACACATGGTGTGGGCACCTACATATGAACTGTATTGTAGTTTTGGGTATCTATTGTGTATGGCTTGAGTCTCTTTTAAAAGTGTATGAATCCATACTTTGAATCTTCACTACTTTTATTTAAAAACCTGTTCTGTCTCTCTTCACAATTCCCCAAATGTTACTTCCAAGCAGGATCTTTGAAAATCATTCTGGATTTTGTTTTAGATAAATTGTAGCTGAGAATCAACCCCCTCCAAAAAAATTACAAACAACATTTTGGAATTTCCTCAGTTTCAGTTCCTCAGATGTTTCACCAGAAAAGCTTTGGTGGGAACACAACTGCTATAGTTACAACTTGGGGATAGCTTCACAGCATTCTTTCCTTGTATTGCGTCCCATATCCTCCTCCTCTATGTAGGCCTGATAAATGCTGTTCTCCTTCTGCAGTATGCTGGCGTTTGGTATGCCATAGCCAAGAAGGACCCTGAAGGATTGTTTCTTCAGGACAATGTGGTAGCCCAGTTTTTTGTGGATGAAAGTGGGAAGATGACTGCTACTGCCAGGGGAAGAGTAGAGCTCTTTAAGTAAGTCACCCAGCCTCTTTTTATTTCTGCTGTTTATGTCAATGTAGGATCAGCCCTACCAATAGGCAAAGTGAAATGATTCACTCAGCTGATTTAGGGTTTCATGCAAAATGTAGCAAGTTGTCAATTCTATGTTTTTATTACTAATGCATTCTTATGGTCTGAGAGAAGTATAGATGCCTACTAGATTTTCTACCTGATGTGCCAAAGCCCTGGCATGCATTCACTGGGTGCCCCTGTTTATGGCCACGTGAGAGAGAAGGCAGAAAAAGATGAGTCTCTTTACCTGTAGCCGGTCTTAATTGACCTTCTGCCCAACTGTTAGGGCAATCACCTCAAGAGGTAGCAGCAGCACCCATGGCTGTTTCCTTCTGTTAGAAGAGAGAGGTATGTACTCCATGGGTCGTAACTTGTGACAACTGAGTTGTTCTGCTGTCTTCAGGTGCAGAAGAGAATGTGGTTCCCTCACCAACATTGAGTGGAGACTAGTGGCTTCCATGTCAGTGGGATGGTAATTCTGCTCTGGGTTGTTCTTGCTCTGAACTTTTGCTTTGAACTTCAAAGTAACTACCAGGGTCCTAAGACCTATCCTCTAAATTGGTTCAGCACCTTGGATAGCTCCTTTACAGTTCCCACTAAAATATGGAATGGATTCACTGCCACATTAACAGTGAAGCTACAAATCACCACTGGTATTGAAGTGACAGTCAACTGCCAATCCAGTTTCTTTTGTAATGGGGCCATCTTATACACCTCAGGCCATTTGATGTCTTCAGCCTGTCCTGAGTTCTATGTATCTCTACTGGCAAAGCGAGGTTGTCCCTTAATTGTCCGTCTTCAATTAGCAAAATATCTTGGGCCAGCTCTGCTTCAGGAGAGCCTGGATGTCTACTTCCCTATTCCCTATTCAATTTTGTATTCACCATTTTGTAACTACCACTACTCTGCTACACTCAAATGTTCAAAAATACCTTTGTAACCATATTTTCCTCTTTTCAGTAACTGGGAGCTATGTGCTGACATGGTTGGCTCCTTCACAGATACAGAGGATCCTGCCAAGTTTAAAATGAAATATTGGGGCATGGCATCCTATCTCCAGAAGGGAAGTAAGTACCACTTGTCAGCTTCTCTATACAGGTTGGGTATGCAGCAAACAATGCAATCCTATACTTAGAAGAAAGTCTGACTGAGTTGACTGGGGCCTACTCATTGGACTGTAGCCTCAGACATGTGAGAGAGGATTGTATTAGCAGATTAGGCTTTTACTCATCAAATCCACTGTCTCCTTCATTGAAGAGTCAGGTGATGCCATCTTCAGTTTGTAGGTCTGTCTTGTTCCCATGTTGTTTCTTCCTTTTTTAATTCCTGAAAAAAATCTAGTAAGACAGAAGGACAGAATAGCTACATAACGCCTTTGGACTGTGACCAGCTGAGAGTGCAAGTCTCCTCAGCCTTGAAGCACCCAAAGATCATGTAATTTGTGTTAAAGACCACCATTCATTTTCCTTCTTTACAAGGTGCTTGAGTAATCTGACACCCCCCCCCCGCCCTGAGATCCAATTCTGCTTAGTTTTTAGGTCATTGGGAGAATTTTTTATGGCTACGCAAATTTTCTTTTTTTCAGTGGAAAAGTTTCCCTCTGCTTAAATTAGGTCTGACCTACATATAGATCAGAAAAAGCAAAATGCTGAGGAGGTAAGTACAATGCTCAGTACAAGCTGCTTAGTTTCAAGACTCTCTTGTGTTTAATAACTTCCTGGGGACAGAAAACCAGCACAATAGGGAAGTCATTGTTGCTGTGTACTTTTGAATATTTCTGACTTGGATGTGTGTGTGTATGTACCTTGAAGCCTCCTGTCAACTTATGGCAACTCCATGAATTTCATAGGGTTTTCTTAGGAAAGAAATACTCAGTGGTGGTTTTGATAGTTCCTTCCTCTGAAATGTAGCCTACAGCACGCGTTATTACGGTAACCATAAGACAAACTTATCATGCAGTTTTCTTGACAAGATTGACTTGGGGGGGTGGAGTGCCACTGCCTTCCTCTGGGGTAAGAGAGTGTGACTAGCCCAGTGTCATCCAGTGGGTCTCCATGGTTGATGGAGAAAAAATCCTGGTCTCCCACAATCTTAGTCCAACACTCAAACCACCACATCATGCATAGAGATGTTCTGGGTTCAAAACATTAATTCTGAACTACTACTTTTCTATATGCATGAAATTTGTTATTTGTGTTGGAGCACTCAAAAGTTGTGTCTCAGCTGGTTATCTGAAATGTGTACATTGTTCTGATAGGAGTTTAGGCCCAGCTCAAATTCATCTGGACCAGTGCTGCAGGCATGTTAATGTTGGACTGCATACATCTGTCTTTGAGAATCATCCACTGGCCTTTGTTTAATGGCAAATTTTCCTTGAGGAATTGCCCCATCCTGGTCTAGTGTAAAGACAGACAACCATGCAAAGGTGAAGCAGGAGGTTTCTGATAAGCAGTTGCCCATCAGCAATTAGCAGCTTGGTAGTAGACTCAACTAGTACACAGGTCACAGCTGGTTACAGCTGGTCACAATCTTTCCCACTATTGGAATATGTGATGTATTTCTATTTATCATCATATTGCAAATTAGCATTTGTGTGTGTGTATATGTGTTTGTGTGTGTACATTTTCTCATATATCTATCTATCTGTCTATCTATCTATGGTATCTCTGACACTTTTCCTAGTGATACATTTCCTCTTTTTTGGGTGAGGCACAAGTGGCCACTTGGTTCACACTGGAACTCTTGTATAGGTTTCACTTTTTCTTTATAGAGAGGCATGTTTTATTTCTTCACCATACCACCAAGATTTGGAATACTTTGGAAAATGATCTGGAAAATGTGAGCTGACTTGAAACTCTTTATATTCCCACTACCTTTAGATAATAAAATAGTGCCCAAATTACCACTAGCACAAGGACCATATGCAGAATGGTGCCAAACTTCTTTATTGGTTCTAAAAAAACAACAAATGAGTAAAAGAAAGCCCAAACCCATGTCAGCATCTGACTGGGAAATGAAGCAATGACAGAAAGAAAACCTTAAGAACCCAATACAGGTTCAAGTCTGCACTGGGACATGAAACTCCTTGAGGAAACCTGGGACATTATTTCTTCTCCCCCTATCTTTCTCTTAATGTCTGACCTACTTTGTTGTGAAGATAAAATAGGAAGAAATACAACCATGTGCACTACTGAAGATCATTAAACGGATGTACAGTCAGCTCTCTACCACTGCAGATTTCACTTTCACAGATTTGATTATTTATGAGTTTCTCCAATCCCTGTCCTCCCCACCTCAAGCACTTATTTTCCAAGGGAATCTTCCTCCCTTTTGGGTGGCTCTGATCAGACCATGCATCCCTTTAATAACCCACCTTTGGTCCTTCTTCTCTTCGACCAGCTGCTACCTGGCGAGCTAAGAATGGATTGCAGCATGATTTCTGAGCACCATAAACCCTCTCCTGAGGTCCCTCCAACATACACAAGGAAGGAGATGGCAAGAAAGAGGAAGTATCGAGCCACCACGCCAACCCACCTCCTTTCCCTGACCTAGTTTGGACCCTGGGTGCCTGCTCTCTCCACCATTCCTTGGGCCTTTTCCCACAGACACACACACACATCTCCCCCACATGATATTTACAGTTTTTCCACTTTTGCAGGAGTCCTGTGCCCCCTTAACCCTAGTGAATGTGGAAGGCCAACTGTAAATGTAACAAGTGCATTTTTAAAATATTATTTATTGGATAGGACTTGAAGGCAGAGCCATCTGAAGGTCTGTTTGCACAATATTCTTAATTACTCAGTCTGTCTTTAGATTCCACTTTTAATTTTTCTTGATATAAAGTAGTTAGAAGCACAATGTATTTCTGGATTTTTCAATCTGTTGTGATAATAGTCTAGCAGAGATCTTTGCTTGTGTAACAGCTTTAGAAGGAGTTCCACAGTATCCTGCTGAATTGAGGTCTCCCATATTACAGCAGAATAGTTTTCACAGGGCAGCTCTCATGTCAGATCTGACTAGTTGGGCTGTGACCCCTGCAACTGAGTAACACAATTAATCCATTAGGGCTACAAGACTTAGTTAGAACATGACCCCCCACACACACACACACACCGAAGGGTAACTGGGATTTGGTATGGATACCTTTGTGGATGATCACCCCCTCCTCTTCTCCTCAGCTTTCAGCAGACACTCAACCTTTGCCCTGCCACGAAACCAAAACATGCAGTTTCCTAAGGACTTGGTCTCAGAGTCCAAAGAACCACTATCCTTATCTTTGTTATCTTGTTAAAATATCCAGATTCAATTCATCCATTGTCTTATACATTTTCAAATGTGAGCTCTGAAGTGGTACCTTTGGGAGGGAAGAGGCCTGCTTAAAATCAGCTTTCTCTTCTATCCTTTTTGCATTTTTGAAGATAGGGTGCCCCTCAGCTACTATTTTTTTTGTGTGTGTGCCTTGCAAGGATGTTTTGTTCAGTCCCTTGTGTGCTAGTAATTGTTTACTCAATACTGAATGCAGTTATGTGTGCCAACTATTCTCCCCTGTAGAGCCCTCCAAATAGCTTGGATGACAGATCCTACCACCCACATCAAGTGATGGGAGTTGCAGTCCAAACATCTGGTTATCAGATGAAGATTGATGAGACACACACACTCACAGAGGGAGAGAGAGAGAAAGAATGTGCTTCTGAGATTTGACACAGATCCCGTTTTTTAAATGTTTTCATTAATATTACTGTTAACATTTACATTATTGTTAACCAGCCATGGGAATGTCACTTTCCAGATGTTTTGGACAGCAACTCCTAACACAATAATAGCTAGCATGAAATTGGCTATTCTAGCTAAGACTGCTGGGACATGTAGCCTAATTTATGAAGAGCTGCATGATAAATTTGTATTTGTATCCCAATTTATATTACTACCCTTGATATAAATACACTGACATATAATTACATTCTGCTCAGATATAACAACTCAGCACAATCCAACAGGATTGTTTGATAAAAGCTATTTGATTTTAAATGTTTGAAGGGCAGCGAAGGCTCTTCACCAGCACAGAACTGATAAAAGGCACAGAGATTCATCTGCATTTCACAGGATCATGTACCAAAGAGGCCTTGGGAATCCACAAAGGTGAGACAGTGATTCTGAGTTTTATCAATACTTTCACCATTTCTCCTAGATGATGATCACTGGGTAATAGCGACAGATTACGACACATATGCTCTACATTACTCCTGCCGTTTGCTCAACGAGGATGGCACTTGCGCTGACAGCTACTCCTTTGTCTTCTCTCGGGACCCGAATGGGCTGCCTCCAGAAGCGCTAAGAATTGTCCGACAAAAGCAGACAGAGCTCTGCTTAGATAGACAGTACAGGATCATTGTTCACAATGGTAAGAACTCTTTTCACTCAACTATTACAGAAAATCTGGTTATGGATGGGTAGGTGAAACATGGCTTAAAAATTCTGGTGTGCTAGGAAAAAAGGTTTGGTCTCTCCCTGCCAAGAAAGAAACTGGTAACTTCCACATTTCCCACCTTGATTTTCTTGACTCTGGTTTGCAAATTCCCTAATCTTCAAATCGTCCTATTTCCTCGTACTACCTGAGGTGTCAAATACAGCATAGTACCAAGGCTCAATATCGGACCACTATCCTGACTGGCAGTAAATGCCGATACAGAGTAAAAAGAATAGCAAGCACAGTTATTGTGAGGTTCGCAGATCAAGTAATGTCCCATTGCTTAAAAAATGTTGGATTTCTTCCAACCCATAATGGACTCAATAGAGAAATTTAACATAGGCCATTTCTGCACTACACTGTTATGGTGCTATTATTCCACTTTCAATAACCTGTGGAATCCTAGGGTTTGCAGTTTAGGGAGGGGGATTTAGAATTCTCAGCCAGAGAGTCTTTGGCCTCAGTATGCTACAAACCCCAGAATTCCACAGGATGTTGAAAGTGGAATAATAGCACTATAACAGCATAGTGTGGAAATGGCCTAACTTACATGTTATCACAGTAAGCCCTCAATCCCATGTTGCACTGGTGTTACAGCACCAGAAAACCTCTCCTCTCTCCCCTGTTGGCTTCAGAACTCCCAAAAAAACATTTGGAAAGTTTCCCCACAAACAAGTTTTCCAGGGAGGGGGGAGTACAGCCATCTTCATCCTTCCACTGGTTTCCAATAGAAGTCCAGCATCACTTCCTGTTCTTAGAATATATAATCAGATCTACAACTTAAGCCATTTCTGCCCTACACTGCTATAGTGCTATTATTCCACTTCCAACATCCTGTGGAATTCTGGGGTTTGTAGTTTACTGAAGCTGAAGAGCTCTCTGCCCTTCCTTGCATTTCTTCCTTAAACTGCAAATCCCAGAATTCCATAGGATGTTGAAAGTGGAATAATAGCACTATAACAGTGTAGTATGGAAATGGCCTTAGATCCTGACTGAACCTGATAGCTCTCCAGTTCTTTGACTACAACCTGACCACCATATTCTTCTAACATGCTGCTTTTCTTTTGTATTTTTGGTTGAAAACTTTGATCAGCAGTTTTGATAGTTTGTTCTTCTTTTCAGGATTCTGCTCTTAAGAAGAATGTATTCTATGGGAGCCATTACATAGCTGTAAAATGTATAAACCATTTTGTAGGAAGTCCTTCAAGTGGATTCATTTAGATTTTGAGTGTATTTATCAGAACTGTGCCATTTATCCTGCCAGCAAGTAAGTGGAATTTAATAAACAGAGATCACTGGAAAGGTATACTGCTTGCATTGCAAACACATTGCCAGTGTTAGATTTCATTTCATAATCTGTAATCTGACACTTAGATCATTTACCTCCTTTTTAATATGAAAGTGTGCACCTTATTAAAAGTCTGCAAACACTTATGACTTTGTAGTTTCATGCTGCTATCAGCTATTTGCCCAACTCGTTTCATTACTGGCCTTCCCCATGTACCTGTGCTCTGGCAGTTCTATATCTATACTCCCACCATTAAGCATAGATTTTCTTAATATCTTTGTAGTAAGTAGAGTGTTGGACTAAGAGTGGGAGACCTGGGTCCAAAGCCCCACTAAGCCATGAAATTTTATTGTGACCCAGGGTAGCTGGCAGATCCACTGCTGTAGAAGCACAAAATCCCCCCTTGATTTTAAGATTTTCTTCCTCCAATGCCTCCACCCTGAACCAGAGCTCTGCTAGTGATGAACCAAGGGAACAGTACTGGTAAAGCACTTATTCATCTTATCAAACTGAAATCTTCACAAGAAGTGTCATATTGAGGTTGCCAAATGACATGGAACATTTTATTTACGCATTATTTTTATTAATTGCCTGTATATCTTTCATCCATGGAGCTCAAAGCTACCTATAAAATGTTTGTTTTCCTATTTCATCTCAGAAAGGGAGTTTAGGCTGAGAAAAACTGACTGGCCTAAGTTCATGCAGTCAGCATTGTGGTTAAGCTGGATTTTGAATTCATGGCACCCTGGTCCTAGTCATACATTCAACCATTACACAACAGCAGTAGTCATCATGGAGCATCATGGATGTACAGGAAGTACTAAGACATAATAATATCCATGGGGAAAAAATATCATTAGAGTATCTCTGTTCCTCAAATTTGAGCAAATATGAATATAAATTATATGAATGAAACTGTAGGCAAGTCATTAAAGTTACAGCTTGATCAAATTACTGCAGGTTTGAAAGAGGCCAAATAAAGGCTGGCACCATGTGAAGTATTTATGATGTTGTAATTCTGTCTTATGACATTGCAATTCCCTTGTATAGGTCATTGCATACTCAATGGCCAAAAGCCCCTCCCCAAAACCTACTTTTAAAGCCACTCAATTCCTACCACCCATGGCTATTTTTGAGTTGCCAGAGAGCAGGTGAGTGAGTCATGAGGCATCCAACCCTCTTCCTATAACTGGACAAAACACTACAGGAAGAGAGCAGGACACATCATAGTTCACAGCCAGCCCTGCTCTCTGACACCTCACAAATAGGCATTTTGGGGGGCTGAGTGGCTTAAAAGGTAGCCTTTGATGGCAAGTATCTGGAGACATAGCTACAAGAAGTTACTACACTGCTGTAGCTACATCTCTCAATGCAGACCTTGGCCACAATTACCTTGGGAGTCAGGTGCAACCTCCAGGCCACCAATGGACCGTCCCTGCCTTTGGGAAGGAGGTTAAAAATAGAAAGCCACAACATTTTAAAAAAAAACTTATACTAAGACATACTAAAGATCTATTTAGGGGATAAATACTAGCTTGTAGTTCACAAAACCATATCTATATATCTGAACTTGCAGCCTGATCCTCTGAATCTTTACTAAAGTCATAGATCTCAATCAAGGTTGCTCTCCAAATAAACATAAAGCCTTTAGACCCTGATCTGACAAGCCAGGCACACAGCAGGAGGCAACACAAGCCTACTGTCCTTGTGGAGCAGCTGCCCTAACACTTGCCTAGCCAATATTTATTACATTGTGTTTCTCTTCTATGGGTATGTTTGGTTCTTAAGGCAGTCTTCCATCCACACACCAATCTGATACAAGCCTGCTTAACTTCAGCAAGGTTCCTCTGTTGTGTCCTATCAGGTCATGCCATTGTGGCTCATGAGATAAGTGACTGGGATGCCTAGACCCATGCCCATTCTTTCCTTACTCTCTTGACAAATGGTGAATAACTTCTTAGGGATTGGCATGCACCACAGCAGTGCATTCTCCAAGTTTTGACACCATTTTTTGCACTGGCAAGGGGAATAATCTGACAAAGAAAACCTATTGCTTAATTTGTGAGTTTCTTCTATATACTCAACATGTATCTACTAGAGGGACAGCCACAGACCATGGCTCAAAATGTAACTTAAAATTGGTAGTATACTCAATGGCTGAGTCTCCCAGGAGCTGGCATTTTCTACTGTAAACCTAGCAGTTATTTCTGAACATTCAGTTATGACCTTGCCCTGCTCCCCCTTCTCTCTTTGTCTTTAACCATGCATTTGATTGGAAGATCCTGGGAGCAGAGGGCAGTGGAGAGAGAAATCATTTTCATTAGCAGGTGGTAAAAATGTAGAACTCAGTAATGCTCTGAATTAAACTGTCTCAACATATGTTTATCTCCATCAACTACAGTATTCTTTGCTACCTTGCTATGGCCAGAATAGCAAGGTGTAGATTTCTCAATCCTACAATATTTGGTATGACGTTAGTGCAACAGCTACCAAATCAGATATTTTCCAAAATTTTCTTGCCTTCCCAAGTGCAAATTTTAGCACACCTTTAAGAAGTTAGATACCACACACAAGTTATCTGGAAATAACAGATACGGTGCAATGTCCATTGTTATGGTGCCCCAGGGTAGTGTCTGTCACAGCCTCTTTCTTCCCAGGAGATCCTGGGCAACATAAAAAGATTTTCCTCCACTCACGTTTGAAATGGGCTACATTATATAAAACTGGATTCACAATTGAATTGGAAAATGTGAAGGCCATGATCCAGAAGAAGAAAGAAGGCATAAGGTTCATATCTGTTTTGATCTCCTGTACTAAAATGAGGAGAATGGTGATGATGATCGGGCTCCACATGACAAAGAATGAAACCATCAACACAAATAGAGTCCGCAGCAGCTTGAAGTCTTGTTGAGAGATTCTTATGTGATTACTCTTGGAGTAGGCCATGCCAGCATCCAGACGTCTCCTCGATGCTTTTGCAATCTGAATTAAAACATGCAATAATGTTTCAGTCAAGAATTTTACATAGCTTGTGCACAGAAAACAGATCATGTGTATTATGTTTCTCCCCTCTAAAATACAACTCAAAATGATATCATTGATTTTATGCTTAATATTATTCAACGACAAAATTATAGTTTCCTAGCTGCAACTTAACCACAGTTTTTCCCTGTCATTCATAATATCTCTCCCGATTTCCATTTTCTTTATACTGAGATTAACATAACTGTTTCTAAATAATCTCATCAAAATGCAGAGCAAAGAATTCTACTCATGCTACAGCAGCTCTAACAAATACATGTATTTTCAAAATATCTGAGATGTACATCAACACATCATGGCCTGAATTCTACTGCTAGTCCTAAACAGAGTAGACCCTGTGAATTAGTGGGATTTACCTATGCGTTGACTTACCATTCAACAATTGATTGAATGGATCTACTCTAGTTGGGACTCACCAACAGTTGCAGTTCAGTAACACCTTGGGAGCTTCACGATCCTCATCCCTCAGCTTCCTCTATTTGGTGGACTTTGGGATTCCAACAAAAATCAAATTTGGTCCTGTACCCCTGAAATCTGTCCTCCCTTGCAGCATAGTATTTTCTCGTGGCTGCAGACAAGGTTCAGAGGCTAGGATACCAAAGGGACAGACCATCCAGATTGCCAGACACTGCCTGGTGTGTTAAGGCTCTTCAGTTCTATTTGACTGTTCATGCATGATCGTTTTCAATAGGAAGGAGATTAGGGAAAACTATTATGAAAATAAGATAGAAGGCGATCCCCTGGAACTGAGATGTTCTGATTTCCCAGATCTGTGAGAACCAAGTTGTATAAAAGTAGTGAGAAGGAAAATACCTCTTACTGTCAATTCATAGAATGCAGGCTTACATGTAAGTGAATGTTTACCTTCTTCTTGAGAAGATCCTCAAATCTGAGATTAAAAAAAGGAGTGCCAGCCCCACAGTGAAGCATTTAACCACCAGTTTGTCATACTATGAGTACTATTCTGCATCATATACTCCTGCCAAAAGCTACTTCCTAACAGGAGAAGATACTGTGAAGGACAAGTTGGTCATGGGGTGTATGGGTACTCAAGTGGCAGCCATATGTGCATATGAGGAGTATAATTATACTCACAGCAGCATAGACAGCACTCCGTCCCTAGTGAAGACCGAGCAGTTTGCTAAGGAGCAATGACAGATATGTTCACGAATTTTGTTCATTCTACATTTTGAGGCAAATTAACCTAGCCCATTTCTCCTGTGCCAATATCCCATTCAGAATGTAATTATCAGAATTTTCCAATACAGACTGAAATGCATTAATGCATGTTTCAGGGGAGAATACTTCCAGAAATACACACTTTTCTCAAAATGTTTCTAGAAAGTTTCTATCAGTAAACATGTTCAAATGTAGGCATTTAAAAAACTTTTTTAAATGTAGATATTGAACAACAACAATAACCACCCTCTAAATTAATGTGATAGAACAGGCTTATGAATTAACACAAGTGACACTGAAATGAACCAATAACAAACTAATAAGCCTATCCCTTTCGATAAGCCAGTACTATATAGGAAAGGCTCGATAACTGGTTAATTTGGGCACATGCTTTTCCCTTAAAAGTGGCATTAAGAACATCATTTCTTTTTCCAGATCAGTTCAGAGAGAGCTTCAAGATTCTTCAAGTATGGGGTATATACTGAATAAACAATAACAAACCCTGTGTGCCTTTTAAAAAAGTAGTTCAAGTACAAGCTCTTAATAGAAGTTATAAGGCAAGACAAAACTTCTGCTTCCTAGCTAAATAGTTTAAGAATATACAGCTCCCTCTCTTGGTACCCTAGAAACTTGCTTCTGCCTGTACCTTAAAGAAGGTCCTATCACAACATGATGGTTGTGTATTTCTAATATCTTATGTGAAACTTTACTTAAATCTCATTGGCCCTTGACTCAGACTTATAACCTGGTAGGCCAATTAAGTTTTGTCTTGATCTCAAATATTCATTGATAGCAAGTATATGAAAACAAACATGGAAAGCTATCCAGTTCCATCAAAATGAAATTAATAGTTTTTGTTTCTTCTTAGGAAGGAGGAAAGAGCATTTAATATCATTGAAACATGATTTGTATACTTTTTGAATATTATGAAAAGTTTTTCCCCCAATTGGTTTTCATTTGGTTTCCTCTAATCCCCTTTACTTCATTTTTGCCATTTCAGACAATTGTTTTGCATACACCTGTCTAAAGTGTGGTTGCATACACTTAGCATGAAAGAGGTATTTCTTTCCTTCTTTATTCTGTATGAAAACAACTCTTATTCTGTATGAAAATGTGATCAACTAGGAATTTTTAATACTAATTTTATTGAGTTAAAGTAAGACTTTAATTTAGATACTAGTGTACTATAAATGTAATGTCATGTAATGTAGTGTACTAATAAATGTAACATCAGGTATTGGTTATGCTACCTTCTTTGCTCTTGAATCTAATCCTATCTACATTTTTATCAGTTTGGCTTCAAGTCTTGTTTGGGAACGGAAACTGCCTTAGGTGCTGGTTGGTGGGTGGATTACACCAAAGTACAGGGAAGAGATTATGTTCATTCAGTGATTTGGCCACAATACTGTTCTAGGCTGATTGGTTAGTTTGAGATTCAGTGCACTTCAGTGGTTTCATTCTTGTGTCTCAAACTAATTGACAGGCAAGGACTTTTTAATCCAGGCAGGCCTTCTACAACTGAACTGGATTGCCAGCAAAATAGTTTTGAGTTGGGTAGTACAACTCAATGTGTTCACATTTTCACATATTGCTGAGAGACGTTGCCTGGCTACAGCAAACATCTGGAACAGGAGAATTTCGCTATATGTCATGCCCACAGGAGTCCTTCAGTGAAAAGGAGTCCAACTCTCCTCCGCTAGGTTTGTATCTGTCTGAAGGAGTGTCCGCCTGAGAACTCTTCCAGAGGAAGATCTTCCTTCAGAGGACAAGACTCGATAAAACAGGTACAAGCTAAGACCGGGGAGGGGCAGAAAGCTCAACTTTCAAAAACTCCTTCCTGGTAAGGATGTGATGAATCCACAATTTTCTAAATCCAGATCTGGATCTGAATCCCTGGAAGGTTCTGGGAATCCATGAAACTCACAAATCTCAAATCTTTCAAATTCTTTTTTAAAAAAGGGTTTAAAAAGCAAGAGAAAGAAAGCACTTCTACTGAAAAGTGCTTTTGAAGCAGAATTTAACATCTTTGTTTAATGAAAAACAAATTAAAAAATAGTTTTCAGTTCAGGAAAACATACCCATACATCTTATTAAGAAAGTACAAATGCAATTGACATGTTCATCTACTACAGTGGTTCTCAACCTTCCTAATGCTGTGACCCTTTAATACAGCTCCTCATGTTGTGGTGACCCCCAACCATAAAATTATTTATTTATTATTTACAATGCCTCCCCCCCCCGGCAAAGGCCGCCTCGCTGGCCAGGAACGGGGAGGGCGAGCAGGGAGAGAAAGAGGAGCCGCGCATCTCCCCCGGGAAAAAAACTCCGAGAACCCCCCCCCCGGGTTCTGCTTCTGCTTCGCTCTCGTTTCCGCTGGGGGGGGGCAGTGTGGGAAAAGTTTCCAGAGTGTTGACCCTGGCCACATATAAGTTAAAGGGGGACCTATCATGCTGGGGGTAAAACAATTGCACTAGCTGCCAATTAATTTCTGAGCTCAATTCAGTATGCTGGTTCCCAGCATGAAAAGTGTCAATTTTTAATTTAATTCTAAAATGGGGAGGGATGTGCCTCCCTCCCCATTTTTGTGGTCACTGGTGTTGTGCCAAAATTTCTGGTGCAGCAGTGTTCAGGAAGCCACATTTTTACCTTAAAACAACAGAATGTAGAGCACACACCTTGTTTTTAGGTTGAAATACACTCCTGAAAGCAGGATTTGGCTGGAAAACAAGGTTCCTGCTCCCTAGGTGCTTTATTTTGAAGTAGCCCCATGTTCAAGGCTCATGTTACCTAAAGCAGTGGTTCTCGAACTCTGGTTCTCCAGATGTTCTAGTCCCCAGAAGCCCCAGCCAGCTTGGCTAATGGTCCGACACTCCAGGAGGTAAAGTCCAAAATGGAGGCCCAAAGTTTAAAGAACCGCTGATATAAAAAATCATGCTCTCCCACACCAGCCCCATGGAAGTAAATATTCTCAGAAGAAGCTCAGATTTGAAAACTTTCCTGCTCTTAGTTCAGATGCACAGGGATAAGAAGCAGCAGTTCCTGTTCATTCAAATCAACGAAGCCCAACAATTTATCCTTAACCACAGAATACTCTCAAATTCATAGAAACTTACTGAATTGCAAACGGACATGGTATACAACTGATAATGTTCTTTTAAATACAGATTTCTCTTCTTTCAGCTCTACCAAAGGGTTAATAGAAACAGAATTTTATAGAGAAGCAAGAGCTACCTGACCAATGGGATTTTAATTCATCCATGGCTCTCTAGCACCACCTACCAGGCAAAGATAGAAAACTAAGTTGTATCTTAAACACAGCAGTTTTCCACTCCCCTGGTTGACCACTGCAGTAGATGTAAACCGGGATCAGAGATTTTGATGTGGGCAATATGCATTTCATTTATGTGCAAAATTGTGCTCCAGGCGTAGAGACTTCATTATCAAGAGGATCTCATATCTTATAGAGGGCAATGGCTGTTAAATTTTAAAAAAGTGTGTGTGTGTAGGTGTGTTTATTTTCCTGCACAAATTCTCTGGTAATCAGAAGGTGGGATTCTTGTACCTCCAAGAAATAATTTGCATAAAATAAACAGTTACAGCTGCAATCTTCTTGGTGACTTCAACTAATATAGTGTTCCATTATGCTAGCTTAAGGCACTTTGGGGAACTGTACTCAGTGCCAGTGGTAGGAATGGGAGAAAAATCTGTGTCCACCATCAGAAGAAGCTGACCTATCGTTCCTGAGAACTCCATGCTATTGTCCATGATCATTTTACCCTTGTTAGCATAGCTACACCAGCCAACAGGACAGCAGGCTAAGGCCTACATCCTGCATGGCTCAGTGCAGTGTAGTAGTTCTGCAAGCAGAGCTATGCTACAGCTAGCCATTCATCCACTTACTGTGCAGTCACTGCCACCTTGGCCATTCCATGCCTGGTGGAGAATAGTGAGAGAAGTACCTAGATAGATATGTCCTCATAGCCAGACATTAAATGCTTACATCATCCACTGAGGTCCACTGGGTCCTCCAGATGTCTCAGCAGAAAATGTAACCATATTCATATCTACTTACGGGAACATAGCCAGATATTTTTCCAATCTTCCATCACTCTCCACCAGGCACAGAATGGCCCCTGGGAGGCTATAAGAGCTCTAGAATAAGACAGGGGAATCTTTAGTTAATGTGAAGGGAGGGAAGGAATAACATCAACATCATCAACCCAAAAAAGAAATATGCAGGCTTAAGGATGCCTTGTACCACTAACATGATGACAGATATCGTGTAATGCACAGTATTAGATTATTGCCGAACAAAGCTTTTCTTGGCACAGAATTTTATAAAGAGTATACTCAGCAATGTTTTCTAGCCCAAGACATTGCCATGATGTCCTACGGTGCCTGATTCTCAGGCCATTTCCACACTACTCTGTTATAGTGCTATTATTCCACTTTCAACATCCTGTGGAATTCTGGGGTTTGTCATTGACTGCAGCCAAAGAGCCCTTTGACTTAGAATTCTAAATGCCCCTCCCTAAACTGCCAACCCCGGGATTCCACAGGATGTTAAAACAAGAGCAGTGTAACAGTGTAGTGCGGAAATGGCCTCAGTGATATTGATTTGTTCTCCTCCCGCACTCCAGAGAAAGAATGCTGCTGCTTATGTGTAATAACAGGCAATATCCCCATGGGAAAGCAATTTATTCCTTTTTTAAAAAGACATAAAACTCATGTAATAAGAGAACCAGCATGATGTAGAGGCTTGAGCGTTGCACGATGACTCTGAAGCCCAGGGCTCAAATCCTTGCTCAGCCATGGAAATCTACTAGGTGACTTTCAGCAAGTTATACTCTCTCAGCCTCAGAGAAAAGTGCTGACAAACCTGCTTCTGGACAAATCAGGCCAAGAAAACTCAATGATAGGTTCATTTTAGGATCACTGTAAGTTAGAAATAGTCTGAAGGCACCCCACAGCATTTCCCATTATCTTCCAACATTCACTGGGACAAAGGAGATGATGACCTGGCTACCTTTGAGCCGTCATATGCAGCAGTTCTCAGTGTAGCGCTGTACATTTCTACACAGAAGACTTTACTGAGCTTAGTATAATCACTTCCAGCTCAGAGGGCATAGGATTTCGACCTATAAGAGAACTTATTCTCCATCTCCCTAGAGTTGCAGAGTAATAGATATTGATATTTCAGTATTTCTCTAATCCAAATACTGTATTTGCCAGCATACAAGATACACTTCCCCCCGCCCCCCAAAAAAGCCTTCTGAAAATGATGTGTGTCTTATACACCGGCAAATGTAGTAACTCTGCTGGGGCATAGGAAGACGAGGGGGATGAATGGAGTGCTCACACAAGTGTCTGGGTGGGGTGAAACCCCCACTCAGGCAAAAAGGAAAGGAAAGGCACCTTTCTGTTCCTTTTTGCCTTGGCACGGAGGTCTCCTCACAAGGCAGAGACAACAGGAATTGGGGAGAAGGGAGCTTCTTTCACACACACCCCTTCCTGTTCTTTCTGCTTCAGGAGGGAAGTCCCCCACACTCACGCAGAAATGACAAGAATAGGGGACGGGATACTAAAAATTTTTTTCCTAAAGAATACAGTCTGAAAATAGGGTGCATCTTATATGCTTGTGTATCTAACATGCAAGCAAATACATACACTCAAAATTGATAACCACAGCATCCTCAAAGTTACTTGCCAAAAGAGCCAAATTACACATCATATTGAAAAATAGGCAATTCTCTTCCCTATTGAAGAGTGGTTAGTCCCAATCCAAACCAGAAACACAGAGGGAGGGGAAGAGATTTCCTACTGAAAACTGCCTCACTGAAAATATTGTACAGGGTCAAATTATCAACCAAGCAAGATGAATTTGGATTAGGAAATAATGTGCAAGAAAAAGATTACATGTGCCCTCCTTGAATATGGATCTGGGGCTCAGTGGATTCATTTTGTTTTAGAACGAGAACTAGCAGGTCCTAATTGCATTTAAAGATGCTCTTGTTAACAAAATGTGTGAGTGTGGCCACACTGAAGTTCTTTGTGCAGGATCTGGAATGACAAATTGTTCAGGCTTTGTCTGAGCATGCTAGCAAATGGATGTTAATGAGATTTTCAATTATAAGTATTACTTTAGTAGATTAATTACTCTATCACACACGGGGATCTGAAGGCTTGAGGAAAAACAGGGGGAAAAACAGAAAAAAGAATTTACCTGTTTTGTTTTTTCTGAAGTCATTTGTTTCCCAGAAAAATTGAAAAACAGATTATAGGTTATTTTATTTTACAATGATGAATAAAATACTTAAGACAAAGTTCTTAGATTTACTCCCCTACATTACATCTAAAAACTACAGCACAGTAGACTTTTAGGTAAGACTGTATACAGTACTTCACATCATTGCAATTCCTGATTTCCCTTCTTAGTTGTTTTTTTAATGGAAATGAGTGCTTTATGTCTGACTCTTGCTATGGAGCACTAGAGGAGACAAAATAATTTTCTTTCATCATTGATGATTTCTTCTGTTTTTATTGGGGGGGTTTTCCTGATCTTCATAAACTGGCAAAACCAAAAAGTTTCCTTACAGTTCAGGTGTTCCTTACACCTGAGGCCCTTACAGCTTCATTTTAACAATCAACCAATCAATCAATTTCAATTTGTAGTTCTATTCTGAATAAATCAACTGTTAATACATCAGTACATGATAATTTTATGCTATACCGAATTATATGGAATGTATTTTCTGTTCCTAAAGTAACAAAGTGACTTTCAGTCTCAGTGCTACCATTGCATTTTTCCTTTTTTCCAAAAAATTCTGTCTCTCTCCTAAGAGGAAAAAACAACAACACTTGTCTTCTTCCCCCATTGTTTCAAAATTTCTGGAGATTTTACATCTCTCATTACACACATTCATATACTTCAGCATGTGGTGGCCGCTTGCACCTCCTTATTACTTTCTCTAAAATTAAACATACATTTCCTATATCTCTGCTTGCATTTTAAGTGTGAGTGATTCTGATAGTGTATTTTAAAAAAGAAAGAAATTAAAAAAAAGGAGTAATACCTGTAAAATCTTTGAATAACTTATTACAATGACAATTCCAGGTATGAGGAAGACCACGATGACAAAACACACATCCCAAGCAATTTCTCCTGCAGTGCTGGGCCAGACCAAGGTGCAAATGTACACTTCCTGTAGGCAAAGAACAAAACCTCTATAAAGCAATTCATCTGGGTATTTGCCTTCACTATAAAGTTGGTAAGCAATACATCAACTTGTTCTGGCTTGGTGCCTGTTCTGAACACAGATCACCACTAATCAAACAGGATATATGGAAATAGGTAATAACCAAAATATATTTATTATGGCAATAGGGAGCTCAGTCAAATAAAGATGTATAAACTGACAGGATTTGAAAAACAAAAATAATAATGACTAAATGATTATGGAAACATAATAAAATCACTTAACAAATATAAGAAGCTATTGTAATCTCTAATCTCATTTTACTTGTATTAAATGCGATTTCCTTAGACCAACTGATATAAGATACTGGAAAAATGGGAAGATATGGGTATTATTCCCTACTGATTATGCTCTCCTGGTATCTCCTACAATTTGCTCATAATGCTGCATTTCTATATGTGAGTGGTTTCTCATAAATATTTAGTTACAACAGAATGTGCATATTCTTCAATGTGAATGATACAGCCTCTGGTGTACAACAGTGAAGAAACAATGACTTTAAAAATCTGATCAACAATTCATCAACAAACAGTATTGTGTCCACACTGGCTTGGATTAATATGTAGATATACTGAGAATGGATCCACTACAGTCACTAGTAGTTAGTTATGCTAATTTAAACCCCATTTATTTCAATGGGCCCATCCTATGTATGATTAAATCCCAATGCGACCCATAGATTTTTCTCACAGCCACTAAAAGCTGGGGGAGAAGTCTTAATGGGAAGTAAAAAAGAAACTTCTCAGGTTTTTTTTGCACATAAAGGTCATTTTACTTTGAGAATAACACTCAAGTCAACTAAACAAGAACAATGATATTATTGGCAGAATTAAATCAAAAGTGAGACACTGGTTTGTAATCATTTGTTTAAGAAGGAGCTACCATACACCACTGGTCAGTCTAGGTAACTACTGTCTACCCCAAGTCTGGGAAACATCATCCCACACCACTGGTCTAGGGCTGAAGGCAAGTGAATTCCAGTAACGTCAGGAAGGACACTCATGCTCACTATGGCTGAATCTGAAGAATCCTGACTTGCCATGGACAAGTGGTACACTCACAAACGTATGCCATTCACATCTGCTATTGTGATTAGTTAATCAGGAATCATCAACCCTGGATTCTCAGCTTTGGAGGCACTTGACAAGCCAAGATTACAAAACACAGTTTGTTCTTGACTTATGAATTCTTGCTCAGTTAGGAGCAGGGAGTTGAGAACTTGCCAGTAATCTTTCATTTCTGCTAAATTTAGGCAGCTATCCTAAAGGTAGAAGCCAAGAAGATGCAAATAACTGCATGAATTAAAACATAACTTATTTATAGTAAGCCAAGACTCATTACCAAGTTAATTAGTGATATCACTAATTTCAGTGGGTCTGTTCTTAAGATGTCTTAGTCCAGATCCAACCCACTCTGTTGAACAAGGAGCTCTTTGGTGCAGTGGTCTCCTTTCCTCAAAATGAAGCTTCACATCTTGGGGTGTTTCTGGAAGGGCTATTATCAAAACTCCACACCTATCAACATCTAGCTGTTCTACACACACACACACACACAAATACTCTGTAAGTTCAAGGAACTTGCTTCCACAGAGAGCTTCCACATGAACAGGCCATTTTCTGTGAGGAATGAGACAACAGAGATGACAAGGCTAGGGTTTTCACAGTTTTCTGTATTTAGGATAGTATGATAAATAATGCTTGAACAGAATTTGGGCCCCCTCCACTGTCCTTGCAGCAGGTGGCTCAGCTTGCATGCCTTAATAATCTTGAGTGTCTTGCTTAGTAGTCCCTGCTGTCCTCTCTCTTTCATCCTATTGAGCCTTACTGTCTTTTGGTTGGCGTAGACTAATCTGAGGCTTGGCTGCTAGACATGGCTTTATAGGAACAGGCTGACCACAACAGATTTTGATCTCATCCAGTTTTACACCATGAATCCTATTTGAAATAAATATCCATCAATAACCAATCTAACAGTGATCTTTAATATCTTGACATTTAGTGATTGATTTAAATGTTCTTCCTCATGATTCCAAATCATGACTCCAAACACCACCTACACAATCTCTTTTGATGTATCTATACTAGGTACTCTTGGTAAAATACTCAAAGCAAGTAATATCAGCCTCATTTCCAGAGAACACAGCTGAGACCCTTGGTTAGCAAGGCCTCCATACCTTCTGGAATCTACTCATAGTAATTAGAGAGCCAGCATGGTATAGTGGTTTGAGCCTTGGACTACAGCTCTGAAGACCAGGGTTCGATTCCCCACTCAGCCATAGATACCCACTGGGTGATCTTGAACATGTCACACACTCTCAGCTTAGGGTTGCCAAAAGTTGGAAATGACTTGAAGGCACACAACAACTCATTGTACTATTCTTAAATCTGGAAGGGCTAGAGATTATTAAAATCAGGGACTTCCCACATGTTCTAGATACAGAAACAATCTGAGATGACTTCAAATGTTTTATTACCAGGACCCATTTTAGTCTACTTTCAGGCCAGAACATAGCACTAAATGACCTTAGTTGCTGTGACTGACAACCTGCTGTAAGTGAAAGACAGGGGGAGTGCTATCTTGCTGATCTTCCAGGATCTCTCAACTGCTTTTGATACCACTGATAATGGTATCTTACTGGACTGGCTCTACTGAATGGAAGTAAGATGCACTGTGTTGTTGGGGTTCTGTTCCTATCTGTGCAGTTGACTCCAGAGTGTAGCACTGGGGAATTGCCACTCAGTCCTATGACCACTATTCCATGGAGTGCCACTAGGATTCCATCTTGTCCCCCATGATGCCTCTGAGGGAAATCATAAGGGGTTGTGGGGTGGGGTGCCATCAGTATGCTGATGACACCCAGTTCTACTTCTCCTTGTCATCAGAATTGGCTCGGGCTGTGCGGGTGCTGCATCAGTGCCAGGATGCTGACAGTCTGAATGTGGGCTAATGAACTGAAGTTGAATCCTGATAAAATAGTGGCTTTGTGGATTGGTGGCTCTCAAGTCTGGGAACAGAGAAAACAACTTACCCTGGCTGGAGGTGCACTCCCTCTGTACTCCTAGACGCAGCTTTGTCACGAGAGGCCCATGTGGATTCAGTGTGCTTGGTGCTAGCTTTGATGGGTGTGCTGTCTACGGCCTTTCCCTGGACAGGGATAACTTAGCAACAGCAGCCCATGCACTCGTAACTTCCTCCTTGGATCACTACGATGTACAATGTACATGGGGCTGCCCTTGAAGGTATAGCTAGTGCAAAATGCAGCAGCAAGATTGCTGATTAGAGAACCATGTAGATAGCATATGACACTTAAAGGAGCTGCACTGGCTGCCAATTAGCTTCCAGTCTGAATTCAGGTTGTTGGTGATGATACTTAAAGTTCTAAACGGTTTGAGACTCCAACACTTGAAGGAGCATTTCTTCCTATGTATATACCTGCCCAAGAATTAAAGTCTCCAAGGAGGGCCCCTCTTCTGTGTCTCATCAGTGGAAACAATACAAACCAGGAAAACATAGGAGAAGGTCTTCTGGGGTGTGGCACCCCAGCTGTGGACTGCCCTGCCTTTGGAGGTCCAACTGGTAACAACATTGGTTTCTTTCCAGCATCAAGCAAAAAAAAAAAAGGCTTTTAATTCACACCTTTGGGGACTAATTTAATTCAAAGTGTATATGTATATGGATTTAAACTGGTGCAATTGTTAAGGTACTTTTAACTGTCGTTTTGTTCAATGTGCCTTTAATTTTCTATTTGTTTTCAATCTGGTGGTGTTTTGAATAGATTATATCGTATGCTGCCCAAAGGTCCCAGGATAAAGAATGAGAGCAAAATGCTTAAATAAATAAATAAATAAAAATATTTTCATGGTTTAATTGCCTGAGGAACATGTGAATGTGTGAAAAAAAGTTGAGGAACACACTTGTCTTAGGCCATTTCCGCACGAGCCTGTTACAGCGCGATGATTCCACTTTCAACTTCCTATGGAATCTTGGGGTTTGCAGTTTCAGGAGGGGCCGGCCGGACCCTCCCAAAACTGCAAACCCCAGGATTCCATAGGAGGTTGAAAGTAGAATCATTGCGCTATAACAGGCTCGTGCGGAAATGGCCTAGACAGGCTCCAGCCTTTTAACACTCACATTGAACAGACCCCATGAAACTCAGTGTTACTTCTGATACCCACAGGATTTCACAGTGAAGTTCTAATTACAGGAAATGTTTGAAAAACAAATTGAGAAATTTGTTTATTGTCTATTGTTTTTAGGGAGGAGAACTTTGGCAGATGGTTGAGTACTTGATCCTTACCCCATATGCTGCCCCCATCATTCCAAATCTGTTCACTTTTCCTAGTGTGGATGCTTCATCAAATTCATGCTGGGAATTCTATAGGGCAAGTGTTTTTGGGGAGGCAATCCAGAGCAAAAACTGTGGCATTAAGGCAAGACAGCCAACAGGCAGTTTCCTGCTTCAGGTGAAGGACAAAATGGCTTCCATGTTCCACGTACAGGAGCTGACTTGATTGACAGCTGACTCTTCCACACTGATGATGAAATAGTTTCCCTCGCAGCAAACTGAGGACAGCAGAGCAATATAAGGGATCCAGCACAGGCCAGATGATATATACAACTTTGTCTTTCAACAACAAGGAACATGGGCTGGGGGTGCTCAAGAAAGATAGATGGAGCATCTGCTGCCTGAGATAGTCCCTTCATTAAGCTTATAAGAGTAACCAGCCCTGCAGGCAGGAAAGAATTAATCACTGTTCCCCTTGCTGGCCACTACTTTTCTTCCAACTCCCTACCTAACGTTGCTTTTCCTTTGAAAAAGCAGCCCATGCAGGCTCTGGGAACAGGCCACAGTGTGTGATCGTGTAGTGCCTTCCCACTTGAGCATCAATCTCTCCATAATGACAACAAAAGTAATTATTTATTATTTAGCCTCTTTCTTAACCATTCTTCAGTTAAAGCAACTTGCAACGATCAATATAATAATATACAGTATAGTAACATATATGCTATCAAAGCATGTTAAACAGTAGAGGAAATAAAGCAGCAGAAAACATTGTAGAAAAGTGGGGGCGGGGGGCGGGCATGCAAGCAAGCAAACAAAAATGGTTTTGATCTGGCGCCCAAAAGAAAACACCAGTACTTGTTCATAGTGTGAGGAAGAAAGATCATGCTCTTAGGGCCCTTTCACACTGCACAACTGTAGCACTATGATTCTACTTTAATTGCCATGGCTCCATTCTGTAGCCATGGCAATTAAAGTAGAATAAAGTAGCCATGCAGAATCCTTGGGTTTGAAGTTTAGTGAGGTACTAGTGTTTTCTGGCTGAGAACACTTCATACTTCACAGAACTACAAATCTCAGGATTCCATCAGATGGAACCATGTCAGTTAAAGTAGTATGATAGTGTAATGTGAAATGTGAAAGGGCCCTTACTCTCTATAGCGCACCAGGATTCTGTAGTCTTCTTTTCATTTGTCTCTTTTTAGTATGGCGGTGGATGTCCCTCAGTTTTTTCTTTCCATTTTTACACGCCAATGATCCAACACAGCCCCCAGCACTTCCATAACAAAAATAGCAGAGGTGAAGCCCTCTTCTAGGCAATCATCACAGAAACCAAAAAAAGTAGGCTGCAGAGAGAAGGAAGGCCCTTTCCATCACACTACCACCCTGCAAGTCATACCAGAGGTAGAAAATGGAGGAATGGAGTGCTTCCATGCCAGACTGCTTGCTTCCTGTGCTAGAAAAGCAGAAGAGTCCTTCCCAACCTGCCTGTTTCACACAGAAGTAGAGAGAAAGGACAGAGGAGCCCATGCCTTTGTCACCAACCAAGCTCGTCTTCTGGAAGCAAAGAAAGGAAAGTCCCTTCCTCTGCATCTGGCATAGAAATCAAGTGGACAAGTGGAAGAGAATCAGAGTGTTCCTTTCTAGGCTACAAAATATTTCCTTAACTGATTGCTCTACCCACACTGCCAGAGGAAGTACAACTAGGAACTTCTGGGTCTAGGTAACCTCTGCAAAGGGATAGAAGCATGGTAAACATATGACTTCTGCCATATGGAGAGTTTACTTTTTGGGCTGCACCTCCCAGAATCTCCCATCCAGCAGCACAACGTTTTGGAGGATTTTCCTACCCCATGTGTAGTTAAAGGTTAAAACTGGAGTCCAATGAGCATTCTTATTAGTTAGGAGGATACATGGGAGTGTTATACATTTTGAATCATCTACAGCTTGCATATATGTGCCATAATAAAGAAATACAGTGATGTGTAATCTGGCGCTATAAACTGAGGGGTTGGAAGAACTGGAAGGAATCTCCAGGCTAACCTAGTCCAACTCTTTCTCAGTACAGAAGATACAACTGCGGAATCCCTGGCAGATGAACATCCAGACTTTGCTTACAGACTCAGAGGGGATGAGAAGTGAAAGGTGGCCCAACAAATTCAATGGGATTTACTCCTATTGAGCCAGTGTGGTGTAGTGGCTTGACGACTGAACTAAGGACTCTCAGGAGACAAGGACTCAAATCCCGCTCTACCATAGAAATCCCCTGTTTGACCCTGGGGAGGTCACACTCCCTCAGCCTCACAGGAAGGCACCAGCAAACCTCCTCTGAAGAAATCTTGCTAGGAAGACCCTTGCCGTAAGTGAGGGTCAACTTGGGGGCACACAGCAACAAACAGCTTACATAGAACCACAGCCAAAGTTTATTTGCCATCTGTTTTCTGAAAACAAATTGCAAAGTGGGGGAGGGGGATCTCTAATCCAAATGTGGAAATAGGGCTGGTAAGACCAAAGTTCAAATCCCCCGCTTGACCACAATGCTCACTGGGTGGCTTTAGACCAGTCAAACTTTTCAGTCAAACCTACATCACAGGGTTGTTGTCCGAGCCAGTGCTATTATTATGTCAACTAGGCAGCTGCCTAGGTGCACAGGGGTGTTGTACTCACCTTTGAGGGGCCCAAAATTTGCTAAGGAAAAGGCGTGCAAAACGAGATTTTGATATGCCCAAAGCTGAAACTTTTTAAGAGACTTACATTTTAACACCACAAGTCATCAGATTATTCAAAATGACATGTACGATAAAACAGTTCCTTTGGTATTTGAGAAAGATAATCAAAGATTGTTGTATTATTTATTTTTGCAGTTTCAAATAAATCCAAGTTTCAAGTTTTCTGCTTTTCGTATTTTAAATACGATATCTGTTTTTGAAAATTGAAGTTCGCAGTTCTTGGGGGGGGGGGTAATCGGGTTGAAGCAATTAATTAACTGTTTAAGTAATTAACTTTGCCTAGAGTACAAAATAGCCTGGCACTGGCACTTGTTGCTGGGAAGGGAAAACAAGTGATGAGCTATACACCACTTTGGCCCAGATGCGTAAAAATTATTGAAGGTAAACAAATTAAATACAGGAAACAAGCAGCTGAATGTAAATCCAACAGAAACAAGTAGACTCCTTCTGGAATAAATAGGTTTAGGATTTGGGTGGTCAAGTTTCAAATTCTCATTGTGATTATTCCAAAACATGTCCGTGCCAGCAAGGTGTTGAGCCCTGGACTACAACCGTGGAGACCAGGGTTTGATCCCCTGCTCAGCCCTGGAAATCCACGAGGGGTGACCCTAGGTATGTCCAACACTCTCAGCCCCCCCGAAAACCCCACAGTAGGTTCACCTTAGGGTTGCCATCAGTAGAAAGCAACTTGAAGGCACACAACAACAACAAAGTCATGTCTTTTAGCATCTTGTCCTTGTTGTGGGCCCTCAAGTGGTTTCTGATTTACAGCAACCCTAAGAGGTCTCTTTCTTGCCAAGGTGCGTTCAAAGCGGGGTTGCCTTCGAGGCTGAGAGAGTGTTGCCTGTCCAGGATCGCTCAGTGGGTTTCCATGGCCAAGCGGGGATTCGAACCCTGGTCTCCACAGTTCCAATCCCTACCTCAGGCTACCTCACCTCACTGCTCATGTTTTAGGGTTCACCTCCCCCAGAGTGACCCCTCCGGGCCTTCTCCACCGCCAGGGTGGGTTCAACGGCACGGCCGGCTTACCTGGCCCCCGACGGCCACCGGCTGGACGGTGAAGAAGAGGCAGAGCGGGAGGGTGGCCAGGGCCGCGAAGGCCCAGATGAGGAAGAGGCCGGCGCCCACCAGCCGGCGCTTGTAGGGCCGGGCCGGCCGGAGGCGGACGATGCTGACCAGGCGCTCGAGGCTGACGGCGGCCAGCGAGAGGATGGTGACGCTGCCGCTGAGGCTCATCAGGTAGAAGAGGAGGTGGCAGGCGGCGCGGCCCAGGGTCCAGCTCTCGGTCCAGCGCACCACGGCGATGAGGGGGATGGCGCTGATGAAGAGCAGGTCGGCGCAGAAGAGGTTCAGCACCAGGCAGCCGGCCGCGCGCAGCTGCCCTTTGCGCCGCGCCAGGAACCAGATGGCGCCCGCGTTGGCCGCCAGCGCCAGCACGAAGACCGACGCCAGCACGGCCGTCTCCAGGGCGCTCAGCGCCACGCGGTTCTCCCCCTTGAAGTCGGAGAAGAAGGGAAAAAGGTGCTGTTCCCCCGGGGGGAGACCAGGGTCCCGGCATGGGGAGGGCGGCGTCCCGGTGGGCATCGAGCGGCCCAGCCGGGCGGGAGAGGGGTCCGCGCGCCAGCCCCGACGGGGCGGCCCGGACGGCGCCTCCGGACCCCCCGCGGAACGGCGGCGGCGGCGGCAACCTCGCCTCCGCCTTCTGGGCGAGGGACGAGTCGGGATGGGACCCGGACCTCGCCCGCGGACTGACTTGTTTGCTCGACGTCGCCTCTGCAACGAGGAAGTGGCGAGGAGGTGAGGAGGGCAAACACGGTTGCGCTACGACGACCAATTTCTTTTCTTTTTTTTTCTAACAAAAATTGAATAGGGTTTTACCAGCAAGTGACTCGATTACAGGAAGGTATCGCTGCCTCCTGGCAGCCACCCAGGGCATCGCTGCCGCCGAGCCGCCGCCGCAATGGGCACAATGCAAACCCTCCCCGTGGACGGGAGATGGACGGGCGGGGAAGGAAGAGGAGACGCCGAGGGGGGGGTGGTCTGGACTTTCCACGCAAAACGAAACAAAGACGCGCCCACCCCAAAACCGGGGACAGCAGGAAGCTCCAAGAGACGGAGAGGAGGGAATCCAAACTCTGGCCATTTCCGCACTAGCCTGTTGTAGCGCGATGATTCCACTTTCAACCTCCTCTGGAATCCTGGGGTTTGCAGTTTCGGGAGGGGCCGGCCGGCCCCTCCCGAAACTGCAAACCCCAGGATTCCAGAGGAGGTTGAAAGTGGAATCATCGCGCTACAACAGGCTAGTGCGGAAATGGCCTTAGAGTCACCAGAAGTTAAGAAACGATTTGGGTGGGCGCATAACAACAACTCTGCCATCGGGTCTCTCGTTGGGGGTTATCAGCAGAAGCAAAATATGGGGTCGTAGTGGAGAGAGGGTTGCCAAAAAATAATAATAATAATAATAATAATAATAATAATAATAATAATAATAATAATAATATTTATTTGTATCCCGCCTCTCCACATGGATCGAGGCGGCGAACAACATGAAATACATTAGACATTAAAAGACATTAAAACCATACCCAATCCCACCCATCCACCCACCCACCCACCTAACCAGCCCCTTAAAATACACAGCAATTAACAATCCATCAATTACTATTAGCAAAGCAACAAGGCAATAGATGGGAGGCGATGGAAATGCTAGTCTAATGCTCAGTTGGAGTGCGAAGTAGGGGGACAAATCTTGATGGGGCTTTCCCTGAGAGGCGATCCCAAGCCGTTAAAGGAGAAAGGCCATTTCTGCTCTAGACTGTTATAGTGTGATTATTCCACTTTCAACATCCTATGGAATCCTGGAATTTGCAGTTGAGTTTGCAGTCTAGTGCGGAACTGGCCAAAGTTAATGGCCAAAGGTTGTGAGTTCGATCCTGCCGGGCTCCAAGGTGGACTCAGCCTTCCGCAGGTCGGTAAAATGAGTACCCAGCTTGTTGGGGGCATGTATAGAAATACATGCTATTTGTAAGTTGTTCGCTGCCTCGATCCATATGGAGAGGCAGGATACAAATAAATAAATAAAATAAAATAAATAAATTAAGGAACTGGTTCTGAATAAAAGATAACTGTGAAGTTCATAGAAAGAAACCCTGAAGGAAAGCACTGCCATGAAGACGGGGATTCTTAAGAGCACATTTCTCTGACACCCTTAGAAAGGAGTCCATTTTAATTCTTCAGAGGACTTAGTGCTACCAAAGTACATATAGCCCTAATGTGGCACTGGGCTTTTTGTGGACACATAGACCAAGGCCCCTTTCCTACTAAACAGGTATAGCGTTAAGGTTCCCCTTTAATGGCCTAGGCAGCATCCCATGGAATCTTGGGATCTGCAGTTTAGGAACAACAGAATCTTCAGCCGGAGAGCTCTAGTGCCTCACTAAAACAAATGCCAGATTCCAGAGGAGGCAGCCCTGGCAGCAGTGCCATAACTAGTGTGAAAGGGCTGTAACGTGCCAATAATCTGAAAGCAGAATGAAGTCGGAGGGGCATCCTCAGGCAACCTCAGGGTTTCCCTTGCTATGCTTGTAGCAGCCTATTGTTTTCCTTTGTACTGTTTAATTCCATTGACCCTCCCATCACTTGTTTTCTCCTCAAATCCATCTCATTCCACTGTTCATATCTTCCCAATCCTTCTTTTTAACATTTGTATTTCCCCTGCCTACTCTTCAGTGGCTACTCCTTTTCTCAGATTTCCCACTCCTCTTGAGAGGTACTCTGCAGCTGAAATGGTTTAGAAAATGCTGTCGCATCAGCCAGCCACACACCATTCCCAACCATGCTGTAATGAGTATGAGGTTTTCTTAAGATGTTTGTTGTGCCCACCCTTGAGCAGTGGTGAAGCTTGGAGTGTGGGAGGGGGGAGCAGAAGGGGCGGGGCTATGGCATGGAGGGCGGGGGCATGGTGCGTGGGGGCTTGGCCAGGACGTGCGGGGGCATGGCTACGGGTTCAGCCACCCCAAAAACATTGCTGCCTGGGGCAGATCGCCCCCATCGCCTCCCCACCCCTACGCTACTGCCTTTGAGTCTGATAAGCTCATGGGATGAATGGCAGGATACAAATTTAACAAATAAATAAATCTCTTCAATCTGTAGAGCTTTAGCAGTTAAGAAAAATAGTCATAGAATTAGAGAAACATACAACTGAAAGAGACCACAATGGGCATTGAATCCAACCCTCTGCCATGCAGAAGCAAATACTTAAAGCACTTCCAGCAAACAACCATCCAGCCTCTGCTTAAAAACCTCCAAAGAAGGTGACTCCACCACACTCCAAGGCAGACTATTCCACTGTTGAATGGCTCTGACTGTCAGGAAGTTTTTCCTGATGTTTAGGTGAAATCTCTTTTCCTGTAGTTTGAATTCGTTGCTCCATGTCCTAATTTCTGAAGCAAAAGAAAACAAGCTTGTTCCATCTTCAACATGACATTCCTTCAAATATTTAAACATGGCTATCATGGCTTCACTTAACTTTCTTTTTTGTCAGGCTAAACATACCTAGCTCCCTAAGCCTCTCCTCATAGGGCATGGTTTCCAGACCCCTCACCATTTTGGTCAGCCTCCTCTCGTCATGTTCCAGCTTGTCAATATCCTTCCTGAACTATAATGTCTAGAACTGGCCACAGTATTCCAGGTGAGGTCTAACCAAAGCAGAATAAAGTGGTATGATTACTTTCTTGATCTTGACACTATACTTCTGTTGGTGCAGTCCAGAATCTCATTGGCTTTTTTAGCTGCTGCATCACATTGGTGACTCATGTTCAGCTTGTGGTCCACTAAGACCCCTAGATCCCTTTCACACATACTGTTTTCAAGCCAGTTATCACCCATCCTATATCTGTGCATTTAATTCTTTCTTCCTAAGTGTAATACCCTACATTTTTCTCTGTTGAAATCCATCTTGTTAGTTTTGACCCAGTTCTCTATTTCTGATCCTGTCCTCTGGGATATTAGCTATCCCTCCTAATTTGGTGTCATCTGCACGTTTCATGAGCATGCCCTCTATTCCCTCATCCAAGTCATTGATGAAGATGTTGAATAGCATTGGGTCCAGGACAGAACTCTGTGGCACTCCACTGGTCACTTCTCTCCAGGAGGAAGAGGAGCCGTAGGTGAGCACCCTTTGGGTTCGGCCAGTCAACCAATAACAAATCCAAACTCATATGCTGAACCCATTCATCTCCCCACAAAAATCCCCAAACTGCGATACCACATTGTATCAGAGGGGACTGAAAGTTATTGTGCACGGGCTATTTTAAAAAGTCCTTCGGTATATATGTCTTTTTTTTCCTTTTCAGTTGAGGCTGACAAACCAGCATTCAAGTGTACACAAGGCAAACCAATATTATGATCCTTTTGCCATCGTGAACTGCAGTTCAGCATGCCTCTGCTTTGTTGACCTTAGGTTGCTCGTGGTGATGGACTAAGTCAGAGTTCATGCTTGTGATACAGTGCTCACGAGAGTGCCTTACAGAACATTTCAATCCAAGCTGTCAGATCACACACAAAAGACTGTCCTGATGTATATTTCAGAGTTATATGATTTGCCCTCAGTTGATCTCAGATCTTGTACTAGCATGACAGTCAAGTTCAGTAGTTCTTGGGGTGGAGCAGCAGTCCAGTTCTGCAGGTGGGAGTGGTCAAGCCAGACACCAACTCACTTGTGTTCTTCAATTGCAATGAATACTCTAGATTTTGCTTATAGCAACAGTGCAAAAGTAATAACAAGGCTCTTCCCAATACTTTCAGATTCAGCATTTGCAGCTGGGTTGAGGAACAGAACTGATTTCATGATTGCCATGAAACTGGGCTGGCTGCAACAATTAAGATTATTTGGCTGACATAATCAAAGCGGTAATGATAGAATACATGTTCATTCATTCATTCATATGTGTATATGCCTTCAGAATACCTGTCAGCTTATGGCAACCCGATGAATTTTGTGGGGTTTTCTTAGGCAAGGAATACTCAGAGGTGGTTTTACCAGTTCCTTCCTCTGAAAAATAGCCTACAGTACCTGGTATTCCTTGGCAGTCTCGCATCCATGTACTAACCAGGACTGACCCTGCTTAGCATCCAAGATCAGATGCGATCAGTTTATTCATTTATAAATGAATATTTGTTTATTATTTATTCATTTATATGCATGTTAATCTTTGTTGCGTTCAAGTTGTTTCCAATTTATTGTGATTCTAAGGTGAATCTATCATGGGGTTTTTTGGGGCTGAGAATGTGTGATGCGCCCATGGCCAGGCTGGGAACTGAACCCTGGCCTCCAGGGTCATAGTCCAACATTCAAATCAATACACCACACTGGCTCATGTTAATCTTAGCATCCTAATTATTTTCCAAGGAATGGAAACTGGGAACTGTGGCTGCTGCTGGAATATGGAAGAGGGGAGTGTCGGAAATAATGCTTAGTGGCAGCATTATTAGTTGTAACACTTTATGGGAAGGGAAAAGTAATTCAGCATGCTTCTTTCTGTCAAATTGTTTAGCTTTGGTTCAGGACTGGGATCACCACAAACTGGATATGTAGGCATCCTAATGGTGAGTTACATTGTTGTAGATGCATGAATGTAAAAAAACAGAATACTGTTTATTTCCCTCACTGGAAGATTCAGATAATTTGATTTTGTGCTGCATAACAAAAGTAGAGAGCCAAATTTAATAATGGAGAAGTTCTTTGGTCCCGTGATTGGACCAAAAATACTAGGATAGTTTAGGTTAAAGCTGTTCATGCCAGTAATTAATCTTATGAGAAGCACTTCAACTTTTTAGGGCAGGGGAAAAACTCTGTTGAAAAGCTGAGCAGTCATGGGCCAGTTGTGTCATATGGAAGGGGACTGTGCAATCCAGGGAAGCCAAGAAGGCTGGATTGGTCCCAGGATTTGAGCTTTAAAACCGCTGCTCTTTGATATTAATGAATCAGAGAATGATTAAACATTTGTTTATCTATGAGAAAACAAGAAACAAACAAACAAACAAAAGAATTTAGAGAACCAGTGGCTAATCCTTGCATTTCTAAGAAGTCACTCTGTTGTCTTGTTTGGGCCTCGAAGTGTCTTTTTTCTGGACCCAACCCTAAGTGATTAGATGGTTTGTACCATAATGGTTGACATAGCATTTGTCATTGTAACAGGTGTATGGTGCTGCTTAATGTTTGCAAAGTGCTTTTTCAACATTGTATTTGCAATGTTGATTTTTAGTCATAGCAAGGTGGAACAGAGAGTTCACCCAGGAGGCAGTTAAGATTAACAGTTCAGTTTCAAGAAACATAGAGGAAGTGTGTTGTTGTAACATATGGAACTTAGGAATCTGGGGCCATCCAGGCAAGTACTATCTACTCTGACTGACAGTGGTCTTCTAAGATCTTCCAGAAGGAGAACTCTCCTGACCCTACTAGCTCAGATAATTTAACTGGGGGACAGAATATGGGCCTTGATGCATCCAGAGCTCCAATCACACATCCTCCAAATGTATCATCTCTAGCCAATAGCCAAGTTGTGCATGGGTAATGGGAACTGTAGTCCAGGTATGTAGAGTTAGTCCTGTTAGCTGGTGATGATGGGCAATGTAGAGCAACATATCTAGCATGTACCAGGTTGTGAAAAGATCAGTACAAAGCACAGACACTGCCATTCTGCTGTGAGCTATCCAGTCATTTGAAAAGGTTTTTGAGTAATGCAAAGCTCTTTTGTTGATTACAGTTACAAAGTTTTTTGCATGAACTCTCACAGAATTTTTAAACTTCTTCCTCAGTGACTCAGGGTATTTTGTTAGTTAAAATCCTTCAATCAACAGTTTGAGGTTGCAGCAGCACTGTGAATGTAAACTGTACTCTTTCCTTGAGTTAGAACCCAAATATTCTGTGGTAGTGTTATAGAGCTATGCTGGTCACACCATTCACCAAATGATAATGGGTGTCTTGAACTCCACTGTTAACAATGATAGGCCAGAGCCAGACATTGACTGACTTAACTGAAATTCACTAGCATTTTGCTAAAAAAGCAAAAAAACAAACTATCAGTACAGAGATCCCTGGTTCAGACTTCCAACAAGGGCAACCTGTAGGGATATAATTGTTCAATAATTTTCTTTATCAAGGAAACAATTAGTAATTTTAGCAATTTTCTTCTTGCTGCGAGAAAGCTTTCAAACACCGGTTTTCAAAACCTATTCACACTCTGAGACTTATTTTGTACAAAATTTGTATGTGGTTGTTTTGCGCAGAAAAAAACCTTTTCTGTTTTCTGTGCAGAAAATAATATTACAAGAAAATTACATTATTTTCTCTGTGCAGAAAAAGCTGTTTCTTAATGGTCCAATTTGCACATGGTTGTTGTGTATACAAAATATTTTCTTTGTAGAAATAGTGACTGAATTCAAAGTCACAGCTATGAATGCATAATTTACTTATAATTGACATTCATAATCCCTGTATACTCAATAGTGTAAGGAATCATGAAAGTCCCCCCACTCTTGGCTTACTGGACACTATTCACTGTAAAGCAACAGGGGTCTTTTTTCTTGTTGATCAAGATGCAACAGACTGACATTGCCACCCTCTCCAATAAGTGATCTCTGGCATAAGAAGGAATTGTGACAGGGACCCTGCTTTTGACTGTCGCACCAAGATTGCTCATGTGTGGATTAGGAATCACTCTGCTGCATGTGGATCAACAGGAGAACAGATTCCCATTGTTCACACCAGCTGTTGCTCGGGAAGTCAGGACTGAGGGGGTCAGGCACTGGTAGGTGCATAGCATAGTCGCTGATCTAGAATACAGGCCATTATTTTCTGCACAGAAAATGCTGTTTCCTGAAAAAAAAAAGTACAAAATAACCCATTTGAATGTTGTGCAGAATGTCCAGAACTGTGAACATTCTTGTCAGTCCATGATGCTTTACATTAGGTTCTCAAAATGCAAAAAAACAAAACAAAACATGTTTTTCAAATATCTTTTGAATATTCTTTCTACCCTCATGACAGGGCCCTTGTCAAACATCTTGTTGGAAGGGGAATGAGGAACAAAAAAGAGAGAACATTAAGAGAGAGATAAAAAGAAGCAAAGCTTTGTCCACTCTTGGCTTCAGTCCTTACCCACAGCTGCCAGCCCCTCCCCCAGGTCCTGAAGAGATTCAGCCTTCACGAGAAATATATTTTCACCCACTGAAGCTACATCAGAGCTTGGAAAATTCCTTTTTGGTTCACAGCTCCTAAAATCCTGCAGCCAGAATGGCCAGTGGACATGTTGGCTGAGACTTCTGGAAGTTGCAGTGCAAACAAGTGTCTTTTCTAAGATGCTGCTTTGAGTCCTACACTTGGGGGAAAGGAAGAATATAAATAAAGTGACTAATTGAAGAAGCATCGCATGCAAGTCAGTGGTGGAATGGAGGAGGAAAGAGATGCTGGCCCAAATATTCCAGGAGTTTTCAAAGAAGGCAGTTTCTATAAGCTCTGACTAATATTATGAATATACCTGTACAATATTGTTACTCCAACGGAGAAACCCTATCCTGGGGTCTACAATTTTAATGTTAAAATACGATTCTGTGCACCAAAGAGGTCCACCGAAGGGGCACGTAGGCAGGCACGGTCGAAAGACCCAAAACCAGGTCAGGCCAGTAAATCCCATATCAGGAAGCCCCAGGAAACCTCAAGCTGTGTAAACCCACAATAAACAAAGGATCCTCAGCCCCGAGATGCTGACTTGAAGGGATTAGCGTATTTGCCCCAGGTCGAGCAAATATCCCATCAGACAGGGACCAGGAGTCACACCACAAAACACAGCCCGGAATCCGAAGACTTGGCGGAAACCTAATAATCCCATCATGCCAAGGAAATTACCAATGTGGAGCTTCGTGCCCACTGCAACACCCATTGTTCTCCCTGGGAAATGATTAGTCCTCCAGGTACTTTTTCCCCTACAAATAGTCCCGCCTTTTGAGCGCTTCTTCGAATCGCTCCCAGTCACCCCAGCCGACCGTCGCTCTAACTGTTGAGCAATCCCCTCAGCCCTCTCCATGCTGAGCCTCACTTCTTCGCTGCCTTCTCAGACCCAGGACTTCAAGACAAGGTGCAGTATTACTCCAACAACACCCCTTCAATGCTCCCTCTGCCCAGTTTCCTCTCTTTTGCTTCTTAATAGCTCTTGGGTGCATGTGTGCAAGAGTGCGTTGGTGCGTGAGACTTGTATCATTTTCGCACGGGCCTTCTGTCGCGCGACAGCCCCGTGAGCCTTGCGGGAGTGGGAGCGTCGCTCTGCACGATGCACTCCCACTTCCACCGGGCTCACGGGGCTGAAGCGGCGCGATCGCGGGTTTTTTTATTTTCACTTCGAAGCGAAAATCACCCGCGCTCGTGCAATGCTCCGGCGCCCGCGTGCACTTACCTCCTGTGCGGAGTGTCAGGGAGGCGGCCGGGTCGTGCTTCCTTTCCTCCGCCCCTGCGGAAGGAAGGGGCGGGGCGGGGCACTAGCGCGACGGACGCGACAGCCTCCTGCTTCGCGCGCGCGCGGGGGGGCGGACACACAGCCTCCTCCTTCGCGCGCGCACAGGGGGGACGGACGCACAGCCTCCTGCTTCGCGCGCGCGCGGGACGGACGGGACAGGCTCCTTTCTCGCGTGCGCGGGGGGGGACGGACGCGACAGGCTCCTGATTCGCCCGGGGGGGAGGGCGGCTCGCGCGACGCTGTCGCTTCTCCCCTCATTCCTTCGCCTGCGGAAGGAAGGGGGGAAGCGGCAGCCTCCCGGAGAAGGCTTCTTGCGCGAACCGCCCTCCCCCGCTCACGCTAGAAGCCTTAATGCGAAAAGGGCCTTGAATTCAATAAAATCATTTAGTGGACATTTTGGTGTGGTTTTTGGTTTGGCCTGACCCCATAAAAACTGGGTAAAAGGACCCCGCTAGTTACCCTGCCTCTTGCAGTGCTATTGCTTGTGCTCTGGCTAGTTTCCATTCCCTATCACATGGAGCACAGTGAGTTGTCCCCCAAGGGACCCCCGAAATTAGGGTAACAATATAGTCCTGCATATACCTAGTCATAGGTAAGTGGGACTTCCTTTCATATTAGTATACACAAGATTCCAATATTCAACTTACATTGCAAAAATATCTTAATGGAAAGCACAGGTCTACTGTGGCTTTGAAGGTGTTATGTGCTTGCATTTTCATATTTCTTTACAGGCAAGTGCTGACGCACAGCATCCTTAAATATTTGTGGTGTTTGGTGTGTCTTGTTAAACTGTGGGCAGAAGACATGTTTTTCAGCTGTGTTTGAAAGTAACCCTTTGTGAATAGGGAATTGTTTATTGCATGCCTTGCATGAAGGTATTCTTCCTCTTATTTGCATGTGGCAAATATAAAACAAGACTCTCTCAAGTCATTGCACTGTTTTAAGGGATCCAGATGGCAGAGATAGACTTATTATGGAGAAGCAGGTGGCTCATAGTTGACATGGTGACTGGGTAGGTTGGCTGCATTTGAAAATACAAGTTGTGCAAGAATAAATAACTCACCAATGTAGGAGGAAGAGAGGCTAAATTCTCTCCTCACCACGACCAAAATTATGGGGTAGAAGATGAGTATTTTTCTTCACCTACACTTTTAAAGTACTGAGTGACTGGTATGGAAGTTCATATTTGTTATGGGAGAAAGTAGTTTGCTTCTTAAAACATGCAACTTACATTAATTATTCTGGATCAAGAAACAGTGGCTGATGGCTTCCACGTTAGGGTGAATCTTCTCAGGGGGTTAGTCCAAATTTTGTAGGAGTCATCTTCATTTATATTTCAGAGCAGTTTTGCTGGAAAAGCTTCACGGCACGTACGTCCATGTTCTTCTTTTGACATGGAAGTTAGATCAATAGAGGTGGACTAATTTCAGTTATGGGCTTTTTTTTAAACTTAGAAGCCCAGGATCCACCAGATACTGGTATAAAAGACATACAGTTACAGATAAAGAATTCAGAGTCTAGGCATTTGATTTTTGGAACCAAGTGGTCATAGTTCTTTACAAGATATCTGCTCCTGGTCATCTACAGGGAATGTTACCATTTTTAAACAGAAATGAACAAGAAATCCTTGACAATCCACTTCAGATCTTTTAGAGATCTACCAATGGATCTCAGTCTAAATTCTGCAAAGAACTTCATTGTACTTTAGAAGCCATTCATTACTTTTGATTTCTAAATTTAATCCTGTGTTGCTAAATGAAAAACAGGTTCAACTTGACATAAGTTGAAGGCAGCAGTGCTTCACATTAAACATCAATAGATGGTCCCCTCACACTTCCCTGTTATTTGAGTTTCCTTTGATGCTCCCACTACTGTCAGAATATATATTTTAAAAGCAAAGAGCAATAATGATACAAAATTAAGCTGACCAGATAAGCTGGATCACTAATAATGAGCAGAGTGGCCTCACTATCAAAAACAAGTAGGTATATTTCTCTCTTCTCAGTCTAACGGATTGCAGCCTAATTTCCCCATAGAGTGCATTTGCACTTATTTTCCCTGCTTCCTACATCATTCAGCACTGACACCTCCAGAGTGACTTTTTTAAATAACTGAAAAATAGTCATAAAACATAATGAAACACATGAACAAGAGCAAAATCAACCTCAGAATTGAAATGGTGGTAAACACAGGTCTCTCCCCCACCTTCAACTTTCCTGGTATATACAATATTGAAGATGTCTCCTCTTCATAGAATTATGGGTGCAACAGATACAGCCGGGCCAAGCAACTTCAGAACTGATGTTTTCAAATTAATAAATATACTTACATATTTGGAATTAAAGATGCAATTTCCTTTACTTCCAAAAACATTAATTTTGTTACCAGGTGTTGCATGAGAATTTGGATCCACAGTAATACCCTGCATTTCTTTATGCTCGCTTTAATACTTGATAGATTGTTGTAGTTTTACAGTAAAAGTATTTTAAAAATCTTTGAATAGTGGCATAGTAGCAACATTGCCTCTTGAGAAATAGTAAAATGGCAAAATCCAAGCTGTGCAGTAATCCTAAATGAATGACGTTCTATTAGCATTTCTCATAGTTTACCTTTGGCAATCATTAAATCTTACCTAATATTTGCAATTTGAAAACTTAATTGTATGTTCCTTCACAGTCTATGTTATTAAAGCACTGATAACAGAAGATCATACGTCAAGCTAAGACTAAGTCATTCTCATTGTACGGAAATGAACTTTTCTTCAGGGTGGTAAAATACAGGTTGAGCCTTCCTTATCTGAAATGCTTGTGACCAGAAGTGTTCCATATTTGGGATTTCTTCAGAATTTGGAATACCATTTTTTCTAATTGCCGTGTCTCATTCAGTCGCCAATTGTGTTGGGAATGATACGTGAGGCTGCAGAAAGACTCAGGATCTGTGAAATAGAGGGAATCTAGGCTTAGTGCTTGGCATGAATTCACATCCCCCATCATTTCACAGATCCTTAGTCTCTGTCTTTTTGCCGCCAGCCACTCGTCTTTTCGCTTTTGAGGCAGCAACTGCAGTGCTTCTCAACTCTGAGAGATGAACAAGCAGGAGCTCCACATCTGCCACTTTGAAGACAGAAGCAGGCAGCTGGTGTTAAAGAGAGAGACTGAGGATCTGAGAGATGAACGAGCAGAAGTGTCACAGCTGCCACCTGAGAGGCAGAAGCAAGCAGCTGGCAACAAAAACTTTTGGGTTTTGGAGGTTTTCAGATTTCAGGATTCCGGAGAAGGGAATTCAACCTGTAATAAGTTTGTTTCTTGGAAAGCTAGCCTAGTAAACACCATGCCAGCCCTGGGTCTACCCTCTTCTTTATAGCTGAAAAAACACTATTATGACCAATCCTGGCATCTCTATACTCTCAAAGCTAGTATTATGGGGGGGGAGGATGGCAAACTCTGGTGCTTTACAGAGGAGTGTTATTATTTCCTTAGCAAGTGAGGAGGTGCACACAGTAGAATGCAATTTTCTGATATATGGGCATAAAATTATATGCTTCTTCCTATGGCTTAAGTTCTTCTCAATTCATTTCTACTGAGGGGAGAACTGCTACCTGTGTTATTTTCGTAGAATCTAGCCCTTCTCCCAAGGAGAAAAATGAACTGAAAATCAACTGAGAAGTCTTTCAACCCACTAGGCTAGCATTTTCACAAAAATGCCTTCTAGCCTGATCTATAAATAAGCAGAGCTTGGAACAGTTGCTTTTTGGATTTCTTGTTGCTATTTGTTGTCAAGTTATCGTGACCCTATTAATGAGAGCTTGTTATCAAGAGCCCTGCTCAGGTCTTGCAAATTCAGGGCCATGGCTTCCTTGGTTGACTCAATCCATCTGTAGTTTAGGCTTGCACATATTGAGGGCTGCTAAGAGCGGGGGGGGGAGGCATGCAGCTTACCTCAATTTAGAAAAAACATTTCAAGTCCATAGCATGGAGTATGATATAAATTAAACAAGTATGCCACTCCAAAGAATTCAAATGGTTAGGAGTAAGTAAGAAACAAAATGAAAATTACATTGTAGGCAGGATATATTTAGTTCTAACACATATGCAGCACTACAAGTAACCAAACTGAAGACTTATCTGAAGGATTTTCCCTTTTGCAGGCAGACACCAATGAAGTGCATGTTTGCTAAACAATGCTTAAGAACGATATGAGAGAGGACAACATGGGTGCAATGGTGATGAAAGACTGCATGCAATAGGATCATTCCACTGCTACAGTTTCCCTATGTGTAAAGTCCAATATTCTTGATTCATCTGCCCCAAGAAATTTTGCAACCCACCAACTTCATTAGGCTAGGTGTTACTTGTGATATTTGTTCGGCTAGTACTTTCTAAACTACTAGAGGAACATTCTCTTCTGCTTTTCCTGTTAAGCTGAACATTGGAGACAGCTGTGTGTTTTCCCAGTTCTGCTTAAGAGGTAATTGGGTCTTCATACATAGATCCTGGAATGTTGCTGTTCTTTAGACTTCTTATGAATGGTGACTACTGGAAAATGTGTTTTGCATATTGGATAAACTAGGTGAGGAACAAAGTTCACTCCGAAGTGTGATGGCAGTCTAGAAGCTCATGCTTATTCCACAGTACAGAGAAATAACCAAAAGAATCCACTGGAACATGAATGTATTGAGCACATGAAATTCAAGGAAGCAGCCTTAAAATCATCCTAGCCCAACACTAGTCTTGTTTGATTAACACAGATAGAATTCACCTACCCCTACTGTTTTTGCATAATATCTAGTTCTACATTATAGTAATCCTTCCTCTTTTGTTAACAGTATTTATTTCAGATTGACACTAAACACCCACAAGATGTTTGGTTGCAAAAAAAAATTTCAATCAGATTTGTCGGTTGTTCAGTCAAGGCTTCTCAAAGTCTGAAACATGAACCCAATAGAATTTATGAAAACAAGCAGTGATTATTTGGTGCCTAGGGTTTTCTAAGGCTAGAGCAACAGCATGGTGGAAATTAGGAACAAAGAAGAGATAAAGAAAAGAACATATATTAAGGAGGGAGCCTTAGTTCATGGGGTTAGGGAAAACCACTACCGCAAGATAGGGAATCTGATGCTTTTTTATTTGGGTACTAGTTAAAAGAAAACACACATAGAAAATTGCTGGCCTAGCCAAATGTATTTTATTGTTTTAAAAAAGCATTTCCTTATATAGGCTCCCTGACAAGTTATATCCCTCGCTTTTAGCTTCGGGACAACAATGTGCAAAAAGGAGTGTACTTCAAACAAAATGGCTGATCTAGTCCTAAGAGGCAAGCTGATGCTCAAAATTTTAGGGTTGCTTTTTTTTTTCCCCCTAGACCTGCACAAAAAGTTTGGACTACTTTTCAGCTACAACCTGTTACCACCCCAACATTACCTCATAAGGATTACATGTTCATACATCATACATTTAAAACATTTTTCTTTTCTTTTTCTTTTTTTAAATCTTGAAGGCTGATATGACAGAATGGATTTCTAGAGACAGCATAAAGCAGTATGTACTAATACAGTCATACAAGCTACAGGAGAGGTATATTCAACACTGAAAACAGGAATGTTTAGCAGTAATGTTGTTGATCATTTGAATGGTGTATTGGGCCATGGTAAAAATCAATGAACTAAACATCTTTATTAGTTCTGATAGTGCAAATATGATCAGTAGTTTAGAATTCAAGATACTGTGTCTGAAACAAAACTGTTTACTGCCATGGAGGACATGGTTGACATAAGACCTTTGTCAAAACTGATATTAAAAGTACAGTATTTTAGCTAGAATATAAATTGTAGTCCTACAGAATCTAAGTGCATTGCTTTTTTCCCCCAAAAGCCATTCTTTTAAATTAGAATACCAGGGTCCAATAAGACATAGCAACAGAATTGCCCTTGTATTTAATCTGCACAAAAATCAATATGGGCTAATAATTCCCTGTGTGGCTTGTAGGATATTGTGCTTTACATTTGGGGCATTCCAGGAAACTTTCATCAAGAAGATTGGATTGCTTTGGTGAAGAACATTTGTCTTGTAATTTCAGCTTGTCTTCAAAGTCAGTCTGGAAGTTATGAAAGATTTCTACACATCCTCCATGCTCTGGAAGCTTCTGAAAAAAATGATGTAAAATATGCAATTAAATATGCATAATATATATTTTATAGTGCAAAAATGATTCTTTATAGGACAAAATAGCTAGATATGTAAGAGTAAAAATAACCAGCTAGGATCCTGTATCAGCTATTTATCAGGTGGAATGGGTTTCAGGTGGAAAGATGAGTAGGCATCCAGGACTTTTGTACTACTTACTGAGGGCTCAAGATGCGTTATTTGCTCCCGTGCCTTGCGTAGCTCTTTAAGGACTTTATTCAATTGGTGCTGCAAGTTCTGTCGATCAAGCTTTTCATTCTCAAAGTCTGAAGTACATGCCTGGATCTGGTGAGAAATAATGGGTAAAAAATAAAGGGTTCCCACATGTTGCTGATTACACGGTATAATGGAAAACTCTATCAAACGTTATACTGAATGCCTTTTTATATTTTATTGTTCAACAGTCTAGTTTTAAAGTTCTGCCTAAACACATATTCCTTTTAATTCTTTTACGTGTAGTCAGTCCTTTTTATTGTTTCTAGAAACTAACTTTTATGGAGCAATGAAAGGATTCAACTATTAATGAAATCAAGGACTCGAATTATTTAACTGTGCTTTAACTTTAACTACTTTAACTACTAATGAAACCAAGAGGAAGGCAGCCCACCCACCTACCCCTTCCATACTGCAGACCCCAAAACTCTCTCTGGAGAACTAGGATATTCTTGTTTTTATTGCAAGAGGGGCAGATGTTATGGAAGCTCGATAAATGAAAAATTACAACGAGTCCAACGTCTTTTAAATCTTTACCATTCAGTACTTGAATTAGTAGCAGTTACAGTCCTTCCTCCACACTCACAGGTTTGACCTTCACAAATTTATTATTCACAGGGCATGTGCTTGCCTCCCCTCCCCCCCGGCCACATTTTCCTCCTCCCATTCCCTTGTATTCCTCACTCTAGGCTTGGGAAACTTTGTTTAGAATGGATGTATTCATTTTTGGGTGAGCAAAGCCCCCACCACAGCTGGAAGTGTGTCCTCTGCCATGTGGCTGCACGTTCTGCTGTGTAATGGCTGCTGATTGGTCAGGTATTCTCTTTGCTCCTACCCTTCCTTTCTCAAGATGGCTGCTGGAAGTAGCTAGAATGCCAGAATTCTCTCTTCTCCGTCTGAGGGGAAAGTATCAGTAAGCCTCTTTACCTTGTCTTTTTTCTTCCGCCTGGGACCCAGGGGCCAGAGGCAAAAGCATGGAGGGGGCAGCTCTGGAGAGGAATTGTGGGGGGAATTATTTGTGTTTTTTCCACTTTCATGAGGATTCTGCACCCCAAACCCTCACAAATTTGGAGGGGCTACTGTATTACCATGGCAGACTGCTATCAACAGAAATGCCCCCTCAATATTAGGGGGGAGAGTGATTTGTAATTGCTTCATAATACTTCTTTAAGTACTGAAATGAACATCGTGACTCTGAATTTTACTTCAGACTGAGAAGTGCTAAGAAAAGTCATGTGTCACTAAAATAATAAAGTATATTTTGGTACCTGTTGTTCCAAAGCTGCTATCCTTGTATTTTCTTCTTGTTGTTTTACCAAAGATCTCTGCAGAAATTCAATCTATAACATATAGAGAAGACATATGGAGAAGACCATATTAAGAAAATAATGCTTGAATAATCAATATGTAAAGATGCAAGATAATTTTCCATGTTTGATACTTTTTGCCCCTCTGTAACATCTCATAACTAAAAAGAAAGGGGCACGAAGAACAGTAATTTTCTTCCTTCTACCTCCATCTGAATACCTTCTATGTTTCCATCCAAAGAGACTCACACGGAAGTCCAAATTAGAATACTGCCTATCTGCCTTGCATTGCTTTTCATGGAACATGAATTTCAATGTGTGTCCAAGTATACTTTCTATGGTAAGTCAGCTCAGTGTGGACAAACAGCATCAGCACTTGAATAAACATTTGGATCCAGATCTGATTAAATCCTTAGTTCCATAAAGCCAGAGTAGTATAGTCATTTAAGTGTTGGATTAGGACTTTGGAAAACTTGAATTTAAATCCTCAGTCACCCATGGAACCCAGTGGGTGCCCATAAGTAAATCATACTTCTTGAGCTAAAAGGAAAGCAAGGTAAACATCCTCTGAAGAAATCTTGCCAAGAAAACCCTATGAACCATAAGTCAGAGTTGACTTGAGGGCATCTAACGACCATAGCCTATATACAGGGGGTTGGGTGGCATTATCCACACGTGCATAAAAGTAATCCAACGGAAAAGGATTATTTTGTCTTTAGAGATGAATTGCTCCCTTCTTGCCATAACCTTTTAAAATGTAAAAGTGACACTCCTTCAAAGTTTAAAAGTCTTTTGATGCCAGGCACAGAATGGATATGCCTTCTCTAGGCCCAATTCCCTATGCTTTTCACATTTGCTTAATATTATATTTATAGTTCTCCTGATCATTATTTTGTTGACCTTTTTGTCAGATCTGGTTGTTTTATTTATTTAGGGCTAACCATCTTATTTTGGGGTAATCTTGTAGATTGTAGCAAAAGCAGTCAAGGGAGATAATGCAAAATGTAATCAAATAATATCAGTAAGACTTCAGAGAAAACCCGTCAGTATAACCATAATCCAAGTTTATGCTCCAAGTGCAGAGCCAAAAGACAAAAAAACTGAAAGACTGTATGCTGAAGTCCAAAGGAAACTGATCACATGCCAGAACAGAACATTCTGATAATCAGGTGATTAGAATGTAAAACTAGGACACAAGGCAGAACCTAGCCTAGGATTAAAAAACAAAGCAGAAGAGTTTTTTCAGGAAACCAAAGAGACAACTATGTACATAGTTATCACCTAATGGCCAAAATAAAAACCAAACTGACTATATAAATGGAAGCAGAAGATGGAGAAGTTCCATTTCCTCTGCAAAAGCATGACCAGGAGCAGACTATGGCACAGACCATGAACTGTAAATATAAAAATACGGTAAAGCTGAAGAAACCACTAAATCAATCATTGTGCCAAAATACAACCTGAAGAACATCCATGTAGAATTCGAAGCCCAAGTAAAACTAGATGTGCACTACTGAGCCTAATTAACCAGGAGCCAGAAGAACTCTGGAATGAAGCCAGGGACATTGTTAAGGAGGGATGCAAAACAACATTATTTGAACCCAAAAAGAAAGAGACGCTTCATTGGATAGGAAATGAAACTCTTCAAATAGTTAAAGATAGATGAGAAGTAAAAGTAAAAGGTGACAGAAATAGTGCCACAATCCTGAACGCAACTGCTCAGAACGCAACTGCTTAGCCGTGTGCAGGGACAAAGAGAACTACAATAATAAACAATGCAGAGAAATAGAAGACAATGAAAAAGGCAGTACAAGAGACCACTTCCACCAGATCCAAGAAATCTAAGAAAAATTTAAGCCAAGAATGGGAAGTTATATGCTCAGGAGGAGAACACAGTATATGACCACAACAAAATAAAAAGATAAGGAAAGACCATGAAAATAAGGCGCTGAAAATCTGTATGAAAAAGATGAAAGGATGACAGAGTCATTCAAGGATGAACCATTTGAAGATGAATCCACAATTTTAGTAAGCAAAATGGAAGTTGCACTTAAAGCACTGGGAGAAATAAATCACCAGGAACAGATGGCATGCCATTGGAGTTGTTTCAAGTGTAGAGAGGAATCCATTCAAATTATAAAGAAAATCCACCCAAAAAAAAATAAATACAGAAAACAGATTGGTTCATAGAAAGGAGACATCAGGGATTTTAATAACCAGTGGACCATTGCATTAATCTCTCATTCTGTTTATTTATTTATTGCATTCATATGCCACCTTTGTCTGGGTGTGGGACCCAAAACAGCTAAAAACAATAAAACAAAATCAGCTAAAACATAACAATAAAATTAAGTAAGCAAAGTGATGCTCAAAATTTTACAACAAAGACTACCATATATGGAGTGAGAAATGTCAGCTGTCCAAGCTGGACTTAGAAAAGGAAGAGGCGGAAGAGGCAGAAGATATCATATTGCAAATATGCATTGGATAACAGAGCATATCAAAAAATTTCAGAAGAAAATAAACCTATGCTTTATAGATTACAGCAAAGCCTTTGATTGTGTAGATCATGAAAAACTATGGCTCACTCTTAAAGAAAAGGGTGAGCTACAACATTTGATTGGCCTCATGCATAACTTGCACCAGGACAAAAGGCCACCATGAGGACAGAATATGAAGAAACAGAATAGTTTCCAACAGATAAGGGAGTCAGAGAAGGCTGCATTTTATCACTCTGTCTGATTTATACATGAAACATTTCATATGAAAAACTGGATTAGACTTGGAGGAAGGAGTCCTGAAAATTGGAGGAAGAACATCAAACAATTTAAGATGTGCAGATGACACCATACTACTAGCAGAAATAGGACAGACTTGGAATGGCTATTGAGGAAAGTTAAGGAGGAAAGCACAAAAGCAAGGTTAGACTAGAATATTAAGAAAACAAAAATAATGACTACAAAAAGTTTACATAATTTAAAGTAGATTATGAAGATACTGAAATAGTAAAAGATTTCCTATACCTTGGCTCAATCATAAATCAAAATGATGACATAGTAAAGAAATCAGAAAAAGATTAGGACTTGGAAAAGCTGCTATGAAGGAACTAGACAAGATCTTGAAGTGTAAAGATATATCCTTGAATACCAAAGTCAGAATCATCCAGGCCACTGGTGTTGTTGTTGTGTGCCTTCAAGTTGTTCCTGACTTATGGCAACTGTAAGGTGAACCTATCATAAGTTTTCTGCAGCTAAGAGCACTGATGTGTCCAAGGTCAGTGGGTTTCCATGGCCAAGTTGGGAATCGGACCTGGTCTCCAGGGTTGTAGTCTGACATTTAAATTACTACACTACACTGGCTCGCAAATACTTCTGATTTCTATGTATGGTTGTGAAAAATGGGCAGTGAGGAAAGCTGATAACAAGAGAATCAACTCATTTAAAGTGTAGCACTGGAGAAGAGGTCTACGGATACCATGCTAAAAAGACAAATAAAATGGTACTTACCATGAATGGTCATTCTGGAATGGCAGGAGGAGCAATCCACTTACTTCTGGGTTTATGCCCAGAAGTCAACTGACAATGCAGGAGCCAAAGAGCTTTTCAGTTGGATACATTATGATTCCTTCTCTTTGCAGTCTGTTTCTTTCTCCAGCCCAGTCCTGCCTAATATTACTAATTTTAAATTTTACTTCAATTGTTAACTCCGCCTTTATGGGGTGTGTGGATTGCTTCTGACATCCCAGAATGACCATTCATGATAAGTACCATCCTCTCATTCTCAGAATGGCACAAAGGAGCAATCCACTTACTTCTGGGATGTATCCAAGCCCTTCATTTGCATAGGAACAGTGACTTCGCTGCACCAGTGCCTGCAGCACAGTACACCCAAAGCTGCCGGAGCCAATTGGTACGTGTCCAGTTTGTTACGTCTGATAAATGTGGTTGATTCTTTCCAACTTGCTACATCACAAATGTCCTCTAGCAACACTGACACCATGAATGTTGTCCTAGTGGACAGTGATCTTGTTAAACGTTATGTTGTCTTGGCTTTTTTGCAAAACCATAACAAAGAAAAATGCAAGCCTTAAGTCATCTTGCTATTACTGTTTTAGATGCTCTTTGACCCAAAGTTCTGGGATGGTAAGAAATGAACAATGCCTCGTATGCCTTAACTACATCATTCTCTTAACATAATATTTCACCACTCTATGGATAAAGTATGCCATTTATGCTCTAATGGATGGTCCGGTCTAGGGCAAAATGTTGGGAAATAAATAGCCTCATTGATACCCCTCTTCAAAATGCATTTGGCAAGAAAATGGGGTCCATAGTCAAAGTTAAGCTATCTTGCTTGAACTTATACAAGTTCAGATTTGCTGGCAATATTGCCAGCTCCAATACTCTGCAAGCTAACGTGATTGCTACCAAAAATGTCACTTTAAATGATAAAAGATCTTACAGTCATGTTGTCCATGCAGACTTGCACATGATGATCTTTGACCAATTCTGCAAAATCAAAATTGCCAATCAGACTGGCTTGGGTTTCAGGTAATTTATATTGTATCTCTTGCCTCTGAAAAAGCGTAGTTCCTGTGCTGACTAACTTTCACAGTGTGTTCCCCAGTCCATAAGACTGGCATCAGTCATCACCTTTACTCTGTGTGAAATCACCAGGGGAACACCACTATCCAGAGTTGGAGTGGTCAATCACCATTTCAGCTCCTCATTCAATAAGCTCAGCAACACTATTTAGTAATGCCTGTTGACATTTGTGGAGGTATCAAACATTTCTGCAATCCTCTTGACTGGAATCTGCCCCAAGGGACTAACTGTATAGTGGAAATCAGTACTCCCATTACCTTGGCAAAGTACATTATATCTACTGACCCTAATGAAACTAACTGCTTTATCTCCTTTCTTAACCTCCTTTTTCACCTGAGATAATGTTAGAAAACCCTTTGAGGTATCTATCTGTGCCCAAAATATGTCACCACTGTAATTGGTTATAAGTTACTTTTCTTGTGATTTATCAGAAAACCATACTTCCCCAATACTCAGATTGTTACATTTAAATCCTTCAGTATTTTCTCCATGGACCAACCTTCAGCAAAATAATATCCTGCTATGGATACAACTGTATTCTCTTCTGCCTGAGATATGCCACCAGAGCAGTCAACACCTTTGTGAATACTCCGAGTGAAGATGCCAAACTGAAAGGAAGTGCTTTGAACCAGTAATGTTCTCTGTGACGTTGAAATCTCAAATACCTCCTGTCTACTGGACCCATTGGAACATGGAGATATGCTTCTCTACAATCTATCAACACCATCAATTCTCCCATTTGCAAATTCTCCCTTATTATTTGCAGACTATCTGTCTTGAATTGGTGATACCTGATGAATCCATTCAGGTACCTGAGATTCAAGACATATCTGTAAGTCCCATTGCTTTTTTGAACAGTAAAAAACTTCCAGAAATTCTTTGCTCTCCAGGCACGTTCTCTATTGCTCCAATTTCCTTGAGGTGTTGAATTCTGCCAATACAATGCTCTGTTTTCCTTTGACACCAGAGAAGAAATGTATCTGCTCCTTGGTTTCCTGTTGAAACAAATACTGTCTCCTGGGACATCAGCTGAATGACCTACTTGTATGCTATTATCTCCTCCTACAGGAACAGTAGTCTTCCTACCAGAGCTGTCATCCTGTCAGTTTTGGGATTTGCTTCTTCTAGGGGCTGAAGATCCCCCTCAATCTTGCCCCTATCAATCATACTTGATTTGATAGTTATACTGCCTCAGGATCTACCCCAGTGGGCTCTCCTGAACTGAAAATCAATCTGCCCTCCATTAATCCTTCCTCCACAAAAGGACGAATATCCACTCCTGACTGACCTTCTCTCCAACTTTTCTTTTCATGATGTTGACATTACTTGCGTCTTTTCTTTAATCTCCACCAACACTTTTTCCAATGTCCATTCTACAAATAACATCTCACACTTAAAGGGTACATAGGCCAGATTATTCAGGACATTTTGTCTCTCTCCCACTAATGCAGCCACAAAGACCTCGTAGCTAGCTGGGAAAACAGTTGCATCATGTCCTGCATTCTGCTATGTACCTCAATACTTTTCACACTCTTTCTAAAGCTCAGTGCAAAGCACACATTTTCAAATCCTGAGATTCTGTTATATCTTGCACCCATAGGACTGCTGCATGTGCAAACATTGAAGAAGATGAAGTTCTAACCATTCATGCTGACACTTCATGTGCTTTCTCTAATGCTGCCTCTGACTTTCTTTCATCAACTTTGTGTAACAAGGTATCAATCTCTTTCAGGACATTTACCCCAAGACAAGAACAGCTATGGGGGCATCCACCAATGGGACTTTCAGGAACTCCATTTCCGTTTTCGCAAATGACTATAACTTCTGACTGTAAGAAAGACAGGGCTTTGTATTCAATTGATTATTCTACTCAGATTCCACTAGTTCCCTGAACATATCAGGCGTAGGCATTTCTATTCCCTGTGATACCTGCTTCTTTAATACCAATGCTTCTCTAATATTCTTTGCAGTTTCTATCTTTATATCTATAGTTGTTTCCAAACCTAATTTCTGAAAAACTCTTTTCAACAAACTCCTGAAAGGTTCACTGTCAAACAACCTGCCAGCTGACCCATTTCTCTTCTTCCTCATCTGATGATATGGACTCTTGCCAGTCTTCATTTTCCTGGAACATTTTCTGGGTCTCAAACCCTCATCAATAACATCAACTTCTATATATGCACCCAACTTTCTCTTATATGTAGCAGATAGACTGTGTAGAATCAAATCCTGCTCTCCTTTTCAATCTGAGAAGAATTTAAATTCATTTGCTGGTTGTTATCCATTGTTATTCTGCATATCCAACTGAAAAGGACTTTGGCTCCTTCACTATCAGTTGGCCCACAGGGATAAACTTAGAAGTGGACTGTTCGTCTGTGCCTTCCTGAGAATGGGTTCAACAGTAAATCAAGCCTCAATTTTCCCTAGAACATAAAATGATTAAATTGAGACTACTGTAATTTGAACATACCACGAGAAGATATGACACGTTAGAAAAGACAGTAAGGCTTGGTAAAATGGAAGGCAGTCAGAGAAGAGGGAGTCCGCATTACAGGTGAACTCAATCAAGGAAGCCATGGCCCTGAGTCTACAAGACCTGAGCAGGGTTGTTGATAACAGGGTGACTTGGAGGTTTCTAATACAAAGGGTTGCCATAAGGTGAAATCAACCAGATGATTATTAACAATTGGTTTGATTATATTATCTCTCACTGGATATTACTGATATGTTACTGCGTTATAGGTTTACAATTTTAAAACGTTTTTATATGGCCCCTGGTGCTTTCAGGAAGGCACAAGATATAAAAGAATATAAAGAATCTCAGTCATTCTCATATACAAACCTGAGATGAGAGAGCTTGTGTTCTCTTCCTTTCTTCCTCTAGCTTTTCTCTGATAACATCATTTTCACGTGTAAGCCTCTGTAATATCTGCCCTTTGACGTGGTTTTCATCTTGAAGTGCCCGAACATCAACTTGCTTGTGCATCTTCAGCAGGCTATTCAAATTCATCACTTCCAGCTTGGCTTCATCGTACTTTCTTTTGAATTCATTCAGGTCAGAATGCAACTGGGCCACAGTATGCCTTTCTGCCTCAAGATCATTTCGGGCAGCTGCTAAGAGTTGTTCATAATATCTTTGCTTGTCTTCTTGCAGAGATCCACCAGAGGACAAAAATATAGAAAGTGGGAGGAATAGCACAGAAACAAAGATCATGAACAAATTTATGTGATGCCCCTTAGAAATATGGTGGTAATTATAGCAACAGCTGCTAACTCTACAGTCCCTTATTTGCTGGCACGATTGATTTTTAATCATGATTTAAAATCACTAATTCAAATTCAGTCCATTTTGATTTCAATAATTCTCCTAACATTTCATATGACACCTACCCATATTTTTAATACAACACTCCAAGGCAGTGATCCTGCTGCTGCTGAACTCCAAAACATGAATTCTACTGACTTTAGTGGAGCAAAACTGCAGTAGAACCCAGCATTTTTCTTTGTGTTGATTACTGGTTGAGACACTGCTAGACCGGAAAGTAACACAGTTCTTCTATGTGGCACATTTATATGAGAGAGCACATGTGTTAATCCAGGTAGCTAGTTCATGATGTACAACATGCACAAAGTCCAGTTGAAATCCCTGCTCAGATCTCAAAGTCATAAAATGGTCTTGACAAGTGTGCCCCCACACAACACAGCTCATGGAGGTTCTCTCTGGTCATGGAAAGATTCAAATGCTGCTCTGCATTTTCCAAGGAATGGCTAGGATACCAATATATGTTTGCCTTTACGAAGAATAAACCCAGAAACTTTCCCACACAGCAAAGAACTATAGTGGACGCAAAGAATAACAAAGGGTCAGAAAAAGATTTTCTGAAATAACCATGCTCCATGTCACACTGCTACCAAGCACAGAGAGATGTAAGCGCTACCTGAAAGGGGCTGCCTCCACTTGTACAAGCTTGCCTGTATACTAAGATCAGCGCCTGCTTTTTGAGAACCATCTTCTAGAGATGTGTAGTTGCTAGGTGCCAAGCAGCGGTCTCTCATTAATGGAATTTGTCCCCTCCCTCCAACTCCTAGCAGCTCATGAAGCACCAATATTACTAGTATTTTATTAGTTATTGACCTCTGGACTATTGTTTTAGGCTGTTCATTTTATAGCTGTTTTTAAGAACAACTTTCTACTTCATTGTTGTTGTTGTTCCTACACTGCCTTGTGAAAATGTTGATTTAGTGACTGGTTCATAGAATCACAGAGCTGGAAGAGATCATAAAGGCCGTCCAGTCCAACACCCCTGGTTACCTGAAATGCAGCTTATACTTTGCTAATAAAAAATAAAGAGAACGGATATACATATTCAGTCTTATTCAGAAATAAATAAATAAAGTTCACAAGTTAGAGATGAAGGTCAACCTTTCCACCAGGACAGGAGTCAAGACAGCAATTTCTCTGTCCCCTCCAGACTCACCCCACCTTTGACTTACAAAACAGTTTTTTGGAAAAGTTACTCTTTTGGACTGAAATTCCCAGCACTAACTGTACTGGTTTGGGGATTCCAGAAGCTGTCATCTGAAAAAGTGTTGTTTCTAAACTCTCATTCTTTTCAAACATGCACTTCTGAGTTGAAAATCAGAGGTGGGAAGTATTGCTTTCTGTGTTACTTTTAAGCTAGCCAGAGCTCCTCCACAGGCTCTTAGAATATTACAGTTGGAAAAGAGGATATCTTTTGGGAAATCACCCTTTTCTTAGGAGTTTCTGTCAGAATATTGCTTTTAGTTTTTGCCACTCTCGTACTCAGCTGCAACCCAGTATACTAACATCTCCCTACAACCAAACACTACAGCTAAAAGAGCACACAATTCTCTGTCATTACCATATGGATCTTCCCATATAGTTTCTGTGTATCTATAATCCAAGAACCCTTATCACATCATCCTGATTACACATTTGTTTTATGACTTAACTGCCATTTGAAGTATTCTTCTAGTTTAAAGACTTCCATTCTGATATCTCCTTATCACATTAAGCATGGCTACTGGTGTTTGTTACAACAGCAATCATTTTATAGCCTTCTCCCTTATGCTGTTATATCCAGGTTAGAAGATCAGTTAAACACAGTGCCTATTCTAGGTATGAAATCTTTGTTTCAGAATTTTCTTAGAGACATCTGCCTAACTGTAGCTGCTTCAATAAGTCCATAGGAATACTATGGCACAGGTAGCAAACAGGTCCAATGCTCATTGCAAGACAAATTACAGCACATCTGACAGATGACCATTCAGCCCCTGTTTAAATACTTTTAGTGGTGAACCCGCCATATCCAGAGGCAGTATACTGCACTGTCAAACGACTCTAAATATTAGGACATTTCTCCTAATATTTAGCAACTCGTAATCCTGCTCTATGGAGCAGCAGAAAACAGTACCTTCACTTCCCATGATCAAAGAGGAAATCCTCCCAGAGTCCACAACGGCCTCTGGAACAGTATTTCAGTTCTAACAGGAAGAAAGAAGGAGCCCTCCAAGGGGTGGCAGCCTAGGTACTCAAAACTCTTTCCCGCCAAATCATCAAGGCTTAGCAGCAACAAGGACATCACACAGTGGACTCCTGACCTTGCAAATGTGCTTAGGGCAAAGACCATCTGCACTCCACATTCAACCAAGAACAGAGACTCCCTGCCATTACATGAAGACCATAATATCCTCATATGCTTCCTGGTGATTTTATTGACTACACCTTTTTAAAGACTGTAGGTTCATAAAACTACAGGGGAACTGCAGAAGGGACAGTTCCTCACAACACTTCAGTACCCATCGTCCATGGGACACTAGGAAGAATAATTTATGACAGACAGATGCGTAATGATCCCATTGTACAGTAAAAATTTAACACATTGTGATGTCCTAGTATAAACCAGCTATTTAATGGATCTAAAAACTGACACATGCAAGCTGTAAATTAAACTATGCCAACTAACCTGTTATCAAGTCTTCCCAGAATTTTCTACTTTACAGTAATGGTTAGTTCTTGGACACTCCATAAACAGAAAAGTTTGTTTTTTTAAATGGTGTGTGTTTAAAAATCCACACCCCAAAAGCAATTTTTGTGTATCTGCTAACTCACGCACTGTGTGTCTTGAACTGACAAGTAGGAGGAAGTATGCCAAGCCTAATCAACATGAGCTTATTTCTACACGTTCCCCATCTATGATTGACACCATAGTAACTAAGCAATGATCAGTACATTTTCCCTCAAAGCAACAAGTTTTAACACCATGAACGTAAGTGTCAAAAAAAGAGTGAGAATTAGATTTCACAGCTTTATGTTTAGGCGTCGGTTGATAAAAATAGAAAACTGAGCAATCTTTTCCATCCAAGTTTTTCTGAATACTGGTCAGCTGGCAAAATAGTCACAGCTAATACCTTCTGGCCTGGCTTCTTTTGCTTGCCGTTGGTTAACAACTTCCAGCTGCTGTTCCAGTTCAAAGATCCTTGCCAAGAGGCCCTGAACGTAGGCTTCCCGTTGCTGGTCATACAAAAGCCACTGCTGGTTTTTCTCCAAAGCCTTGGGAGTGAAGAGAATTATGAAATTAGAAAAACTGACTGGTAGGAAAAAAAATGTATTTAAACTCTGCCTTTCACTAAGCAGTATCTCTATAAGTACCTAAAAGACATCCCATGTGCACCCCTCCTTCTTTTTTTCAAGAGAAATGTTTGTGTGCTGAAAGATTTGGTAAGGTTTCTAGCTGAGCAGCTTAATATTTGCCTCTTTGACATAGCAAGAACTCATCATTATCTTCATTCATTATTAACATCTCTGTGTAATAGTTTGAAATTAATATGTACAGAAGTGGTCAACATGCTTTTAAGTGGTGGGGCGTTTTCACTTGAAAGAAAAATCTCATTGAAATAGATGAGAGAGATTGCCAGGTACATGTGTATAAACTGAAGTGTTTACTTAACAAACATATAGAACAACAAATGGAAGTTGGTTGGATAGCTGTTATTATTTTGTCAGAAGTTAATACAGCTAGCAGTACCATCTTGTGTATGCTTATTCAGAGGGGAATCATGCTGTGATCAATGAAGCTTATTTCCAGTTAGCACTACAGCGCAGAGTTCCCACAGAGGTATCAGATGACCACTTCCCACTGTCTGTACATCAAATATTGTCCTTTGGCTTGCCCAAGCCTCTGAGACTGTTAGAAATCCCACCTAATATGGCCAAAGACAAGGGATCATGGGAACTGATGTGCAAAACTGCAAGAGTACACCAAGCAGGGAAAGGTTGTACTGAAGTCAATCTTTGGAAATATAAATTTAACCTCATTTTGAAATTTGTCTTTCTGAGCACTTTCCCACTGCAGATTAAATAATACATGGTGCAACCACTGGCATCCTCAGATATTTTAATTATCCAGTTGCATGAACAAGTTTGCACCATTATATTTATGTGATCTGTGGTTTTCATTCTGTGATGTAACATTTGGAAAAAAGGATGGAATATTTCCTTTCTTCTCAATTCTAAATATGTTTACTTAAAAGCCAAGTAGGCCAATGGGACACAGACCTCAATGCAAAGCACACTTACTGGAAATAAAGCCTACTAAATACAATGGAATTTAGTTCTAAAGAAACATAATAAAATGTGGACTTCTAGAGACTAAAAATGTGGTCCCATGCATAGCTACTCAGAAGCATATCCTATTGAATTCCATAGAATTTAATTAGGTAAGTGTATATATGATGGCAAGCTAAAGCAAGAAAATCAGTAAGACTTGGGTAACCCTGGCTTGGCACAGATCATTCCTCTAAGCTGTATTTTTAGTGACTGTGTTTCTAGAGAAAGTGAATGGGATATGTCATCTCAGCAAGCACAATGGAGATTGGCTTTATTTCTAAGAGGTGGTCATCAGAACCAACATTGCTAGGGCCAAAAAACTATCCATTCTTAAGCAGTCTGTTGGAATGTGCAGGGTTGCTTACTTTGTCTTAGGATCACACTGAACAGAAGTCTCTAGTTTTTGCTCTCTGCCTTTTCATCCTGTTAGACGAGTGATGCTAACTCAATTTCAAGAGCAATTCAATTGTGCAAGAGCAGCCTTCCCAATTTGTTGCCCTCCAGATGTCTTGGAATATAACCCTCCTCACCACTGACCATGCTGAGAAGACCATGCTGAATTGAGTTGCAGCCGTAAATCACACAGAGGAAAGAAGACTGGAGGAAAAAATCAAAGGAACTTGCCACTTACTGTCACACTGTTTTTCAGGTGGGCAAAGTATTCCTATCTCCACATATCAAGTTAAACTGTTACTATATATCATCTGCAGCTCTCCTACAGCTGTCTTAAAAAGACAGTGTTGTTTTAGGTATAGACTTTTTAAAAAAAAATACAAGGGAAGCATATGCTATTTTCTTCAAATTATTACAAATATTCCAATAAAATAATTTCCAGATGAAACTTTGAATGTGTTTTAATATAATGTATAAACAAAACCTGTTAAATCAGATAACATTATTTAGAGCAGTTTTCTGGAAAACCCACATCATTGTGTTGTGCGATAACTTTGAACTCTCAATGGCTATATCAGCAAGTCAAAAGTTCGAGCAAGTTCTATTGACATACAAATATGGTGACAGACTGAAATCCTGCTGACTGAGGACCAGCCTAACTAAGTAGAGAGAAGCCCAGCACCACAGGACTGGTCACAGCTGATGAACTGGCCACAAGTACCATGAACACAACAATGGTATGGGGCAGTTGCAATCCACACTGGTAGAGGAACTATCTAAATAATGAAGTCATTGATCTTCAAGATATTGTTAAACAAACCCTTGATCTACTGCAAATGATCCAAAGATCTACCAGTAGATTGATTTATCTTTTGCCCACCTCTACTCAACTCAAAACAGAAAAACATGTGCACAGAGGTGTTGTCACCATAGTGTGCCAAATGCAATCTATAATGTTGGAAAATGTAAACACAAATAACTGAAGTTAAAGAACTTTAATCAAACAGCAAGATCAGTTTTATTTAAGATCAAGAAATTCTCATAAAGATAGGACAGGTATATGCGTGCCATCTGTAGGTGCAGTTGGCAATAATCTTTTGCAAACAATGCAGATTTTGAAACTACTCCAGGAAACACAAGACAAAACTATTTGGGACATTTTCCAAACCTCTTTAAGTAAACTTCTTTAAGACCCTTTCGCAGAGTCCATCCTGATGACAATCCATTATTTTTGCGTTATCAAAACAGGATTTATAGCACAATCCTGTACATGACTCCTATACCTCACTGAATTCATCTGGGTTTATTCTCAAGTAAATATGCATAGGACAATACTCTTGGTATATGATTGTACAGTTCTAAAACTTAACTATGCTCCTTATACTTTAACATCACTTAAATAGCTGAGTGGTAAAGATAGACTTTCAGCAGATGCTCTTATCTTATGGAAGTTCTTCTCAAGCAATATTTTGTTCACTCTCTTCACTGAAGCATTTAAGGCATCCTTCAAAAAACACCAGTTTCTAATGGCTTTTCGGTGATGTTTTATCATGCTGCAATTTTACGGACATTTTATTGTTGTGATTCCGAAAACATTTTTATAATTCAGCCAATCTATTTTAATGTATCTTTGGCTCTCTGCATGTGTCAGTTTTTATTGTACTGTATTTATACACTTGTATTTTCTTTACTGTATTGGGTGGAATTGGTACTTATAAATATTTAAATAAGTAAAAAGATACTGTAGAGACAGGATATGGATCTTCGGGTCTATAACTCTATATATGGAAGTAAAGAAAAACATGCACATAGTAATATAATCCTGAGGATTTATGGATATGCAAGCCTGTCTCAAAACTTGGCACAAGGTTTTCTTTCTTATACTCAGACCTATAAAAACTTATGGGCATGTACACAGTTCAGACCATGCCATCTGGGAAGTCTGTTTACTCTGCTTACTTGGACCCATACAACGGCCTTCAGCTAGCTCAGTGGAATTTGAGTGTTCTTGAAGCGGCAGTTCCCAATATATCAAACTGGTTTTGAAATTGGTTCAAGAGTGCTGTGCCATGATATGGGCTGCTGTTAAAGAGCTCTAGATTCTCTCTTTCTAGACTTACAGTATTTTCATGAGGAGAGTGTTGCGGTCTTTCTCAGCAAGTACTCAGTATATGGACAAAATAGCTATACTGTGCTGCTTAACATCTCATACAATAATTTGTTGTTCAGCCACAGGGCTTGTCTAAATGAAACAATCTAGCACATGTCAGGATAAACACCTAAACTGCATTTTTGATTAAAGCACCTAATTTAAATTGCTACTGGACTAAATGTACATATTAATAACAGCATTTCTAAAATGAATCCTAAAATGATTTTTTTCATTTTCTTAAATGAATAGGTCAATGTGTCAAAACTGAGGTTTTGTTAACATGCCACTAGTCTCAAGCTGCCTTTTTTAAATTCTAGAAGACACACAATATTGCACAAATTCAGGAGCTGGTCTGCATAAGAAGCTAAATCACTGATTAGGAGGATACTATGGCAATGCCAGGATTTATTTATTTCGGTGGTTTGACTACTAAAGTTTGATCATCTTTGAGTTGATAGATTAACGCATATGGACATAACACTGGAAGTCAAAGCTCAAAAGTGCATCTATAATTATTCCCTTGTGTGATACATTTCATTTGTGTAGCAATGCAAAATGTAAACAGGAATAGAGAAACTTGCTTTTAAAACAAGCAAAGGGAATATCTGGCCCTCTGGATATTGCTTTGCTGAAGAGGTTTTAAAAGTTCTGTACACATTTGTCTGTAAGAGTGCATTTTTATTTAAGTATCTCTGTTTCACATCTCAAACACAATTTATCTGTGAACAGGTATTAAATTGAATATGAAGTTGGAAACGAACAACTTGGCAGGAGGGAGACATTGTTGCTTTTGTATCTGCCACAGGGGAGCCCCCAGGCATCTGGCTGGCAACTGTATGGAACAGCAGTCTGGACTGGAGCATGGATCTTTCTTTCAACATGGCTCACTTTCTTAGGATGTAAAGTTCTATGTATTAAGCTTGCACTCCCAAACACCCTCATTTGGGAGCAAGTTCCAATCAAACAGATGAAACTTACTTCTGAGTAAACATGGAAAGAGTGACTCTGAATTGCTTGTTTAGATATTTTTGTAAAGTAGCATGCACAACATTTTTATATGTAGTCTTACATCTTTCAGTTGCATTTCAATTCCATTTACATATCCTGATGTTCCAGAGCAGCTTGCAGCAATTTCCTGAGGGGAGAAAAAAAAGCAATGAAGTAGTGAAACATGACTTCATTTGGAACAAATACAACCACATTAGACTGTGCATATTTTTAAACAATGAGTTCTAAAAGTGAGAGGCTAACAGCAAGATTTTGTTTAGTTTAATTTAAGTGGCTACAAGAATGTGCCTCAAATGCCTTATTTTGATTAGGTTGATAATACCTTAATCAGAAACTGTCCATTTTGAAACACTGTACATTACTGTTCTGAACCCAGGACAACAATATCTAGATCCATCCTGGAGAGTTTAATTGCACTTAATTTTATGTTGATGCCACTATGTTTTGTTCACTAGAATTCTAAAATGCTACTCCGTATGTTAAACCAATGCTTCTCAGTCTCTTTAATGTGGGGAACAGCACTACATTTGTGTCTATTGGGGTACAATTGTTTTTTTCTTTAGTGAAAAATTACCAGTGACCATAAGTCAATGTTTTATAGATTGACACCTGTCTGGGAATCATCACTTTAAGTAACACTGGGTTAAATGAAGTTCTAACCTGTTCCTGATGCTTTTGATGCTATTGCTATTATTGTGTCTTCAAGTTGTTTCTGACTTATAGCAACCCTAAGATGAACCTATCACAGGGTTTTCTGAGGGTTGAGAGTAAGTGAAGCACCCAAAGTCACCCAGTGGCTCTCCACGGCTGAGTGGAAAACTGAACCCTGGTTTCCAGGGTTTTGTAGTCCAATGTTCAAACCACTATACCACAAGGACTTTTTTTGATAGTATAGCTGACTCTAAAGGCCAGAACATCACTCAAAAATACATAAAGAAAAACAAGGCTCCCATATGATGCCCTATATAGCACAGGTATACCTTAGTTAACAAAGCCTAGGACAAAGAAGGTTCTTTTCACGAAGTCTTTTTATGCTTGCCCAGACCCAATTTTTTTCTCACCCTCTGTTTAGCTCAAAATTTTTTAGCAGCATCAGCACTGGGAGCACAGTGAAAGAGGGCTGGAGAAACACAGATTTTAATTCTCAGGTTGCAGTAGCATGGTGGCAATAAACAATACAATGCAGCTTGAAGTGGGATATTACTCTTGCTAATCCTACTGTAGCTGTGTGTTTCTGCCTACAACAGGGAGGGTAAACAGTATGTCTCACAAGAATCCCTTATTAAGCTTGCATTAAATGCAAACAGAGAGGACAAATAAGCCTGCCCTACCAGCTCCTCACAGTATGTTAAAAAAAAAAGAGGCATAGGTCAATAAGTTTGGACATGCAGACAGAAATCATAAGAAAGATGAAGGTTTGTGAAAGAAAAAAACATGCTAGTGGATGCATTTTGGAAGAAGCTTTTGAGTGTTCTCTAGAAGGATGAAAATGTTTTTGTTTACTCCACAAGGCTTATTTCACCGAATTGTTTCCTTTCACCATGAGCATATCATTAGCTCTGAATAAAAAGTATGCTGAAATATGTTGACCTGCTCTTCTTTTTTGTAGTGTAGGAACCTATTCCTGTTCTTTCTGCTCCGGTACCAAAATCTCTGTTAAAAAAGTAATTCCCAGGAACACATCTACTACAGTAACTGAGGTATACCTGTATACAGCTAATATTCTATTGCCACCTGCTGCCCATAACTGGTACTCTTTTACAATGTGTCTGTACATCTGTGCGTGTGCTTTCAAATTCTGTGTCCACTGATGACAACCCCATGGGTTTCACAGGGTTTCCTTAGGCAAGGAATACTCAGAGGTGATTTTGCTAATTCCTTCTTCTGAAATATAGCCTGCAGCACCTGGTACTCATTGGCAGTCTCCCATCAAGTAGGCCCCAGGAAAGCTCATTTCACAATAAATGTTACAGTTCCAATTTGTGCTAATAAGCTCTAATAGAGTAGTAGCATCTTTGCCTCCTGTGATGTATACTGACAAAGTAGTAGATGACCAGGTCAAAAAGCACTGAGTTTTACTGCCACATCCTTCTCCATTATCCTTCCTTGCCACCATTCTTGCCTTTCCCAAATTTATCATGGTAAAGGAGAAAATGAAATACAGTCGCAGAGAGGAGTAGTGGCCCTGGAGGCCTCACATAGCAACGCAGACAAATTCAAGTCATAGCCTAAGCTTAAAAGAGACAGTCCACCCCCATCATAAACTAGATCCAAATTTCAGTCATTTGAATTGGCACTCACTCCGAACCTGGTCTGGAGGAATTCAGTTTCTCACTACTTTTGAGTACTGCATCCAGGGAAAAGGAAGATTATGCACGTTTTTGTAAACAGGAAGTGAATACATTAAGTTAGCAAAAAAAACAAAAAAACCTTACCTGGGAAATCTGAACACTACCAGCTCTGTTTTCCAGGTCTGAACATTTTGCAGTAACTGCAGATAGCTGACTATTCAGCCGATTCACCTCTTCCGAGAGGGAATTCAGCAGCTGCTCCCTCTTAGCCATTTCCTTTGACTTCTCTTCCAGTTGACTCAGTAGACTAGCAGCATTGCTATTTTGGCTTCTGCTTTTCAGCTTGTCTTTTAGGAGCTGGATTTCACGATCTCGCTCTCCAAGGATATTGTTATATTTTTCATTTTCGGTTTGAAGGGCAAGTATTTTCTACAGAAAACCCAACCAAACATGTCACCATAAAAAAGACCAGTGTTTTGAAAGCAAGCATTCCCCACTGTACAGGGTACAGAAATCAATGCAGTGGTAAAAGTTAGGGCTTATAATACCACCTGGACCAGAACAATTAGTAGTAACAGCCTCAAAATTCTGTGTTATGAAGACCATTCTGATTTGGAAAATGGTTAACCACCAATGTCAAGGCTGTTACAAAATTCTCATTGGATGCCCACAAATATTTTGAGCAACATTCTGTCAACATAGATTGATGGCTACATTGTGTATGAGATTTTCAAGGGAAGGATAGGTTAAGTATGGCACATAGGCCCCCAGCCCCCCAGCACACTTTTTGTCCCTCTAAAAAGCATGGGAAGCAGTTTTGCCAGCTTTTGGGAGGTGATTCTAGGAGAGAAGGAGGCCTTTTTAAAAACCAGAAAGTAAATACGGGAAGTGCTGTTAAACAGGACGCTCCTAGACCTAAAAGAGCCTAGGTAGCCAAAAACACGACAAAAATGCCCCCAAAGATTTTTTTTTTTTTTTGCTCCAGTGGATGTGGTGCTGTGTTGAGGTCCTCCAAGATCTTATTTGGGCAAATGTGACCCTTTAGCTTCTCATAGTTGCCACTCATGCTTTAAGGTGAAAGCCTAGAATCCTCAGTGTTAGAAGGCTTTGTGGAAGAAACAGAAGGAAAAGCTTGTTGTTGTTCTTTTGAGGACAGAAGGTGGGAGGAGCAACTAGAGCCCACATCACCTCCTGAGGAGCAAGACAATCTTGGGCCTATTCAGTTAAGGTTTATAGTTGTTGTTTGGTTTCCCCTCCCAAAAAAGTTAACCTTTGTTTTAGGAAGATTTAATAAATAATGTTAGTTGAAGACATCTATGTGCACTGCTGCTTTCCATTTTCAAAAGACTGTACCTTTTAAATTGTAACACTTACAGCCAAGTAGAAAAAGCTCAGCCTGTTTAGACTGTATATCTGAGCCTGCCTTTTTCTTTTTGTCAAAACAGGAAATGCTATAGCTGGCCAGAATCTTATGAAGTCTGAGATTTAAAGGCTCAATATCACAGGCAAGCGAACAAAACAGCAGACGAGAATATGGCTCAACTGCTGTTTCAGTTTACTAAAGGGTCCATTTAACCACTGATTGTTGAGTTGAACATCAGTGTGGTCACAGAATATATCACACAGGTTAACTGTGTGAATATAAAGGATTCAGACTATGATTGTGTCATTTGGAAGCCATGATGGACATGCTTAACACCACCACTTCAGGATAGGTTCCCTTGTGTGTGTACACCCTGACCTTTGCTTCCCCTGATAGGTCATCAATACCCACTTGCTCAGAGAGAAAGGAAGCAGTACTCCATTTGCTTTAAGGCATTTTACTCAGTAGTAAAGGGAATCACCCAGCCATAAACCCATCCCTAATTTTCTTTTCCTCCTTACTGCAAATTACACAGTAATCATGACTCAAACAATCTGAGCCACGTGGGGAGCAATCTAGTCCCTCAAATGCAAACAAACTCAGCCCAACGATATAATAAAGCAAGTTTAAGAGTAAGGGGAATACAGTAAGGGGAAATGAGGCAGGAAAAATGTACAACAAAAGAAGAAATAAAATCATAATTCAGGAATGCTGTTTTATCTACCCTTACACTAAAACAGGTTATGAGAACAATCAACTTACATCTGTCACAGTAGCTTCCTGTTTAGTCAAAATTGATGGTGGGGCAACAACTTAAAGAGGGCACACTGATAACTTATACAGTAGGACCGCCCTATCTGCAGATTCATTATCCGCTGATTCAGTTATCCGCGGTTGGCCACCATCGGGCCAACCACGGATAACTGGGCTGGGGGCTGGCAGCAAGAGGTGGCAAGGAGCACGGGATCGCACCCCTCACCAACTCCTGTCGCCTGCTTGGGCCACAATCCCAGCGGCGAGCAGCAGGAAAAGCACAAGGATTGTGGAACCGCGCCCCACCCCAAGGGATCCACTCTTTTCCCACCCACTGCAGCTGTGATCAGGCTGGGGCTGGTGGTGGGACAGGGTGTTCCCTACTACCCACGGATTTGAGTATCCGCGGGGGGGCCCGGAACCAATCCCCCGCAGATACAGGAGTCCTACTGTATACTATTTCTTTTTGAAGTGACTAGAGGGTGGATTGATAACTGCTGTCTCCTCAGCAATGGAGCATAGGTTCCTGTAAGCACAAGATGTCTCTGGCAGAAGTGGATTTAGTCCAGCAGGTGAACTGACAGGAAAAATGCTCTTTTCAGGCTGTTTCTAAGTATGGATCAGGGCACAGGAACCAATAATCCAGTGTGCACCAAATAGGATGCCGCTTTTTCAGCTACTGTAGGGAAACCTAGAGTGACCGTCTCGTCATTTCTTGAGAAACGAGAACAAAGAAGAAAGCAGTCACTGCTCTTTGTGAACAAAGACACCAACAACTAAAGATGAAATTGTGCATCTGCATCCAGACTTTCAGTATTAACCCAGCCTTTTCCAACTGGTCTTATGAGAAACGAAACTGAGTTTTGAATAGTGGATGCTACCTGCATTACAGATTGATGGATAGCACACAACAGTGCACTACAGGCAACACATTAATAACAAATGAAGTAAAAACAAGAAGCTTAAAATTAAACTTGCTACCTGATATGTTTAAGAGAGCAAGGCTGCATAAAAGCATTTACTGGACAAATGCTTGCTTGCTGTCCCTCACAATGTTAAATAGCAATCTTGAAGTCATATAAAAATCAAAGTCTAGATAAAAGATTATCTCACCTCCAGAAGCCTCTTCCTTTCTTCAGGTGTCATTTTGCTTTTTCCCTTAATGATTTCTTCCAGAGATTTTTTCAGTGCCGCATTTTCTTTCTTATAAACTTGCAACTCGGATTCAGATTTGGAATCACCAGATTTTAATCCCCACTTGCTGATATTCATTTCTTTGGTGGCCTTAGATGTCATATTCTAGGTTTTCTGAAAAGAAATCAAGTACTGTTGAAGAAAACACTAAGAGCAACACAATTTGTAAATCTAGACCTGATGCACATACATACTCAGAAGTAAACCTGTATCAGATTTAATAGGGCCATCATCCATACTGGAAATTCTCACTGAGCACAATGGGATTTATATTCCAGTAGTCAAGTATCACAATCTTAGTCCCAAATAAGCACTCACATGTGTATAGCCTCACTCCAGTATTACAAGCCAAAGAATAGCAAATGTCCAAGCCAACCCAACATTTCCATAAAACTGTGGTTACTCCCACATGTATCAGCATATATCTCCTCTAAACTTGAGATCAGTTGCTAGATTCAACAGCACAGTTGCAAAAAAAATAAAAAAATAAAATAAACCTGCAAAATGGTAGGGCTCTGTTGTAGGTAAATTAAAATAACCAAATTTATTAAAAATTGCTCCACCATATGAAATGTTGATGCTTCTGTCACAATATCATTGAAACTTGGTTTGACAAAGGACACTGGAGGTGCTGAGAGAATTCATAAAGTCCATTAAGTTTAACTATATTAAAACAACAACAACAAAAACACACTACTGGCTGTGTTCTAGGTTTCTCAGCACCTGGTAACAGGGGAACCTAGAAAGAAGCAGAGACAACAAAGGCACGCTACCTGCCTGAAGTTTTGAACTAGCCAAATGAAACATGCAGAAAAGCGGTAACTTGTGCTAATGAGATTAAAGACAGAACTATACATTGCATAGAGAGACAGTGTGGTGTAGTGGTTTGAGTGTAGGTCCCTGGAGACCAGGCTGGGTTCAATTCCCCACTCAGTCATAGGTGACTTTGGGCGTGTCATACACTTTCAGCCCGCCAGAAAACTTCATGATAGGTTCACCTTAGGGTTGTCACAAGTTGGAAATGACCTGAAGGCACACAACAACAACAACAATACATTGTGTAGATCTGTGCCTGGTCCTCCCTGTTCTTCAATCAGATCAACAAGAACATTCTGAAACTAAACCAAGGAAAACTCTTCAGAAATAGCAGGGGGTATCTAACTCATTCCATGTCATTTTCCCAGTCAAGACCACCACCACCACCACCTGTACCGTTTACCCTGCAGTGGGAGGTTGGAAGGATCTTTCCTATGTGGCAAGCATTAGCTGAGGGAAGAGCACAATATAGTTTTTGTTTTTAATCCAGAGACATTAAGAGATCCAGTCACAACTTGGTCTTTATTTGATTTTAAGCTGTGATGGTCAGAAAGCCCTGGTTAAACAGGGTTTGACTATGGTTGAATTGGGAAGATATGAAAGCCTCTATGTAAAGCCTGATATTTTGAACATTACTGTCCAGCATACTGTAAACAGTGCAAGCCCCTCTCAGACAAGAACCTAAAATACTACAAATACAGGTCCACAGACTAACGATGCATCCATCATTAAGGGAAAACAGACAGACAGAAATTACAAAAGATTTCTAGGCCCCACCCAGACCAAATTATTTATTATTTTTATTTTATTTATTTGTATCCCACCCCTCCATATGGATCGAGGCGGCGAACAACTTACGAATAGCATGTATTTCGAAACATTTCTATACATTCTATAAATTATGGGATACCTGAAAGGAAACAGACACCAAGCCTTCATAGCTGCTTCAGGCTTCCTATAGCTATTTATTACAGTGAGCCTGAGCTGCCTGCCGAACACATTCTCATTCGTCTCATCCCTTCTCTCCATTGGCTAAATCTAGCAAAACTTGGGCCTTTCCGCACTCCACTGTTATAGTGCTATTATTCCACTTTCAACATCCTATGGAATCCTGGGGTTTGCAGTTTAGGGAGGGGCCAGACCCAGGATTCCACAGGATGTTGAAAGTGGAATAAGAGCACTGTAACAGGACATTTCCGCACTCCACTTTTATAGCGCGATGATTCCACTTTCAACCTCCTCTGGAATCCTGGGGTTTGCAGTTTCGGGAGGGGCCTTTAGCATTCTCAGTCTGAGAGCTCTTTGGCCTCAGTGAACTACAAACCCCAGAATTCCACAGCATGTTGAAAGCGGAATCATCGCGCTATAAAAGTGGAGTGCGGAAATGTCCATGGGAAAATTACCTTTTTGGACTACAACCCAGGCGTGGGCGGGGGGTTACATCCAAAAAGGGAATCTTCCCCATGAGAAGAATGGATGAGAAGCCCACCAGACCCTGCTGGCAGGCGCTCAGAAGTTACTTCCCGGCAGCAACCGGCTGACGAAGTCCCGAGCATGCGGGGCTAACAAAGCCTCGCCGCCGCCCACCTGTCGATGTTCATCCGTCCAGCGGCGGGAGGAGGATGGAGATGACAGGTGGCCGTCGCCGCCGCCACCGCCGTCCGCCGGGCGACCACGGCAGCAGCGGCAGCACCGCCCCTCCCTTCCGCCGCACCGGGAGGGACGGGAAGAGCGAGCGGGACAAGCGGCAAGCAGCACCGTTACCGCTCCTTTTTTCGAACGCGGCTTCCGGGAGTTTGAATGCCGCGGCTCCGTTGATGCCATTTCCGTTGCGTTGCCGGCCTACGGAGACCGTGAGGGTCCAAATCGAAGGCGAAGCTCAGGGGATCGAGGAGGGAAGGATGAGGAGCAGGAAAGGGCGGGGTTTGGTTTGAGTGGCTACAGGAAGTCGTGTAGTTTCCATTCCCAGTTACGATCAACAGTCGGGGGGGGGGTTCAGATTTGCAAACCCTGTCAATGTTGACAGACTCAGTACACAATAGCAAAACACAGTAGAAGGTTAAGGCAGTAGTTCGCTACCTACTCACCTCTGAGTAAACACAGCGCGCGTGCCTATGGCTATTTCCGCACTAGCCTGTTATAGCGCGATGATTCCACTTTCGACCTCCTCTGGAATCCTGGGGTTTGCAGTTTCGGGAGGGGCCCCTCGGCCCCTCCCGAAACTGCAAACCCCAGGATTCCAGAGGAGGTCGAAAGTGGAATCATCGCGCTATAACAGGCTAGTGCGGAAATGGCCTAAGTCTGTATGCTTTTCTTGGCACAGAATTTTATAGAGAGTATACTCAGCTCCGCATTCCACCCCAAAGCAATGCCATGGTTACTTGGTTATAAGGTGCCCTAGGGGCTCTGAGTCTCTCTGGCCATTTCCCCACAACACTGCTATAATGCTACTCTTCCACTTTCAACATCTTATGGAATCCTGGGGTTTGTAGTTCACTGAGGCCAAAGAGCTCTCTGGTTGAGAATTCTAAAAACCCCTCCCTAAACTGCAAACCCCAGGATTCCATAGAATGTTGAAAGTGGAAGAATAGCGCTATAACTGCCCAAGTTTAGCCAATGAACAGTGATAACAGTATGGTGCAGAAATGCCCTATGATACTGAGGAATACGCAGAGGTGGTTTTAAAGCTAGGTCCTTCCTCTGAAATATTCAGCAGTGATTTTTAACGTTTTCTTTACTGGAGACCCCCTATAAATATAATTTGTTGCTGGGGACCGCCAAAACTTGTCAAAATTTAAATATTTATATATTTATGTATTTATTAAAGGCTTCTAGAGACTAGGGCCATTTCCACACTAGCCTGTTCTGGCACGATGATTCCACTTTCAACATCCTCTGGAATCCTGGGGTTTGCAGTTTCAGGAGGGGCCGGTTGACTAACTGACCCCTCCTGAAATCCCAAACCCCAGGATTCCAGAGGATGTTGAAAGTGGAATCATTGCACTATAACAGGCTAGTGTGGAAATGGCCTAGGACTCAAATGTCTGCTTAAACACTGGGTGACCTTGGGAAAGTCACATTCTCTCAGCCTCAGAGGAAGGCAAAGGCAAACTCCTCTGAACAAATCTTGCAGAAAAAGGGGGGGGAACAACAACCCTGTGAACCTATATAGTTGTCATAACTCATAAGTGACTTGAAGGCACACAACAAAAAAAGTGCCGCTGACAGGGGGAGGGTCTTTCTAGCCATCATGCCTCTCTCCTTTGAAAACAGATGGCAAGCCTATCATGGGAGTGTTCTTGGCAAGATTTGTTGACTTTGCCACCCAATGGGTTTTCATGGCCAAGTGGAGATTCAAACCCTGGTCTCCAGGGTCTTAATTTGGATGCATGCACATGGCTGCCTTTCGTTAGAGATGTGGGGGGGGGTATTGAAACTGCTCTATCTGCATATAAGGGACCAGTCTGGGCACACACCTGCTCCCCTGTGCCTTTTGTCTCCCTGACAAAAGGGACACAGTGGCAGGTGTGTGCTCATGCCCAAACTGCTCCCTTGTTTGCCAAGGAGAAATAGTTTCAGCACACACACACACCTGCTGCCACATCCCTGTTGCTGTCACTGCTGTGGGTATCCAGCAGCAGGCTTCATGGACCCTCCCAAGTGTCCTTGGACCCCAGGTTAAGAATCACTGCCCTATAGCACTTGGAATTCATTGATGGTCTCCCACCCAACTACTAGCTAGGCAGTAGTATAGCTTGGCATGAGTGGGGTGGGGGCAGGGGCAGGGCAATTGTGCACGGGGGGAAGCAAGGAGCGGCAGTGCCAAAAAAAGTGCCACTCAAGGTGCACCACCCTCCTTGACCCCCCCCATCCCTATGCCACTGAACTAAGGCTGACTCTGCTTAGCTTCCAAGATCAGACAGCATCTAGTGCCTTTAGGGTATTTAGGCAAACACACCATACTTTCTAACATTCCACAGTTGAAAAGGTGCCCAGCAACATTAAAGTATGGCACAACATGGTGTAGTGGTTTGAGTGTTGGACTATGACCCTGGAAACCCAGGTTCAGTTCTCCATTCGGCCATGGAAACTCATTCGGTGACCTTGGGTACATCCATACTCAGCCCCAGAAAACCCTATGGTAGGTTTGCCTTAGGGTTGCTGTAAGTTGGAAATAACTTGAAGGCATAAAACAACAACAGATGACAAAAATGTAGATGTCCTATCTGTAGCATTAATGGAAACAGAAGGCAAAACAATCATTATAAATTGTTGCTATCTAGTGAATAAAATATCCATGTTTGCAGAATTTTCTTGCCATTTCACATCATCATATTAAATCACCTTTTTTTTTTTTTTTTGAAAACTGGTGCACATCTCCCTTTGCTTTTGCATCTTGCCTTGCCACAACACTGAAAGATCCATCTTTGTTCTTTCAATCTGAAAATGATCTGGAACTGGTATCTCTCAGAAAGAAACATCACATATAATTTGCAGAACTTTCTCCTTAATATCACTCTTCTCATTTACAGTATCATGACTAGAGTAACTTTCAGCATTCTCTTCTGCTTCAACTTCTAGCATTTCTGCTCCTTGTTCTTCTGCTTCAAATTCTGCCATTTCCACTCTTTAATGTTTTGCAGAATGCATGCTAGCACCAGCAGAATCCACTTTATCAACTGGAGACTGACAAGGAGTGTCCTTTGACAAACCCTGGCCATCATCCACTCTTTTGACATATTGAAACATGAGTCCAGCTAATGTTTTGAGTGATTTATTCCTGTCTTTTTTGTTTTCCTTCGCTTCCACCTTGCAGCAGCGTACCTTGGAGTAAGCGGGGGGCATGGCTACGTCATGCAGGGGTGTGGCTAGGTTGCGTGGGGGTGGGGCTAGGCCCTGAAGGTGTTACCCTGTGTGTTGGGGGGTCCCGGGAGGGGTGCCCAAATTGCCAAAATAAAACACAAGTTGGGGGAATTTAGCTGGAGCACTCTCTTGGCTAAACGAGAGGCAGGGTAACTTTAGCAAGGATCTTTAACCCAATGTCTACAGCTTCAGGTCAGGGAAGAGACATGCAAATTTAAAGTAACAAAAAATAACAGTTTTATTGAAAAATAAACAGAGAATAAAACAACACACACTAACTAACTGGAAAGCAGAATTGGAGAGAGAAGGGATGGGTAATACGACACTTGGTCTCGTTGTCTGGGAGGAAAAGACGGGGTTCCGAAGAAGAAAGCTTAGCGTGGCTGGCTGAGGGGAGTTCATTAGACACACCAGCAGCAGTGTGGGATGGCAGTCCAAAGTAGACCGAAGACCGTTTGGAAATGCAGGGTTTTTATAGGGGAGTTTGTGCCTACCGGCTATGGCAAGCCAGGTGAGAACAAAGGGAGTTTTAGCGCTGGACAAAGGGATTCGCAAAGGTCAGGTTTACATAATTGGATTTGCTCTTTATGTCAATAGCGTGGCCGATATGTTGATGGCCCAACATAAAGGAATGGCTTGGCTGAGAGCCGTGCCGCTATTGTGAAGTTTGCAGTTGGAAGTTCCCTGAAGCTACAAGCGAGGCTTGAGTTGCTGGCCTCAATAGGGTCTGGAATGTAAAACCATTAGCAGCCGCACCCTGTCCGTGCTTGTCCGGAGAACCTCGCAAACACATGGAGTGGGGTGGCTGGAAAAAGGTCAAGCTAAGGCCAAATTGTTTGATATCAAAATGATATCTGGGGTCCTCACTGACAGTGCCATAGCAGGAATAACAAAAGAGTGAGGCTATGTCACACAGGGGTGGGGCTACATCAAGGGGCAGGGCTACTGCACATGGGGGAAGGCAGGCAAGGAGCTGTGGCACCCCAAAAAAATTGCTGCCGGGGGCACACCACCCTCATTGCCCCCCATCCCTACACCAGTGCCTCTTTGATTTATGCACTACATGTGCCATGATAGAATAACTCTATACAATTTTTTTTAAAAAAACACAAATTAGCAATATTTGGAAAAAAATAAGAAAGTGAACAGCGTACATCTATTTGATATGTCAGTTCTATCAAATGTAAATTTTAATGTGTTATTATTTTTAAATCCATAATTCAAACTAAAATCCTAAAAATTTCATTAAAATCAGATACATATTTGCAAAACAGTGATGTTTTCAAACATTTGAGAAATCTCCAAATTTCTATACCTTCAGATTGGCACCAGTGACATAAGTTGCAGAAGACCTGGTTTCCAATTGGTCTGGTAATTCATGAGGGAAGATTGCATCCATGAAGCAGCTCAATGCCTGATTGGTTGCCTCTGTTTTCTCGATCACTTGAGCTTGTACCTGGAGAAAAAATGAAAGAAAAGGAAAAAGAAAAAAAGAGGGAGAAAAGGATGAGTTGCCCCCATGCTTCCTCCCTTCTCCACGCATGAGCCTTGGTGGCACAGTGGTTAAATGCCATTACTACAGCCACAAGGTTGTAAGTTTGATCCTGCCGGGCTCCAGATTGACTCAGCCTTCCATTCTCTCATAGATCGATAAAATGAGTACTCAGCTTGTTGGGGGCAATTAGCTAACACATTGTAAACTGCTTAGAGAGCACTTAGCTGATAAGCAGTATGGAAATACACATGCTATTGCTATAGCTATTGCTAGTGGAAGGAAAGGAGGAGGACAATAAGGAGGAAGTGGTAGCAGCGGCATTTTCTGCGAAGGTGGAAAAAAAATGCTGGAGTGGATGAATGGAGTAAGTTTCTCCCCAATTCCTCCCTACTTATGGAGTGGGGGGTAGTTAAAAAGGTGGGAGGAACCTTCTCTGGGGAAGTCGGCCAGTACAAGTTAAAGAACACTGATATGGTGTGGAGAGAAAACACACTGCTTTCTGAAGGAACACCGTCTGTCCATCCATCCTTGTGGGGACAGTGGCATCACTGGGTTTGGTGTCACCCTGTCTGATGGTGTAATCTAGTGTGGCCCACACCCCCACAAACTGATCATAGTATCCTTCTGGGCTGCCTTGCTGGGATGGGACATGGAGGCACTGTTTGGCAGTCCTTCCATTCCTTCTTGGAAGGGCAAGCCCAGAAGCTGGTGCTGGGGGGCAGTTGTGTTCAACTCTTGGCTGTTGACCTGTGCAGTACCTCAGGGCTTGGATGGGAACATAGGAGAGGGTCTTCTCAGTGGCTTCTCCCAGGTTCTAGAACTCCCTTCCTAGAGAGAGACTTGACTGGTGTCCTCCTTGTCATTCTTCCATATGCGGGTAAAAGATGCTTTGTTTTGACAGGGCTTTGGTTTTTAATTCCTGATGATAATTGTTTAATTATATTTTACCTTTGTTTGATATTTACACTTACCTGTATCTGTTTTCACTTTTATAAGCTGTCTTGAATCCTAGAGCTAGAATCCTGATTAACATCCTTCTTGGTTTCAATTATGATGACTCCAAGAGCACAGTTAAAGCTATCTGATGGAGGGAGGCAGCAGTTTTCCTCTCAGTATACCAGAGACTGATGCCATATTTGTTCCCATTGCTAATAACCTTTTTCCTTCTTTCCTGGATACTGACTGGCAAAGAGCTACAGACTATGACTTTGAGTAACACTGAATTAGAACACATAAATATTTATCAGCTTGAATGCATTTTGCTCATGTGTCAACTACCTTCTGGGGATGCTGTAGCTGGACATCCTGTGCTGAACAGGCAGTTGGTCTATTATTTTCTGATTCCATGATAAACATCTCTTTAATTGATTGTTTCGAGTTGTGTGGAACTCTGCAACCACAGCACACAACATGAATGAGCCTGCTATAGTTGCCTTACAGATGATTTGCAGAAGTTTCAGATCCTATTCATTGCACTGACCTAATCTGACATGGCTATTTATTTATGACATTTATATTCCATTCATTCTATAAGTAGAAAGATTTTCAGAGTAGCTTGTATATCAATTTTAAAAAGTCCCTGCCATCAGGCTTCTTGCTGTTGTTGTTGCAGCATACCTTGAAGTCATTTTCGACTGATGGCGACCTCCTGGATTTTCTCAGCAAGCTTTTATTCAGAGGGAGTTCACCATTCCCTTCATTTTCCTCTGAGGCTGAGAGAGTGTGACTTGCCCAAGGCCACCCTCTGGAAACCCATTGGCGTCTTCCAGAGTCCTAGTCCGAAGCTCAAACTGCTACACCACGCTGGCTTCCTGTGCTTAAAACTTTAAAATACATCGTACAAAACGAAAGGGGTGTGGTGGCAGAAAAGGAAACAGGACATAAAGGTGTTTTTGTTTTTGAATTCTTATGAGATTCCTTCATCTGCTGGAATAGCTGCTAGAGGACAGCCAGAGAGAGGCAAAAAAAGTCTTCTCACGGATCCCCTATTAATAACTATCAGGTTATACCGGAAACTTCCACTCTTTCACAATGTAAACACTGACTGTGGCAAACTGAAGTTGTACTAGATAAGTTGTTTATAGTAGGTTGTTTTTGATTCTTGCAGAAGGGGGCGATCTAAGACTGTTTTGACTAAGTTCTTGAATAAAAAGGAAAAGAGGAAAGAAAAAGAAAAACCAATGACACGTGGAAAGAACAGGACACAGAAAAGAAGAATGCCGTTATATTTTCCATCAAATTACAAAAAAAGTTGCTATATTTCACTAATGGTAAGGAAGAAAAAGATGTTACGTGTATTAGCATAAAATGTGTGCAGTACTTTAGGCGCGCTCACGTTTCTTCTGTGAAAGCCATAAACAGAGATTGCAAACCAATGAGCATTGCACATTCCTTAGCCTACAGCACCAAAACTCACAAGTTGGTACCGGTTTGTCTAATACCACAGGCACTGCGGGTGTCAGTTTACGCAGACTCTTTCTTTCTAAAGCCTTTAATAAGGAACTCGTCATAGATCCACCCATCAGTTGCATTTCACTGTAATAAAGCCATTCCCTGCCTCCTCCGCCTCCCTCTCCTGGCATTTCAGCCTGGAGGCTGCAGAGCGTCTGTACATATTTTCATAGCCTTCTTCTTTGAAAACTGCTGCTGTTTAAAAAATCGTGGTAACAATGCTTCGGGTCATTGTGGAATTGGCCTCAAACATCCCTAAACATAAGTTTGGGAAACCAGATCCTATTGTCTCGATTATTTTTAAAGGTAAGGAAAGTTAACTTGTAAAATAGAGCTTTAGAGATGGCATTTTTCTGTGTGCCAAGGTGGCACAATGGGGAAGGGGAAGCATGAGTGTTGCTATATTTGCAAAAGTCTTGAAATTGCTATTAACCTTTGTGCAGCATAGCTGTTTTAAAAAATTCTGGAAAGTAGTGTGGTGACATTTTCTCAAGCTTCTCTTTCAAAACTCCTAGGTAGGCTTGTCTTACTTGTATCTACATGTAAGGTTCTCAGCTTCTCAGATGCATGTCTTAGCTGCACCTTTACTTTTAAATTATTTGGCTACAACAGTTGATGTTTCAATATTTTCATCAGCATTTTATTTTTCAAAAAAATCCTCTTGACAAGCAACAATTTCTTTTGACAGTTGCCTCAGAAAACTGTCCTCAAACTGGTTATCTCCTGTATTAGAAACTCTTTTTTCTCTAAGTCATCTTTGCTTTTTCTGACATAAAGCTGCTTTAAACAATTAACAACTGTAACTTGAGAGACAGAACAAAAGCAATACATTTGCACTCATCACAACTTATTATGAACCTTATTTATTTTATGAGCTTTGTTCACTTTTGTGTAAATTTTTGCAGAAGTTTTCAGTGTGTGTTAGTGCCTTTCATCACACTTGACTATAGTGCTGTTACATTTTAGGGATCAAATATTAAAACGTCAGGTAGCTCATTTAGTCTATCAAACTGGAATGCAGCCTGAAGTGTAGATATATTATTCTTGTTTATTCCTTGATAGACTTTTTATTGATACACAGTGATAAATATAACTTCATATATTATTCTTGATCCAGTTTTTTTTTTCAGTGGATGTCTTGGGCTGTCAAGTATGTCATCAAAATTAAATAGCTGCAGGGATGAGAGTTTATAATAGTTACTGAAGTATAATGAGGCAGTTAGACCTAAATGCAGTTTCATTCTTGAGTTAGCTTTCCCATGCGTTTCAGTGGTCTAAGCTAAGTTGAACTAATATTGGCTTTAGCTATTGGTGCATAGATGGTAACTAAGAAATGAATTACTTGATCATCATAAAACATTGATATTCCTCTGTTATTCACTCTTAATTTAAAATAAAACTCTGTCTATTTACTGTCTTGCATAAAAGTCTTGTCAGATGATAGCTTGTGAAATAGATATTTGTGGGTGTGAATGCTAAGTGAAACATTTTCCCTTATTTTTTGCAATATTTAGAATGTAAATCATCTTTATGGAGTTTTTAATTTTTCAAAGCATGAGGCTTTACTTTCTGAAAAGACAAAGCCTACTATGTTCCTGATTCATACAACACATTTTTAAGTTACATATATATATTTTAAAAAGTCCCAAATTGCTGGGTATTAGGTAAGACAAACTCTGTTTATAGGTGACTTTGCAGCGAATCACACTGTAAATGATATAGTTACAATATGCTATCTGTATTTTCTAACTTCCACTACAGCAACAAAGTCACTTGTGAAAGAGAGGGGATTTAGATGATTTTTTAAAAAGCACTTTGGGAGAACAGGCTAAATTCCCCTTTCCCAGTGATCCTGTCCCTATTCGGTTCTTTCACTCTGTTCCATTATGGCTTCTTTTAAGTGAAAGGAAACACATTTGGAGACCCAGTAATGAAGTTCTTGCCTAATATGCAGTTTTCCCTTAAAAGGGCCCCTGTCCAAAGCAGCTTTGGTTCTCAAATGGTGTTCTGGAATTCTGTGAAAGATTAACAGTAGTTCCACTTAGGTGCTTCATCAGAAGAAGACAGTGTTGTTTCCCGTATTGCCAAAAGGCCTCTGAAATATACAGCCCAAAGGGGTGTGGTGTGTGCACAGTATTGGTAGTTCTAAGGCCTGTCAGCTATCTCTGTTGAGTGAACACATCTCAGAATATTATTCATTATGCTAGAGTTTCACAATTTACAAACTAATGTAAGAAGAATTCTATGAGATTAGATATTTTAGGCCTCAAATTTAGAAGCCCATGCATGCTACAGAATTATAGTGCCATTATTCCACTTTAATTGCCATGGTTCTATGCTATGGATTCTGGAATTTGTAGTTTGGTGAGGCATGGGAATGTTCTGGCTGAGAATTCTAAATGCTCCTCCCTAAACTGCCAAGCCAAGCCAATCACATTGGCAGTTAACATAGAATAATAGCACTATAATTCTGCAGTGTGAATGGGCCCCAGTCACATGCTTACCTGGGTGAAAATCCCACTTATTTACACACTATACTGTTAATAGTGCTATTATTCCACTTTCAACATCCTGTGGAATTCTGGGATTTGTAGTTTACTGAGGCCCAAGAGCTCTCTGGCTGAGAATTCTAAAGGCCCCGCCCTAAAACTTCAAACCCCAGGATTCCACAAGAGGTTGAAAGTGGAATAATAGCTCTATAACAGTGTAGTGCGGAAATGACTGTAGTGTGGAAGTGGCCTCAGTGTCTAACCTGAGTAGATATATATAGAATTGTGCTATATTTGGGGGAAAAAAAAGTAGTGTATTTGTTTCCTTTCTCTGAACTTCCCTTGAAGTGCCATAGTTCAATGCTTCTTAATCAGAGCTGCGTAACTCTACAGTGGCCAATCTACAAATCTCCTCCTACCACAACACAGCTGAAATGTTGAGGAAAACATAGGTTTACAAACAGAAAATGACCATTTTTAAACCTCATGTCCGAACTGGTGCCCAGTATTTCTTAAGCTATTTTGATGTGAGGGACTGGCAAGGTTTTTTTCCCCAGCGTGCCAGGTACTGGCACCATATTTATGCCCATTGGATTTAACTATTTATTTATTTCCCAGAAACATGCTATGGTCCAGTAGTCAAAAGCTTGTGGACCAGTGCTAGTCCATAGATCACCACTTTGAGTAGTATTGTACTAAACCAGCTTAATTACCCTATTGTGGTTGGTGGCAGTGCAAGGAGGAAGAACGACACAGACAAGGTAGTCATGAAAAAATTAAGGCATTGTAGCAATTGACTGTTCAGAATGAACAGACTTTGTCTGCTTTCCTTGCCACTGTTGTGCACTATTCAGTTAAGAAAATAATAGTTGAATAATTACTTTTGATACATGCCATACGTCTGGACGCACCTTTGGTAGGTAGTATTAAATTAAATACTAGAGAACCAGAGTTGTCTAGTTTTTATGAAAGTATATGGGAAAACAGTGTGCTACAAAATATAACTAATATAACTAATACATAATATAACTAATGGGGTAGTGAATGTTTTCATGTTTTATTGTATATTGAAACATAGTATTCATTATAGGTAAGTTTTAAATGGTTCATGGTTATCCAGATGAAAATAAGGAAGTATACTTTAAAAAAAACAAGAGGATAAAGGAATTGCTGCGCTTATGAGATTTTCAGTTTCTTTCACTCCAAGCCCTCCCAAAAGTTAAACTTGGATACTTGTAAAAAGTCTTGGAATTAAAGGCTTTCTGGCCTTCTGGGACCAGTCAGACAACTGCTTTTTCTGGTGTGAGTTTGCATTAGGTTATTGGAGAAGAAGTTTGAAAGAAAAGTCAAAAGTTTATCATCATATGATTCATCCATAGGTGTCTTTTTTCCCCATGAAAAACATTAATCGAGCAGCTTTAATAGCACAGACTTTCCAGGCAATGAAGAAGAAAGGTCATCCAAGAATACAGTAATTCTTGTGCACTACAGATTAGGATGTGGGTGGTTTTTGTAGGATCAGTGCCCATAGTAAGTGAGAGTGGAAGCCAGGGCTTTGGATAGAAGTTTGGAAACCAAGATAACATTTTCCAAGCAACAGGCACTGCCAATACAGTGTTTAAAAGCCATATCACAACCACCATTGCCATTGTCCCTTCTGTGTCTGATATGTAAGCTGTGAGTACCACTGTGTTTGTCACCACAGTGGCATCACCCATACATGAGGGAAGGATCAGCAGGCTTGGGATGACCACAAAGTTTGCAAAAATGCAAACAATCTTAGTATGATTGTAAACTGTGTTTGAATGTATTTGTTCTGTTTTATTTTAGTAAAATACCTGAATACTTGCATTTTAGTGTGTTAGCTGATCAAGAAGGTTCAACAGAAATGTTTTGAAGAATTCCCATTTCCATTTGTACTTAATTATTACCCCATATTAGTGGCAAATGGGGGCTAAGTTAGCCTGCAATGGATACATTATTGCTATTAACAAAGTAAAATCTCCCCTTGAGCTCTCTCTTTCCTTTTGTCTATCTCCTTATAGAAGGTTTGAACATTTATCAGTAGGGAATGTAGGCTAGAGACAAACATGAAGTTTATACCAAGGGCAGCAGAAATATGAAAGATTGCAACCACCAGTTCCTTCAAAACAGGAACAAAGTAGTCCAGACTTCCCATTAGGCTGCCTCAGGCAGCAGATTAAGATGGCAGGAGAAGCCCACAAATCTTTGGTTACTGGATTTTTACTTCTCCACACAGAGAGAAAGAGATACTGGTGGGATTTTCTTTTTTTTTCTTCCTTTTTTTTGCTCTGCTTCAGGCAGCAAAAAGGCCACAGGCAAGCCAGTTATGAAGGAATTAAAGCACTTGTCTTCAATCTCCATTGGGTCTATCTTTATCTGAAAACTAGCTGACATTACAGTGCCCCAAGTATCTCAGAAAACTTTTACCACTGATGTGTACCTTCCTTTAATATATTGGAATGGAATTCCACAAAATATTGTTGCATATTCTTCACTAGCTAATATACAAAAAGATTATTTTAACACCTTTGGCTGAAAGGAATAAAAAGACTGACAGTTATAGAGACCTAGTGGTGTTTTCACTGTTTGATAAGAACTCACAAGGTCGTATTAGTATTTTTTATTAAGTGTATTCAGCAAAGGCTTGCAGGATTTTAAAAACACAAATAAAACTGAAAACAATAAAATGTGCATGATAGACAGAATTAAAAGCAAACAGATAAAACAAGAAAAATGCAATCCTATATATGTTTACTCGTAAGTAAGTCCCATTGAGTTCAGTGTCCCAGCTGTGTTTAGTGGATTGCACACTACATCTAGAGAGCTAGTTCAATAAATCCAAAGCCTTTTGGAAGACAGACAAAAAATAATTGATGCAGTTTATTACGGTAGAATGCAACTGGATTACTAAGTGTGCATTGAAAAAAAATACAGTACTATTGGTTTGTAATAGTGGATGATTTTATTGGGTTAAAACACAGAGAATAAAAATATGATTCAGTTTAAACTGACAGAATTATAGTGGATATTTTCCTGTTTGAATGGCATTTGGGTGCAGTCTTTTGTGGTCTAGACTGAGTCAGTATCCTGAACAGATTTTTATTTTAGAAAAAAGATTAATTCCTGTTGCTGTTACCACAAGAATGTGAGTCAGATCCCCACTCCCTCCATAAGCTTATAATCAGCACTTCCTTCTGCATCCAGTAGTAAGAAGTATACAAAGTTGTGCAGACAGACTTTACACTGGTCAGAATGAAGAAGGAGTGAGATAATATTTTGTTTTGTATCCATTATCTATTCAGTACCACATGATCTGCTGCCAAAGGTTTTGAAAGATTCAGCTCAATGTCATATGTAAAAACCAATGCATTTTGACCTGAATCATTTTGATTAGTCCCAGCTAGAACAGATCTATTGAATCAACTATTGAATAATGAGTTGACACACAAGTAGATCCCATTGACCCAGCAGACCTATTCTAGTTGGGAATAACCAAATGATTAGGCTCTTTAAGTACCATTATTTTGGTTCTGCATGTTTCTGTAGGAACCTCTATGCACATATTTTCCATCAATTTTCGTCATATTAAAGACACCTGTCAGATCAGTCATTAATTTCCTGAGACTCAGGACATTTCCACACTGCACTCTTATAGTGGTATTTTGCCACTTTCACCATCCTGTGGAATTCTGGAGTTTGTAGTTTACCGAGGCCAAAGAGCTCTCTGACTGAGGATTCTAAATGCCCCTCCCTAAACTGCAAACCCTAGGATTCCACAGGATATTGAAAGTGGAATAATAGCACTATAACAGTGAAGGACGGAAATGGCCTAAATAACAGGCTTTTTAAACAATCATATTTTTAATGGCAGTAACAATGAAGGCAGATAGTGGAAAGGACTGCTGTAATTAACAGAGTCCTGTAGATGGTGTGATGAAGAAATCTTGATGTAGCTCCAAATTATTGTCACTAAAGTCACATCGAAAATTTTAGGGAAAATTCACATGACTCTTAAAAGCATGACCCACAGTTTTACTTTGCCTCTGAAATTATATTTTTCATTAATCTGGATTTAGGCACAACTCTGCCAAAGCACATAGGCTCATAGAAGGTACTGTGTATTGAGTCAGACTCAATATTATCTAAACTGAATAGCAGCTGCTCTCCAGGATTTGAGATCAGGCATTATATCCCAACCTGGAAATGCCAAGGATTGGATCCCATGGTGCATGCAAAACAGGTGTGTTATCTCTAAGCTGGTGCCCTTTTGCAACATACCACACAGGATTGTTTGCGGTGGCTGAGCTTAAATCAAGGTGTGTCTCCAGCAGAGCACTCAAACAGCTGCTACAACACAGAGACACCATGATACAGACAGACAAAATGTGTCATCTTAGATTAGGGGTGAGAATCATGTAGCCGGCCAGCCCCAACCAGTACAGCCAGTGGTGAGGAACACTGACACCGTCTACCAGAATCTGGAGTTCCACACAGTTCTCTATCCAGACTTAGGCAGAGGGGGTCAAATGCAGTTGTCACTATGCTTAAGCCCAAAATATCTCTTTGTTGTAGTGTGCCTTCAAGTTGTTCCTGATTTATGGCAGAAAGTCATTTCTGATTTATGACATCCTAAGACGGCCCTATCACAGAGTTTTCTTGACAAGATTTGTTCAGAGGGAGGTTGTCTTTGCCTTCATCTGAGGCTGAAAGAGTGTGATGTGCCCAAGGTCACCCAGAGAGTTTCCATGGCTGAGCAGGGGTTTGAACCTTGATCTCCAGAATCATAGTCCAAAACTCAAACCATTACACTATGTTTGTTCTTAACACTATCTCTACAGGAAGACATTGGCCATTTCCGCACTAGACTGTTATAGCACTATCATTCCACTTTCAACAGCCTATGGAATCCTGGGGTTTGCAGTTCAGGGAGGGGCCGGCCTCTTATTATGAGCTGAGACTGGCTAGGCAAGCAAGGACCAACAAAATGGGTTTTTCTCCCAAAATACATCTCAGGCAAGAGAAGGATGAAGAAAATGGTGGGACCTCTCCTTAGCGAGGATAGTAAAATGCTAACAGATCACAATGAAAAGGCAGAACTGCTCAATACCTATTTTGCTTCAGTTCCCTACCACCACCAAAAGAGGACTGTGTTTCCATGTCTCAGCAGAGACCTTGGTAAGGAATCTGAGTGGCAAATCAGGATTGATAAGGAGTTAGGAATCACTTAACATAAATAAGTTCAGATCAGCAGAGCCAGATGAACTGCATCCCAAAACACTGAAGTTCCTTAACTTGCAGACTTGTTCCCAGAACTACTTGCCATCATTTTTGAGAAATCTAAGGGGAAATTACAGGCCAGTCAATCTAACTTCAATACCAGGAAAAATATTAGAATGGATTATGCTGGAGTCTGTCTGCAAGTTTCTATTTTTTTATTTTTATTAAAATTATCCAAATAACACTAAAAACACTAGAAATACATAAAGGAATATATAAATGAAAAGTGAGGGGAACATCTAAGCAAACATAAAAATGTATGAATTAAAAGTTAAATAGTAATGGATAGAAAAAAGAGGAAGAAAAGAAAAAAAGATAGAAGAAGAAGAAAAGAAAACTAAACAAAAAAGAATCAACCTCCTCCCTTCTTTTAGATGGAATACAGCCTACCACTTGATTCAAGCCTCTCAAACAAGAATAGCGAATCTTCCCTTTTTTCCCCTCCCCAATTCATACTTTTTAAAAAAATGCTTTTTTCTTGTTAACATACCAAACACAATATCTCCATATTTCTTCTGTTATATTCTATTACAACTCACTTGCATATTAAAAAAGATTAAATAGTAGATCACATTAATATTGCTAAATAACTTTAATACTACTAATTCAATACCATTTTATGTTCTAAAGTCCATTACAGATTCAATAGATTCAATCCAGATTCAATTGTCATTCTAAATATGTTGCCATATTATCTGAATTTAAGCAAATCTTCATTCTGAATTTAACTCCCTACATCCCACAAAGCGATGTTTTCCTTGATTGCTACTCACATAACATTTCAAAACTACTGTCCTGAGACAGCACCCTTATTTTAGACATCTTTCCATCTCCTTCAGTCTCACAGTATAGATCGATTTGATTTTGTTCAGCCCTCGCATGTGACTTTATAAAATCACAGCTTTAGGACAACACCTTTGTTTTAAACATCCTTCTCACTCTTCCTTCAGTCATGCAAACCAGTTCAACTTGATCTAGTTCCGACATTGAAACAGCTTGGTTACAGATTCCAGTTAAACTCATCCCTGCCTCCCCATCTTGAGATGTAATCTTCCTTTCACAAGCCAAAACCTCCTGGTCATAATTATTTTCCAGGATGGAATCTTTGTCCATAATCTCTGCTTGTGCTTGTCTCACCACCTGGTTTTCATCTTTTCACATCCATGTCTGATTTTTTATATATCTCTTGCTTGCCTAGCCAGTCTCAGCTTAGCTCCTTGCTTACCTAGCCACTCTCAGCTTACTATGACCTTCCATTCTTTATGCATGCTCTTTTTTTTTTCTTTTCACTTCCTCCTTGAGCTTGAGTATCCTCTCTCTATCTTCTAAAATCTCTTCCCTGTCCTATCTCTCATCTCAGTTCCTTGAATTCCTGCCTCTTTATGTCACGCGTGCTCTTGAATTCTTCACGTATTTCCTCCATAGTCCATTATAGAACATCCTCTAACAGTTTCAGGGAAGGTTCCACTTTTCACTTAATTCAGTAGTTATAGAGTTAACGATAAACTTCCCTGGAGTCCTGCCAAAGGCTGCCAAGAAAACAACATCCAACTAACACCCAGTACGTTCTCACACTATGCTTTTCTTGTTAGAATCGAATGCATTCTTGCAAGTAAAATGCAATTCAGTCTGTTCACAAATTATATGTGCTTAAATTCTTGGTTCTTCTAATGTCAGCTCCTAATTTTTTAATTCCACTGAATTGTCTGATGGGGCAAACAGCTGTTGATTGCAGAAAGAAGGCAGCTGCAAAGTCTTCACTGTTCCGTTTTAATCAGAAGGGTTCTTCACTTGTATGATTTCAAAGGTTAATTGAAAAGTTTTCTTAAGGCAGTTTGCTGGCATAGGCTGCCAGGTCTTCTGATCTAAACAATTGCATTTCACAGCAAGGGCAAGGTGTTACTCCTTTGGGCTTTCCACTTCAGAGCATATTTACTAAAAAGTTAATGCATATAATGGGAATTTTGATTCCAAATGGGTAATCCTCTGCTTCCACTTTACTGGGGGAGGGAGTAACCAGCCAGAGATCCAGCTGAATGGCACTTTACTGTGAAAGCTCTCCTGCCTGCTGAACTGTTGCCAGGAGCTGCTGCCCATTAGCCTGCCAGAGGTTGAATCTGTCTACAAGTATATTCATAACAATGCAGTGATAGTAGGAGCCAGCATGAATTTGTCAAGAACAAATTCTGCCAAACTAACTGTATGTCTCTTTTTATCAAGTCACTGAATTAGAAGATAGAGGGAATGCTGTGGATGTCATTTATCTAGATTTCAGCAAAGCATTTGATAAGGTCCCCCCATGGTATTTTGATTAGCAAATATTTTTCATATAACTAACAATGTTTTTTATTATTTCTAGATGAAAAAAAGAAAACAAAGAAAATTGACAGTGAACTCAACCCTGTTTGGAATGAGGTGATTTGCTCTTAATTTTGCTTCTGTTACTCATGATAAGGCAGAGTATGTGTAACAAAAGCCAACTCTGTGCTCTGTTTCATGACTGTGAACATAAGCATCAAGCGAATTAAGCAGGGTCTGCCCCACTGTTAGTTAACGTGAAGTGGTAGCAAATTTTGAATATCATGCAATCAGCAAATTGTTAGCTAATTAATATGTCATTTTACTAACAGAGATAGGGGGAAGTGCATGAGAACTTTTTTGTCTTGGACTAAAATAACTTGACTGCCTTTAGGTGCTATATGCATGTTGATTTGCTATTCTTCCTCAAGTTGCCAAATGCCTTACAAAAAAATAAGTATTGCTTGCAGCCTGTTCTCCCTGCATCTTTGTATCGAAAAACAGAACTTCTACATATCCTGTTGGTGAGATGAAGTAATAAGATAGGGAACGACATTCATATTTCATCTCAGCTAAAGGTGCAAAATTTTTGTTCCTGTTTAAAAGGACATATTGATTTTTTTCTGCTTGTGTTCCATAATACTTGCATTTTTTTAGTGAAATTTTCTGTACTTAAGGAAATGCTATATATGACCAGCAGCTGTGTAAATAAATATTAAATGAAAATAATTTGACTGAATATGAATACCTCAACAGATATGCATCACCTGAGGCATGTTTGTTTCCTACCGAAACTGAAGGGAAAGGAAAGGGTGGGGTTCTCATTTAATTCTATAGTCTGCATTGTGTAGAACTACCCTCTCTTGATATTTCATCTTTGCCTCTAATCTGAAAAACAACATTTTGAATTTGAGGAGCAAAATTAATTTTTAATGTTGCTAGGAATGAAAATTATAATCTCACACTTGCTTTTATTTACAATATATTTGAGTTGTTGTTACAGTTGGTAGCCACTATATTCTCCTTGTACAATTCAAAGCAAAATATACTTAATATGAATTAATGTATTTTATATATGTCTTGTTCTTACATAGATCTTTCATTAGTGGGCTATTCGGTATACTATCCAAGGCTATAACTATTTAACTTCACTAGTGTTGGACTATCTGGGGCCCATTCACATTACTTAGTTATAGTGCTGATTGATTGAATGATTGATTGTCCTGCCTTTCTCCCAGTGCAAGATTCAAGATGGTGTCTTTAATGGCCACATTTCCATCCAGTGGAATCTTAGGGTTTATAGTTTGCTGAGACACTATCAGTCTCTGATTGAGAATTCCAAATATTCCTCCCTAAACTGCCAATCCCAAGATTCCATGGGATGTTGACATGGTAGTTAAAGTGGAACATAGTGCTGTAATTGTGTAGTGTGAATGGGCCCCAATGCCCAGATCATTAATACAGCCCTGTAAAATCTACGCTAGTGTTTTGAACTTAAAACCGAAAAAGTTTTCTAATTACACCATTGAACTTTAAGGCAATGTGGGGAACTTTGACATTGCAAATGTTTTGGACTGCAGCTCCTACAGTCATTTAACTTAGGCCATGCTGTGTGGTGCTATGGGGGCTGAAGGACAGAACATCTGAAGAACCTGAGGTTCTCCATCTTAAGGCCTAGTTCATTATTCATTAGCTTCCACATGGTCAATGAGAATTCCCATGAAGTTAGTATTTTTGTCCTAACCCAAATCATACAGAGGCACTGTTTGTATTAAGGGGAGCCTTCATATGAGTAGTGAGTAGTGCTGCTATTGTCATGGGAACTAGTGAGCTTGAAGCTGCTATATGCACTCGGAGTATCTACCTTATTGCTGCCAATGGGGTGGGAGAGGTCTTCCCTATATAAACAGAAGTTGATGAAGAATGATTATTAGGCTCACAGCAAGGGAAAAAATGGTTTAACTATCCCTGTCTTCTTGCTGCAGTTCTTATTATGCCTCACTATCAACTGCTGTTACCATTTTTAAAAATGCATAGTACAGTGGCCCGTCCACTCTTTCATGGATTCAGGGCGCAAAACTCTTGCAAAAGTCAGAAGACCATGAATGACTCCCCCAAAGTGAGTGCTCCCTATCCCATTCCCTTCCTGGGATCCCCCCTCCCATTCCATTGCCTTTTGCCTGAGCGTATGTGCCTGCCTTCTCCACACCTGGCACACATGGGCCTTCACCCCCCCATTCCCCCGCCTTTTGCCCAGGCACACATGTTTTCCTGTCATGCACTTGGGCAAAAGGCAAGCAAATGGGAGGGGGTGGTTCTGCATACAGAGAAGTCATGAGCCTCCCTCCCCCCACTTCTTCCCCTTCCAATCCCTTGCCTTTTGCCCCTGTGCACTGCCTTCCTTCTCTGTACCTGGCCAAAAGGCAAGGGAATGAGGGAGAAGAATATAGAGGAAAGTGAGGAAAATTCATTTTTTGAACTACAACTCCCAAAATCTCCCAGCCAGCATGATAAAACCCTGCACAGGAGTTAATAAAGGTGTTCCTATTAAAAATAAGATAAGTAGTAGTACTTATCTTGTTTTTAATAGGAACCCCCTTATTAACATATCTACTCAGAAGAAGGTGTCATTTAGTTCAGTGGAGCTAATTCCCAAGTAAATGTGCATAAGATAATGTCTTATTAAATCTGTGTTTGTTAAAGCAAAGGGACAAAGCTCTTTCTCTTTCTACTCGATTTGATGCATCTTGGCTCTTTAAGACACCAGCTTATAGCAAGTAGTAATCTACATTATACTAGTGTCTGTGTGTATTTTTAGGTATGTTTAGCAATGGAAACTGCAGTTTCTGTGCAAACAATTTATTTACTTAAATCCTATGGTTAAACCTGTAGCTTCAAAAGTAAAAAGGAAAAGGTGTTCTACATATAAGAAATGCACATGGGAGCCGTAAATCTTGTTTTAAGGAGTATTCCATTTCTGCTTGAGGAACATGCATGCACCTTGTCCACATGTTAAAAAGAAGCAGTTTTGTCACCATTGAATAGCAGCAAATTTCACAGCAATGGAGAGTTTCAGGGAGGGCAGTCCTGGAAGTTCCCCACCTCTAATATAATGTTTGATCATCAGATGGTCAGTTAAAAAGCTGGGCAGAGCTGTTTGTACATGTGATGAACTATAGCTGTTGAAATGGCCTCTTCTCTGCAGTTATGAGAAGTGCAACACCCCAGTCAGACTGGGACACAGTAAAGGAAAGAGTGATTCACAACTATACTCTGTTGAAATCAGTGGAGTTCTGATTCAAAAGTCATAATATGCAGAACAGGCCTGTACATGTATATTTAGAAACAATATGCATCTCCAGTGCGGCTTATTCCTTGGAACATATGCATTGTTTTCAGTGAGACATAATCATGGCTAAGTTTTAGTAGATTATTTCATTGTCCATGCATGGATATGCATCTTTATACAGCCAGTTGTACTCATATGTGAGAATGTCTGAATTGGCCCTGAGGGAATTGACAAATTTAGATGGGATTAAGCCCCACTGATCTCAGTGGGACTAGCATCTGAGTATACATACACAGGATTGCATTGATATAACAATTTTAAGCTAGATACTCACGTAGAAATAGTTGGTGAAATATTGTATGGCAGTTAGGTACTATGTAACACTGTAACCATAGTGGATTCCAGCCAAAATCCCTGAAAACCCCACTTACCCATAAGAAGTCACAGGAATCAATGGGTCAGTTCCCCTGTCAATCAAGAAGTGGCTGCTACACATTCCCACCCCCTCCCATTAAGAATTTTTGGTGCAACAGGCAAAAAAACAAAAAGACTCCTGTCACAAATCTCCATTGCATGTGCACTTGGATGAAGTAAGCTGGGGACAATCAGGCAGCTGCTTCTCAATCAATAGGGGAATGGATTCCTGTCAATCCCAGGGGCTGCTTACTGGTAAGTGAGGTTTGGGGGACTTACATGGGCCTTTTCCACACTATACTGCTATTATTCCACTTTCAACGTCCAATGGAATCCTGGAGTTTGCAGTTTAGGGAGGGGCATTTAGAATTCTCAGCCAAAGAGCTCTTTGGCCTCAATAAACTACAAACCCCAAAATTCCACAGGATGTTGAAAGTGGAATAATAACACTATAACAGTGTGGCATGGAAATGGCCCCGATCCCTACATTACCCCTGAACTAGGGGGTCCTTAAGGATTGTGAATACGTAGCAGTTATGAATCCACCAGGATTTTGCCCACAATTGGCATGATCTTAATTATATTACTGATTTTAAACTGTGTTTCAGATGTGTTTATTGGTTCTAGTTGTTTACATATTTATGTTGTGTTCAGTAGCTAGTTCAAATTGTAACTGTTTTACCAATTCCTTTTACAGATTCTTGAATTTGATTTGAAAGGAATACCACTGGATATTTCATCATCCCTGCAGGTTATTGTGAAAGATTTTGAAACAATTGGGCAAAACAAGTATGTTGGATAAAGCCTCTTTGGTGCATTTATTTTTCAGTACAATTTACTTTGAGCAAAAAGTGAACTTTTAAGATTTGAATGCAGTAAATTTCTAGCCAGTGTGGTATAGTGGTTTGAGCATTGGACTACCACTCTGGAGACAAGGGTTTGAACCTACGCTTGGCCTTGGAAACCTACTGGATGACTTTGAGCAAGTCACACCCTCTCAGCCTCAGGGGAAAGTAAAGCTAAACCCTCTTTGAACAAATATTGCCAAGAAGCCCCCATGATAAATTGCCTTAGGGTCTTTGTGAGTTGGAAATGGCTTGAATGCACACACTGCCACAACAAATTCTACAACACATTTGTAGGGTTGAATTTGATAATTTTTAAAGCTCTCGGATATTTTATTAGATCACTTCTTATTGGTTCTTCTGCTTTGTGCCACTCAGAAGTAGCACTTCAAACAGTGCATGCAAAGGAGTCCTGGCACTCCCATTCAAAAGGTACTGTAGAAGCTAGGGAAGACACAGGAAAACAAGGAGGAGGATACATACGGTAAGTAGGGACCCATGAAAATTTTGTTTTGCTTTGTTTTTGATGAGGTTTTAGAAAAATTTGAAAAATCAAAAGGTGGGAGAAATCAAAACTAACAGATTCTCATTAAGGTTGAAGGAGATATTTTTCAGTTCCATTTTTTTATCAGAATTTTCCAGAATTCATAAAAGTTGAATGCAAGTAGAAAACAGCAACATGAAGATCCCCTGTCTCTCACTAAAATTCCATGCATAAAGCATGGTAGCTGCATGATAAAAATCTTGTGTGCTTGCAAGTCAGTTCCGATTTATGGCAACCATAAGGTGAACCTATCACTGGGTTTTCCGGAGCTGAGAGTGTGTGATGTGCCCAGGGTCACCCCATGGGTTTCCGTGGCTGAGCAGGAAATTGAACCCTGGGCCATTTCTACACTACACTCTTATAGCGTGATTATTCCGCTTTCAACATCCTATGGAATCCTGGGGTTTGCAGTTTAGGGAGGGGCTGGATAGAATAAGCAGCTCTATGCAAAAACAAGGACTATGAATATTATATTTTTCTATTTCTGCCTTTTTAAAAAATTAACCACACCAGTGTTTGTTGACCCAACATGATACTGACATGGTACACACAAGAGGACTTACAATATAAAAGACAAAGGAGATTGTGATTCTGTGAGAAGGGGAACTTGGAAACTTTATGTGGAAATGCTAGCTTTAGTAAGTCTCACTGCCCTGCCCATCATTTCGTGTTAACTGGGGATGAGGTGAGATATAATGTGTTCCATTACTTGTTAGGAACATGTTGCATTGGGAAGTGGATGTGTTGTCTCTTACCTTATACATGTGGTGTAGTCTAAGTTCCGTGTGTTGTTGAACTCTAACTCCCATCATTCCTCACCATTGTGCTGACTAGGGCTATTGGAAGTTATAGTCCAGCAATACATGGAGGACCACACAGTTTCCAATGTTCTCCAATTCAGTTCTGTTGTTTCCTCTAATGCATTGGGTCTTAACTTGGAGTCCACAGAGCCTGAGGGGTCTGTGATGCCCTAACAGGGGGGCTGTGAAAGGCTCAAAGGCTGCTCAGCCTATCTCCCCTCCCAGCAACCGAGGCAAAAGGAGGCAGGCTGGCTGGCTGGCTGGCTTGGCCTGTGCATTGCCTGCCAAGTGGCTGCTCCACTGCAGGGAGGAGGCAGGCCCAGCAGCTGAGTGACAATGGGGCAGACAGCCAGGCAGCCAGGCAGCATTTGCCCTTTCTTCTCTCTTTCTTCCTCCTCTTATTTCCAGTGAAGAGCAATCCACTCTACTATCAGAAACACTGAAATGACCCCCCCCCACTTTGCCTTCTTCACCAGGGGGAGAGGAGACTGAGATGGGTGAAGGATGGAGGGAGGGAAGAAAAGACAACAAAACAAAACAGAGGGTTGAAGATAAAAAATGGGGGGTTAAAGCAACCTTTCTGCAAAAGACCTTGAAGTAACCTCTTCATTTCCATTCATAAGTGCCTTCAAACCTCCTTTTTTTTTCTTTTCCCCTCCCTCCCATTGTCACCATTGATTTGTGTATTTCTTCATTTAAAAAAACAACAACTGTTTTTTGGAGGCAGTGCTAGAGGCATCAAGGACATCCCTATATGTGGACTGGTTGTGTTGACACAATGATTTCTTCAGACAAGTTTAGGGATCTTATGTAACAGTTATTTCATAAACGCATATAGTTATCCCTCCACATTCACTAGGATTAGGGGCACAGGAACCCCATGAAAGTGAAAAAAATGTGAATAAGTTTAGGCCCTCCCAAAGCATATTAAACATACACAAAAAGTATGATCACCATATGCAACCCACCATAGATTCCTTTGAGGCATCAGGGTTCCTTCACAAGGGTGGCTGGTGAAGCTTACTGCCACCTCCCCTGCTGCCCCACACCATTTTTAATAGGAACTTACAAGCCTCATTCACAGTTTCTCAGTCTCACAGGGCTTGCAGTCCCCATTAAAAATGGCATAGGAAGGCAGCAGAAGTGACAACAAATGATCTGTGAATAATCAAATCCACAAAAGTGAAACCTACAAATGTGGAGAGCTGACTGGGTTATTAAAGTCACAAACTAGCTAAATCACTTAAAATCACAGATCTAAAACTGACAGAATTACACGCCTAAAATTGCAGATATCTAAAATAATAAATAAAAAATATTTCCAAAAGTGTCATTAAAAACTACGACATAAGGAGTCAAACAAATAGTCACTTGGATTATGTTCCAAATGCTTGTACAACTAGATATGTTTTTAACTGCTGCCTGAAAGACAGGAGTGTGGGGGACAACTGGATTTTTTAATGGAGGAGAATTCAAAAATTCTTGGCACCGCCAAGAAAGCTCTACTGCATGTAGTACACCTATGAGACACAGAGCTCTATGATTGTATGGTAGCCTGAGGAACCACACTGACACAATGCTGCATAGCATTAGTGCAATTGGATTTTGTGCCATGGACCCACCCTTTCTTTTAAGGAAATCAGAAAGAGAAAGAACAAGGATGGTTGTTTAATACTTTTTCTCTTGTACCATTTACTTAGTGATTCATATGTTTAAAAATGTGTTCCCAGGAACTGAACAACAGGGCATTTCCTGCAATCAGTTTTCCATTTCTCTTACTGTCCCTTTTTTTTTTTCTAACCCATGGTTAGGAAATTGTAGACATTTTTGCTTTAGGGAAGTAAATGTCAGAATTTATACTTTCTGCAAGATTACATTTCCATGCACTTCTAAGCTTTGAAACCTTAAGGATAGACATGGGGATATTTTAATTGTATTTATATTTTTGATACAGTTTTAATGTAAGACACTTATTACATAGTCTGATAGCAGAATCCTAGATAGACATGTATATCACCTTTAGTCTAAAATAAAGCATAAGAATTTTGTAGCCTTGCAGATGTTGTACTGGAAATCCAAGAATTGCTTACCATTGACTATGCTGGGATTTGTAGTCCAACAACATCTGGAGGGCCAAACTTTGTCCATCTCTTGTCTTAAAGCTAGAATAAGATAGAGCTTAACTTGGATCACTTAAGGAAGCCTAAAGAAGAAAGGTTTGATGTCTCTTGCTCCTTTACTGCAGCTTCTGCCTCACCCTAATTGTTCGAGAGAAACCCTGACTTTCCACAGAAGCTTCAGAGTTGTGTAAATAAGTCCAGTCCTACCATTCAGTGGAATAAGGCAGCTATCTCAAACAGGAGGTTTTAAATATCATGAAAAGATAGGAATGTAGTAGGTAGTTAATTTATTCTTGCTGTATTTTGACTACCAGAAATAGGGAAAAAGTCCTTGAGAGATTTTTCTGCCTCCTGTATCAAAATAATTTGGCTGGGTTTGGATGATAAGCATTCAGGTGACTGAGCCTCAAGCAGCAAAATGAGTTGGGCTGCCCCTGATGTTCCTTAACTAAACTTATTCTGAAATCCAAGTCAGCTCCTCTGTCCAGTTCTTATATAGTCTTCCTATGACACCCTTGAAAATCCAGGCAACCAGAACAATAAACCTCTAAGGAGGGGTGCTTAATCTGTGACTTTAGTAGGTCCATGAGCAGGACCAACTTTTTTAAAAGCTGATTTTCTTCCTGTTACTCTGAAATTTTTATTTACATGAATGGGGAGGGGCGTCTTTAGGTTTAATCATATTCTCAAGGGGATCTGCAATCCCACCCAAAAGTTTAAGGGCCGTTGCTCTAAAACTTCCAATTGACTAGGATCACTTGCATTCAGAATGTAAAACTGTATGTCAGATCTCATATGCATGCACTCCTGGGGCGTGTGCAGGCCAGTAAGAGAAACTCAGACATATACTTCTGAGATCATAAAAAGCGAGTAGATTATTATCTGAGCTCTCAGAGAGGCTCAGCCTAACATTTATGCTAGAATTTCAGGTGGTCCTTGTTTTTGCCTAAACCAGATCTGTAGAATAGGCCACTTGTGTGTTTGGCAATATCAGTTGTGTTATTTGTATTTCACATGATGATCCAGTTGCAAATATTGGTTCTTTTATTTATGAGTGGGGAGTTGGCTGCCAGTTATCCATGCAAAGTATAAATAAGGAGTGAATAAACAAAACCTCCTGGAAACAGTACTTGGCACTACCGTTTGGGCCTCTTCCACAGTAGTTATAATTATTTACTGGCAGTAGTTATAACTCAGGTTGTCAACTGAGCAGAGGTAAGCAGAAAAGGGAGAGATAACCTGGCCTGTTGTGTTTTTGTGAGTAGTTTGTTATGTAGAAATCAACAGGAACATTTCTTCCTTATGTGAAAAATCAACATTTTCATCCTGGCATAGTTTCTAATTGCTGACAAGTTGAGTTATGGTGACCCAATTAATAATAAGCCTCCCAGAGCTCCACTCTGGTCTAGCAGACTCGGGGCCATGGCTTCCTTTAATTGAGTCTATTCATCTGTAATGTGATCTTCCTCTTTTTCTACTGCCCTCCACTTTGGTGAAATTTGAATCATGTCATCCTACAATATGGCCAAAATACAAGACCCTCATCTCTGCATATCAAAGTGTTGTTACATGTACAGGAGCTGGCAAAAGCATTGACAGTCTTATTTATAACATTGTGTATTTCTGACTGCTTTCAAGATTTTATAACAAATAGCTTGGTTGCTGTAGGCAATTGTGCTAAAGATGGTTACCAGTTTTACTCCTACACTCCCTGCTTCCAGTGTGCTACACTGAAACATTCTGGGTCAGCTAGTAGTCACAAGAGACTCTTTTACACTACAACGTTATAGCACTATGATTTCACTTCAACTGCCATAGCACCATTCTGTTGAATTTTGGGATTCAGCAAGCCCCTCTTGGGCCGTTTCTGCACTACGCTACGCTACGCTATTATTCCATTTTCAACATCCCATGGAATCCTGGGGTTTGCAGTTTAGTGAGGGGCATTTAGAATTCTCAGCCAGAGGGCTCTGTGGCCTCAGTAAACTACAAACCCCAGAATCCCACAGGATGGAATCTATCTATCTATCTATCTATCTATCTATCTATCTTTGTATTGTTTTAATTTGTTTTTATTTGTTCATTACCTTGGAAGCTCTTGCGGCCTGGAAGACAATGGCCCTTTTCACACTGAGGCTTCTAGCGCAAGCGGGGGAGGCCGGCAAGCGCAAGAAGGCTCCTCCGGAGGCTGCCGCTTCCCCCTCCTTCCTTCCGCAGGCGAAGGAACGAGCGGGGAAGCGGCACCGAAGGAGGCTTGCCGCGCAAGCCGCCCTCCCCCCGTGCGAAGCGGGCGGCGTCGCGCCGGATCCCCCCCGCGCGCGCGAGCGGGAGACGTCGTGCCGGATTCCCCCCGCGCGCGCGCGTGAAGCGGGAGACGTCGCGCCGGACCCCCCCCGCGCACACGAAGCGGGTGGCGTCGCATCCTCCCTGCGCGCGCGAAGCGGGCGTTGCGTCCGTCGCGCTAGCTCCCCACCCCGCCCCTTCCTTCCGCAGGGGCGGAGGGAAGGAAGCGCAACCCGGCCAGCTCCCGGAGGCTCCGCACGAAAGGTAAGTGCGGGTGGGCGCCGGGAGCGTTGCGCGAGCGCGGGGTGATTTTTGCTTGGACGCGAAAATCAAAAAACCCGCGCTCGCGCCGCTTCAGTCCCGTGAGCCCGGCGGAAGTGGGAGTGCGTCGTGCGGAGCGACGCTCCCACTCCCGCGAGGCTCACGGGGCTGTCGCGCGAGTAAAGGCCCGTGCGAAAAGGGCCAATGCAAGAATACTTTAAATAAAATAATAGTACCTTGTAGCGAGGAGTATTTAGAATTCTCAGCCAAAGAGCAAGCTCTAATGCCTCAGCAAACTACAAAGCCTAGGCTTCTGCAGGGTACAGCCATGATAGTCATTTACAATTTTGTTTGAGCTTTCTTTTTGGGGGTGAATGTTGGTCTTTGGTGGGAATGGGGGGGTGGGGGGAAACAAACAAACAAAAAAAGCCAAGCCACTGCAGTTTGGTATATTTTAATAGCAGTCTGGGCAATTTGGGGGTCTATTTTTCACCTCCAGAGAAATTGGCTTCAGGGTTCTGGTGGGGAGGGATTCCTGGGGCCTTTCACATCTTTGTCATAAGCAGCCTGTATACCCGTGATTATCCAGACATCACTAATGGTAAACAAATATCCCATTAAAACAACCATTTAATGGATTTCTTTCTTTGCTTGCTTGCCTGTTTATAGCATTTTAATCTCTTTTATCAACAAGCTTACATATAATCTGTTAAAAAAAATACAGTCCCTCCCAACATTCATGCAATCTAAAAAGGTGTGACATAAAAGGGATTTAAAAAGGGATGGGGAAAGCAGAAGAGAAAAGCTGATGGAATGCTCTGTCTCTCTTGGAAGCCACATTGCCTCTGGCACTAAATGAGAGGATTCTTAGTCCCAGGGTAGAAATCATGAGATCTTGGGGGACTCATTGTGGCCCTTGACCCCTCCAGCCCTGAGCATCCTGCCCACTTAAAAAAAAATTGAAAAAAACCACTTTTCAGCCAGAAAAATTCTGTTTTAAAGTGATTCAGATTAAATCAATATGCTCTTCACTCAATCTATGGAAGTAAAAAATAAATTGTATGTAATGCAGTAAATTAAAGAAAAAACACTCTTCTGCTTTTCTTGAAATCCTAGTAGCTGCTTTACTGGTAGGACTGGCCCTGTTTTTAAAGAAAGGAAAACTTGCCCCCCACTTTTGCATCTGCCCCTTTTAATTCAGCAAAGGATGTGATCCAAACAACAACCAAAGGGAATTCCATTCCTTTTTCTGCCAGCTTTCCTTAGTCCTTGAATCTGATTTTAAGAGAATAAGCTTAGCAAGATGTTTCCTTGCAGCTGTGTATTGCCAGCAAACTACTCATTGCTCTGGCATGTGTCTCCTGGTTTTTAAGCTGACACAAATATGGCATATTTTTCCATTCTCAGAGAACTGGAATTTGCTTTGACTCACAGAAACCTTTTCCTGCTTTAAGATCTGTACAGGTTTAATGTGCAGTTACTGTAGCAAACTCTTTAAGTCACTGGAAAAATAATTTTAAAAGCCCTAACTCTCTAATGTTCACGTACTAGGAGCAGAAGGCACACGAGCCACGTGACTCACCGCATGGCTGGGTTTTCCCTTATAAGGAAGATACTAGATGAAGGGATGCAGGAGAGAAGACATCTGTCTTCTGTTATGTTTGTTTGCTTCCTGGCATCTTTAATTTTGCTTTTGAAAAGTTGCTGAAAAAGTACAAATGAGCTACAAATAAACTATAGTACTGGGAGAACCTATTCCTCTACTTCTATTTTAGAATATATTTGTGTGTTAACAGGAAGCAAGCTGCTCCAATGTTTGTGTGAAGTGATTTTATTCTGTATGTGGGAAGAGAGACTCAATAGTTGCATACATATTTTCCAAACATTTAATGAATTTGTAACCTGGCAACAAAGGAGAACACTGAAAGTCTGGTACTTTTTAAAAGAGAAAGAAAGAAAGAAATACAACAGCCATTACTCCACAATGAGTAATAAGCATGAGGATTTCTGTAGTTCTCAGGCAGCCCTGATCCTATGCATTTGTAAATCAAACGGTCAGCTCACCCAGACTCATGATTTGTGTTAAATTATATCACACCATTTATTGTTGCTTCTTAGTGCGTCTCATCATTTCTCCACCTAAATGCTTTCCTGATTTTCAATAGAAGGGCAGTTCATTGATTGGCTGCTTGCTTGTGATGTGACATTAGGTTAGATGTGAGTGGGTTCAGTCCTCACAGTTGCTTCTTCAGATTGTTGTAGTCCTGATGCAGTCCCCTTCTGTTTCTCCCACTATATTTTCTTATTTTTGTCTTTTTTTAAAAAAAATTATCTCTAAGTAGAGTGCTAAAGTGATGGGGCTCTTCCAGACTGATTTAAAGAAGCATGAGTTCATGGAGCATGGAGCACCTTGGTTTTTGCTGAGGTTTGCTGGCTGTCTCCTCAGTGTATCCACCTATTTCATTCTCTAGCAGTGTGTTTCTTAGGCCTTTCCCTCACCTTACTGTCTTCCGGTGCTAGGGTACGGGGATCTCAAGAGCAGCCTCTGGCGAGAGGCTCTCGCATCCGGGGTCCTTCGTCTCCACACAAGCTGCCTGCTCATGCGAGAGCCCCGCCTCTTCCTTCCACAGTGCATCCTGGGAGTTTCCCAGGCTGCACTGGGGCAGGAAGCATGACCGGAGAGGCTCTGGAAGCTCCGCACAGCAGGTAAGTGCGCGCAGGGCCTGGGATCAATGCGCAATCGGTGCACAATTGGTGCCTGCCTGCCCCTGGAGTGTCACGTGATTGTGAGTGCATCGTGCAGATTGCTCCTCACAATCGTGTGACACTCCAGGCCCTCTTTCACACGGAAAATGCCATGCAAAAAGGGCCTCAGGCCCTTTCCGCACCTTACCTGGTCCTGACGTGGGCTTGCGAGTATCACACAAGCAGCATCTTGTGAGAGGCACCCACGTCCCCCTCTGCTTCTCCGCAGCAGCTCCCTGCTGGCTGGAAGGAAGCGTGAGGGCTCCACCAGTTCATTCCGCAGCATAGCTGGGTACTTTCCCAGGCTGTGCTGGGGGAGGAAGTGCAAGGACCGTGTCTCCAGAGGCTCTGCATGCAAGGTAAGTGCATGTGGGGCCTGGGAGTGACACATGATTGCGCATCATTTTCAGCAAGAATCCGAAAATGATATATTCTGCGATTGCCACCTACTGGCCCCAGCAGCATTGCGCAATTGCAAGGATGCATGTGAAACGGTCGTTGCAGTCACACGATGCTCCAGAGGCCCTTTTGCATGTGAAATGGCATGTGAAAAGGGCCTTAGATGTGCATTAAAGCTTTTTTGACCTTTTTTTTTTTAAAAAAAAACTGGACTAGCTTTGTTGAGGTGGCCTCAGAGGTGTCATTGCTGGGACGGGGCAAAATGAGAACATTGCCTCCCCAATAAAAATCCTGCTTCCCAATCAAATTTTCTTTCCATTTTCAAATTTCTAGCTTTGCAGAGAGTAAGAAACTTAAAATTATTCACACCTTGTACTCTTAGGCCCTTGATTTCAACATTATACTCCTTTTGATGCAGCCCAGAATCACATTGGCTTTTTTAGCTGCCACATCACACTGCTGACTTATGCTGCTGGTTGACTAAGGCCTTTTCCGCATGTTGGAATTAGCACGGGTTAATCCGTTATAACCCTGAATGTTCTGCACCTGGAAGTGAATTCTATTCAGTTTATTTTGCATTGTTCTGCATGTAATCCCAGGATAATGTGCTGCCATGTGGTGGGAGAGCGGGTTATTTGAAATCTGGAAGAAATCTGGATCATTTTCTGACATCGAATCAGATTTGCATTTTCGCACTGATACAGATACGTACATTTGCACCAATTTGCAGTACTGGCAAGCAAGACACAGGCTGTGGGCGTGGGCACCTCTCCCCCTTCCCATTTCCTTCTCCAGCTGTCCCTGGCCAGCAAAGGTTAGGTCGTTGCTGTTTTTGTCCGGCACAGATCAGGGAAGGAACACAGCACAGCAGGTTTGTTAGTTTGTTTGAATGAAAAAGCTGTTTCATATTCTTAAAATAAATTTCTTTTTTATATTTTATATCTCTGAATTTTTCTGTGAGTTGTTTGGGGTTGTTATTCGCCAGGGAGTGGAAAACAGTGCTGGAGGTTGGGATTGCTGGTGGAGAGTGGGGGTACTGGTGTTTTCTTGGGGTGCAGAATGGATGGACCTTCCATTCAGTTTCCTTAAATCCCTTCCCCTTCCTCTCATCTACATTTCTCCCGCCACCCTTCCTATGTTCTCCAAGCCGCCACAGAAGTCTCTCATCCCCCCACAAAATGGCTCCCACACGCTCCCTAGGGGGAACATGGGGTCTTCATTGCCTTCCAGCACCCTATGCCCCCTCCTTTATGCCTTTGTCCTCTTTTCCTCTACTCCCTCAAGGAAAACCAACTTCCCTTGCCTCCCACAAAATGGCTCTCTATGGGGATCATGTGCCCTGCAGTACATGGCAGAAACCCACTGCCCCCACCCAAAATGTCCTCCCCACACACACTCCTCCAGCCAAAATGTCCCACATGCACACACACAACCTGGCAGCCCCCTTTCCCCCTCCCGCAAAGGAACAAGAGACGAGTTGCTGAAAATGGGGGCAAACAACTGAAGGTTTACCTGATGGTAGGTGAAGTAGTATTGCGCACATGCATACATACGTACATAAGTAACGTCAGCAAACCCAAAAAGAAAGGAAAAAAACCAGTCAATCACAGCTGCAGGGGGCAGGGTGAGCAGAGTCAGAGGAGTGGCCAGCAACGAGGAAGTGCAGATGCATGGATTCACACTCCTCTACATGAATACGAATTGGCAGGAGGGGCTGTGTGGAAAAAACAGGAAAAACCGGATTATTTGAATTCAGAAAGAAATGGGGCGAACCGAGTCTTTTGCCTCTTGTGGAAAAGGCCTAAGATTCCTAGATCCCTTTCATATGTACTGTTTTCAAGCCAGGTATCATCCATCCTAAATCTGTGCATTTCATTTTTCTCCCTAAGTGGAGTACCCTACATTTCTCCCTGTTAAAATTCATTTTGTTACTTTTGGTCTATCTCTCTAATCTCTCAAGGTCATTTTGAATTCTACAGTAATAAGTATGAATGAAGCAATGGAAGGAGGCAAATGAGGGCATTTCCCCCCAAAGAAAAATTCTTCCCCCTGGCCATGAAATTTTCCTTTATTCTCCAAATTCCTGGCATTACAGTTAAGCATTTAGAAATATAGGCCTTTTTTGCACGGCATTTGACATGTGAAAGGGTGTCCGGAGCATCGCGCAGTTGCGAGTAGCGATCTGCACGATGCACTCACAATCACACAACGCTCCAGGGTTGGGCAGGTACCGCTTGTGCACTTTTTCATTTTTGGCTTTCAGCTTACCTTTTTCGGCTCTGGGGTTTGGGGATCGCGCGAGCAGCCTCCAGCGAGAGGCTCTCGCGCCCCCGCTGCTTCAGCTCCGCACGAGCTGCCTGCTTTCAGCCAAAAATGGTGCACAATCGTGCATTGCTCCAGGGCCCCACGCGCACGTGCCGTGCGTGCGAAGCCTCCGGAGCCACAGCAGTCACGCTTCCTGCCCCAATGCAGCCTGGGAAACTCCCAGGCTGTGCTGCAGAAGGAAGAGGCGGGGCTCTCACGCTGCCTGCTCGGGAGCAGGCAGCTCGTGCGGAGCTGAAGCAGCGGGGCGCGAGAGCCTCTCGCTGGAGGCTGCTCGCGCGATCCCCAAACCCCAGAGCCGAAAAAGGTAAGCTGCAGAAAGGGCCACAGTTTAGAGATTAAAAAGGAAGGTGTGATAGAATCCTGAAAAATCCTAACACTTCATGAACTAAAACTTGGATGTACAAAGTGACCTCACCATGCATGTATAGTTTGTATGCCTCAGGACTCACCTTTAATGCTTTTATAGCTGTGTGTGAAAATTAATTCTCAACTCTCAGCTTTGACACATATGCTAACACCATATGCTAATATGCTAATACCATAACACCATACCTGTTGTCAGAGCTTCATCAGAGAAAAGCAAATGTAATTATCTTGGCTTTTGAAAGTAACATACTTGAAGGAATTTCAAGTGGACAGTTTCTCTATGGATTTGCAGAGGAATTGTGGTGTGTTAAAATTTACTAACAGTTCAGATCATTATAATAGGATGATTTGTACATAATGCCTTCACTTCCTACTCACTGTTATTTAGTTTATACAACTGTTTTTCATGTGGAAAAATAATTTTTTTAAAAAACAGATTTGATTTTTGATTTTGATATGACACTTTCTAATTAAAATGCATTAACTGAGTGGCGATAATGATTTTTATCATTACCTATGAAAACCTTTCCCCACAAAACCTTTTTTTTATAGTGACCAAAGTTCAAACCCTTCAGCCTCAACCCCCATTTTTGTCCCCTTCCCCAATAAAAATTATCTTGCAATACTCTTGATAATAATCTATGTCCTTCCTAAAAGATGGAGGAGGAGAATTACATGCTTCAGGTATTGGTTCTTGCTGTGCCGTTGGCTTCTTTTATTTTGCTCTGTGCTTGGTTGGTGAGGTAACAAGAAAGCAGAGAAAAAGAGAAAGTATTCTGTACCACAGACCAGCAACTTATTACACTCAGTTTTTTAAAGTTATTGCAAAATAACTATTTTATGTGCTTGAAGAGGAAAGTAATAACTTTTAAAATATGATGATGATGGTAACCAGGTACTGCAGGGGGAGGGGGCTGGGACTTATAGCCACAATCAATTGCTTTTTAAAAGTAATTTTCCAAACTCTGGTTTCTTCTACTTACTGTAAAAAGGGCTGATTTCATTGTATAGCTTGAGCATTTTCAGCCATGTAGAAAATAGCAGGTCAATATGGGTGTGTGAGTAAATAGCACGCAACTCATTGTTTCCCTGCAGACCCACAAGACTCTCCTTCTCAAACTGTGCTGAGGTCATAGGTGTAGCAATGAAGGAGGAGGCTAAAATGAAAGCATTGCCCCAAAATAAGAATTCTGCCCCCCAATGAAATTTTCCATTATTCCCAATGTTTTAGCATTGCAGAGGCTAAGGCGATTACCGCATGATGTCACTATAATGCTATAGCAGCGGGTTTTTACCAGTCCAGCAGCCATGTTTCTACACAACATCATCACTATCCGGCTGCTATCTTGTCCTCGAGCATTGCCAAATTGCCATATTTTGTTTCCAGCAAAAATCTGTTAAGAGTCTCCTATAGCACTTCAACCCCATCAGCCATCATAGTGTGGTACTGTTATAGCACTTGATAGTGCTTCCTGTTATGGCAGATCCAGCAATGGGTGGGCTGTGGGCATACCCAGCTCGTCCCTCCCTCAGTGACCCCATGGCACGGTAATTTTCTATCACCTCTCTCTGTTTATTCTAAATGTCACCTTTGAGTCAAAAGTTTTTTTTTAATACATTTTTAAACAGTATATGGCAAATATGCAATAGTGTGCTGGGATGTTACAGCATTGCTGTGTTAGTAAAGCTTCTAAAACAAACAAACAAACAAACAAACAAACAAACAAACAAACAAACATCACCTCCCAATCAGGGGCAGTGGGCAGGGTGAAGGCAGGGCACAGGAGTGGCCAAGGATGCTGTAATACAGAAGGAACACTGGAGGCAATACTACTACCCATCTGCTTAAGGAGGAAGGGTGCAGAAAAGAGCATCCCTAACCTGAAGGCATTGCACAAATGGCGATGCTGCCATTATAACGGTACAATGCGCTAATGGCCTCTAGTGTGGAAATGGCCTAAGACACTGAAAATTGTTTCCACCTAGAATTCTTATATATGCTGCATTCACATTTCCTTGGTAACTTTTCTTATCCACTTTCTTTGGATGCCTAAACTGTATTTCTGAATACTCAGCTGAAATTTGAAGTTTCTGCAAGGCTAGAGATTTAGGGACATGGATAATACAACGGGAGGGCAGACCAGAATTCTTACTTGATAGGGCAATGTCCTAATTTTGCCACATTCACATTCACACTCCTAGCTATATCCCTGACCAAAGCTGTTATGACAAAAATGTGATGTGTCCCCTATACCCAATAAAGCCAGCCACCCCATAGAAGAATGAGCAGGTTGAAATTATTTTATTTGGGGGGTTGGAATATATCTATTTGATGTGGTGAGTTGAAGGCAGCAGAAGAAAAATGGGTTGCCTGACAACATTGGCATAGTAGGCATATGCTGATAGAAGGTTCTGACTGTATAAATTAATTCTGTCTGAATTGGAGGAAATCCTGTGAGGATGGAAACCTCATAAAAGAAACATTTCAAATGCCACTTGTAGCCAGAGCTTTGCTCTACAGAGAGAACTTCTTTTTTTGTTTGTTCTAACATGATTATTTTATTAATCCTTCCTGGTTTTGCCATAACACTAGTTAATTTTTTTAAAAACCCACCCTACAAAATGGTAGAAAAGCCAGTCTTTTCCATGTATCTTGAAGTTGTTGCACACAGAATCTTGTTCATTCAGCCACAAGGCAGAGGGAACTGATTGACAGGAAGGGAAATAGGTCAGAAGTTACTGGCATAACAATTGCTTAAGCCCCATTAGTGTTGAGCAGAATAAGTGGCAGGGAAAGGACAAATGTGAAGCCCAAAGCATGCCAAGCAACGTGCAGTAATGCTATAGAACATAGGGTCTGTAGGGTACTCCTAATGAAGTGTTTGTTGTTTTCTGTGTTGTGTGTAGGAATAGACTGTAAATGTTAGATGAAAGCCTTAAAGCAACTGAGACTACCCCCTTCCTTTCTATAATTATGAAATAGCAATTTTCTTGGAGTCATTTGCTGAATCACTTCTCTAGAACTCAGACACAACTGGGAAGTGTGGCTGAAAGGCATTTCCTAAACACAGCTGCTCTGCCCTTGGAGCCTGAAGCACATAATAAAGGAGGAGGGGAAGATTATCCTTGTAATAGCCCTGACTTGTGATGGAATGAATCCATCAATTTCAGGTTCTCTCAGATTTTCATTTTTTCAGTCTTACTTTAGTTTCATCCAATTTTCTCAAATGGTTATAATTTTTAAAAATTGTCTACATAAAAATGAAATGTGCTTTCATGTAGTTCGCCTAACAGATCTATTTTTGTATACTTTTTCTCTGATAAGGCACATTTTTGCAAGCAGTTTCTCCATTGCAGTTTGTATGTTCTTTTCACTAATACTAGCATTTTTGTGCATCCTTTCCCCATATAAGCATTATCATGCAACCTTCTTTTTTAAGTAGAAAATCTCAATGTGAAATTTGCAATGTAAAAATGAAAATATTGGGAAACAATTAATTTATTAGTTTGCGAAGTGAGGATTAAGTAATTTCGCACTAAAACGGTGAACCAAATAAATTTCCTCTTCATTCCTAGTTAGAACACATTGTAGAGTTTCATTGTTTTGCTTTGTTTGATTTTTCCTTTAGGTAGGTTCTTATAAAGACTCTATTTTTTAAAGAAAAAGAAAAGCACACTGTAGTTAGTTTTAATTCTACTAGAAAATGGAATCAGCAGTTGGATTTCCATTCAGCAAGCGAAAGCCAACTCATGCAAATCCATAATTTCAAATGAGTCAATTAATCCAGGGTATACCCAAAATATTCCTCTTGCTAGCCTTTCCCACTTCCTTGTGTACAGTTATGTGATAAGAACTGATGGGAATTTCAAACATGTTCAAACAGTCCAAAACTGGAAACAGTAGTTCCTTTCCTGAAAAGTAAAAATGAGATACACAAGTTTCTTGAGTGTGCTAGACACAAATAGGAACAGTTCTTTGATTCAACGGCCAGTGCAGAAAAGAACTCATTTTGCTCCCATTTGGACTTGTTCAAAATTCAGTCACCCTGCTTTCCTGCTCAGTGGGCTCTCAACATATATGTTGCCAGGCATCCATTCCCTCATAAGCCATACGTGACCTGAGGACCTGTTTGATTTGCCAGAAGCCTGTTTAGTCAGCCTTGCTTTTGGTACCTTACATAGCATGTATTAAACTATTTATTTTATTTTACAGTCAGCCCTCCACATTTGTGAATTTCACTTTTGTGGATTTGATTATTCATGGATTATTTGCTGTCACCTCTGCTTCCCTATGCCATTTTTGATAGGGACTGCAAGCCTCGTGATACTGAGATGCTGCAAACAAGGCTTTAAGCCCCTCTTAAAAATGGTGTGGGGCAGCAGTGGATGTGGCAGTAAGCCCCACCAGCCAGCCACTTTTGCCTTGTAAAGGAACCCTGATACCTCAAAGGAATCCATGGTGGGTTGAATATGATGATCATTTTTTTATGTGTTAAATATGCTTTGTGAAGGCCTAGAGTTATTCACGTTTTTTTCCACTTTCACAAGGTCCTGTGCCCCTAACCCTAGTGAATGTGAACAGATGACTGCATTTTACTGAATCTATATCCCCTTTCTTCCAGCAAAGGACTCAAGGAAGCCTTCCAACTGTAAGGATATAGGAAACTGCTTTATACTAGGTTAGTCTATTGGGTCATTAAGCGTAGTACTGCCAACTCTGACAGACAGCAGTTCTCTTGGGTTTAAGACAGAGTCCTTGTGTAGCCCTACATGAAGACTCCTGGTATCATTAGTCTCCCAATCTAATATTGACCAGCCCCTACCCGGGTTGGCTATTAAAATCAGACTAGAAATATGTGCAGAGTAGTATGGCATTATAGTATGTGAATATGTTTAATTCATCCTCTCGCGAAGAGGACCACCACTTGATTTATTCTCTCTCTGTCCCCATATGCTGTGATGTTAATTTAATGTCTTTTAAATGTTGACATTTAAAAATGGAACAAATGCCGTAACTCCTGAATCAAGCAATTCACTAAACATCCCTTCCCCACAAACAAATGATTAAGCAGCCACATTAACCTGTTAAACAGTGATGTCTCCAAACAATGGAGTGCACAATAGGCACAGTAAAGAAGGCAAAACCACAAGAAGAATCCTGCTCGGTTAGACCAACAGCCTGAATCTAGTGTCTTGTTTCCCACAGTGGTCTTTGAGGAACTGGTATTCAGAGGTATGGCACCTCTGATTCTGGAACAGAGCTGACATGATTAGTAGACATCTTCTCTAATTTTCTTTTAAAGATATTTAGATTGGTACTTTATGTCTAGCATCACAATAAGTTGTGAAAGTAAGTTCCATAGCTGAGGTATATGTTGTGTAAAGAAGTACTTCCTTCTGTCTGTTTTAAATCTCTTATCCTTTAACTGCAGCGGATCACCTGGGTTCTTGTAATATAACAGGAGAAAACTTTCTCTGTGTCCAAGTGGTGGACCTTGGAGCTTGTGGAAGGCGGGCAGGAGGGAACGTGACCATGGCATGAGAGGCGTGGCCACTGCACGTGGGGCATAGCATGGCCAGGGTGCATGGGGGAGTGGCTACAGGCCGGGACATTCCAAAAACATTGCAGCCTGCCTGCCCCCCATCCCTACATGACTGCTTTTTCCACACCATGCGTGATTCTATCATCTTTGTTCATGTCGCTGTTACTGTGCCAGTCAAGAAGAAGGAAATTCCTCTTCAGCCTTAATAACGGGAGAACCAGCTCTGTGTACGGTTTCCAAAGCCAAGCTGACAGTGGATGAGAAAGTCACAATTCCCAATTATTTCTAAGGGTCAGCAAGCACTAGAGTTGCAAAGGCCTTTTTTTTTTCCTTTTCTTGCCAGTTCTTATGAAATCATTCCATTGAGATACTGTCAGTGAGTGGGATACGTAGCCTTTTGATCTGGGCCTACAGAGGCTGGAGAGGCTGACTCAAGGCTCTTGTAATCAAAGAGCTCTTGTATTATCACTGCTTTTTCAATATAAGCTTCTGGCGGAATTGGAATGAAATCTCTACACTTTCCTGTTGCTCTATTGTACATTGGGCTATGTTTCATTCACAGAAGCTATGCTATAAAAAGTGCAATCGTAACTCAAAAAATACACCACTTATAGATGGTTAGAGAAGACTCCCCTTTCTGCTGGCAGAACCCTCTTCTGCCCAACAATCTGCCTGTGGAAGTGCTGCACAGTTCTGCTCCACAATCTTCAACAGAAAAAGCCAAAAAAGGAGGCAGAGAAGGGTGAGGCCTGAGTGTAACAACAATTTCTGCTGGGCCCAAATCTCTTCCAGCTCAGTGTCCTCCTCTGCCTTCCATTTGCTTCTCTCCCTTTTCACAATTTGGGACTCAAGGCAGCTTACACAAGTAAAAGCATATCCAGCTAAGTAATTTGTATCATGCAAAAGTTTAAAATATAATTAAATTGTCAATGAAATTAACAACAATCAAAAGCATTAAAAAGAAAACAAAAAGAAAACAGCATATGAAAAACTGTTTCCCCACAGCAGTCAGCCCTCAAAGGCCTGCTGAAACAGAAAGATGTTTGTCTGCCTATGGAATGACAGCAAGGAGGGCTCCCGGCTAACCATCTAGAAGGGAGTTCCAGAGTCTGGGAGCAGCCTCTGAGAAGGCCCTCTCCTATGGCTCCTACAAGATGTATCTGTAAAGTTGATGGGAGAGGGTAAGGGCCTCCTGAGAAGATCTCAGGATACAAACAAGTTCATATTGGGAGATACCGTCCTTCAGATAGGTGGGATTTGAGCCATATCAAGCTTTGTAGGTCATAACTGGCATTTTGAATTTTGCCTGGAAACAGACTGGCCTTCAATGGCGCACTTGCAACAAGAGGACATTCAGCCCATTTGAAACATTGTGTGCTCTCTATACCCATCCCCAGTTGGTAATCTGGCTGCAGCTAAGCTGGGAGAATTTTGTTTGCCCTAGTTCTTGATCATAGAGCTCAGGAAAATGTTGTGGATGATGGCAGGTTTTGTTTCCTTCTTCTTGTATAATGAATAGAAATACTAACTTGATCTGAAGCATCTTTGAAGGATATCCTCATTCCTGAAAATTAAAAACCATAACATCAGTTTTGTATCTCAGAATGTGAACAAGCTTCTGAAGGACAGTGGTCAAAACAAAGGTAATAACAATGAAGTTGTCTCAACTGGTTGACACTTTCAACAGCTGCACCCTTGTACCTGATGATAGCTACGTAAGAACTGATCTGGATGGTTTTGAAACTTTCCAACTTGTGATTCCATTTACTCATGTTGCATTTTAAATAATGTACATTGAGTCACAGGGATTCTGTAACAGATGCAATGTGCCTGTGGGTGTTCCCCATGTTTGTTTTGTGAAGCAACCTTGTTCCCATAGCATTTTCTGTGTGGAGGATGACCATATTTTCAATGCATGCTTCACTATGTAAAACAAACTCTTCTATTATAGAAGACTAGCACATCAGTGAGAGATGGGTGAGAATGTTTCTCTTTATAGTTTTCTGCATATTTTTAACATGGAAAAACATTTTTAAAATGGGATTTTGCAAAATGTAATTCAACTAGCAGCAGATAGCAGTTTACAGATTGATTTTTGTACTTAACCTGAAATGTGGGAAATACCCTCAGCTGGAGAAATGCACTGATTTGGGTGTGCCACTCATGTTCCTTTTGCTGTTTTTGGCATATTAGTGATACGCATGAGATCAGAACAGCCCAAATGCAGTTTGTTCAGAAATTCCTCCATCCAGGACAATCTTCAAATTTTAATTCTCAATACTTGCACTTAAAAATAAATCCAATGGGTTACAATGAAATTGGATTTAATGAGACTTTGCTACAGACTTTTGATTATAAGTAGTTATTATTAGGGCTGCCAGATCTGAGGGCCTGGCCTTAGATCTCCAGTTTTGGTGGGTTTATTTCCAGGAAGAAGACAAAATTGCCAGTTTTCCAGTTTTCATGGGATTCCCTCCAGGCAAAAAGAAAAGGGCTGGGAGAAAATCTCCAGTTTAGCTAGTATGTAGCAGTTTGCTATTGTTTGAAAGAAATAATTGCTATATTGTTGTAATTTGCAAGATGTCTCTACGAGAGCCATGTATTTACTTAGTTAGCTTTCTCCTTCCATTCACTGTGCTGTCAGGGCTCACCTGCTGCTTTCCCTGGCATCCACCTTCCTGTTAGAAGCAGGTAGGCTAGATGAAATATTCCTTATCCTTTCTCCCTTAGTAAGGGAGAAGGAATAATTCCCTCATTTCACCTTGATCTGAGAACAACCCCTTTAAATTAAGATTTCTGTGCAAACAGGAAAACATATTCTCTCTCTTGATTGGTGTGTGTATGTATTTGATGTGAGCAAACTGTGGTGAGTGGTTAATGCTTAATGACAATATGGGGGCGGGGGTACCCTGGTCTCAGGTTTTGGCCTGGAAAAGTTGGAGCCGGAGATGATCCTGAACTGACAACTCTCTTTATTTTTAAGCTGCAGGTGCTACACCACTATGACATCCATTATTTGACAACTCTTGTTTGTTTCAACATTATTTTAAGTGAGGAGCAATGTCAAGTAGTTTTGCATTATATAGGATTTTCACAGTTTAAGGTTTCAGGCCATGCTACCTGCAGTGTTGGAAAAATATTGCTGTGATATGTTCTCATACAAATTTGTCTGCCTCTCAAATTAGCCACAGAAACCAATGTCATGTGTCAGCTATTAAGATTTGCCAGGTTGATGGGCTTGAGGGATAGGAGCTTTTTTGTGGTGGCCCCTTCCTTATGAAACACCCTGCCCCAGGATATGCACATAATTCCTTCCCTGATTGGGTCTATGAACCATTTTAGACTGCGGTTTGTTTGTTTTTAACTCAATGCAGGTTCACCTTAATTCTGTTGTACAATGATTTCAAATATTTTGGCCTGAACCTTAAAGCAGTCCCAACTAAAGCAGACCCACTAGATCAATGAGATTTACCTATATCTTGATTCATCATTCAACAATTGATTTAATGGATCTACTGTACTTGGGTAGGACCAATTGGATTCAGGCCATGATATCTTAATTAACTGTGTTTTATTTTTGTTGTTTTAACATGAGGAATTTTCACTTCAAGGCAGTGTAGAAATATTTTAAATAAATGTGTAAATGCTCAGAGAGAGTTCATTTGAATTCTGACTGTACTTTTGACAAAAGACCCATGATATCACAACTTTTGTCATATGATGTCATATATTTTGACTTGGCTGCTGTTGAGGAAAATGGGGGACTAGTATCATGCATGCTGTTCCCTTTCCTTCTTCCTCAGTAGCTGAGCAATGTTGTGAAAGATGACAGAGATTTTTCAGTGTGGAAGATCCTCAATATCCAAGTGCATCCATTTATGGAGAGGCTTTTTTAATTGTGTGGCCAGGATCTAGCAGTGTTCAATTAATACCTCACAGGCTTTTCAGTGCAAAAAAAGATGCTGTTGTTGTGTGCCTTCCAGTTATTTCTGACTTATGGTGACCCTAAGGCAAACTATCGCAAGGATTTTTTTGGCAAGATTTGTTCAGAGAGGGCTTGCTGCTGCCTCCCTGTGTCTTGCTATCCAGTGGGTTTCCATGGCTGAGTGAGGATTTGAACTCTGGTCTCCAGAATCATAGTCCAATGCTCAAACCATTATACCATAATTTTTAAAATGTACTATTTATTAAATTAAATCATATGCGTTTTCAACACTGACTTTAGAACTGACTTGATGTTTTTTCCCAAGAGAGATCAGGCACAGTCAAGTGATCAAAGAAAGTACTGTTCTTTCTCTAATGTTTTGAGAGTACACTTGGTTAACATGCTTCCTTCTTGCCTTTCAGGTTAATTGGCACAGCATCAATAGCACTCAAGGAACTAGTAGGCACACAGAGTAGATCGCTTCCATACAAGCTAGTTCCCCTGCTAAATGAAAAAGGACTGGACACTGGAGTGAGTGACTGCATTACTTTACTTTATTTTGCAGGATGTGCTCCATATAGATGTGTTTTGCATGGCAAAGTTGCAGTGAAGAATAAAAATATAAGAGTATTTTGCTGGGCAAAAATCTAGAGAGAGTGCCTTTCGAGACAGTATTCTGGGCAATCAGATACCTTTTTACCATCTTGTTTATTATGTAAATTGTATACTTCACATAGCTTTTTATTTTATATTATTTTATATTTTATTTTAATCTTTTAAATATTAATTATACACTCTTATTTATTATGCATGTTGGATACCTCACATGCCTTCTTTTGAAGTGGTACATTCACTGCAGGCATGTAACAAGAGAAAGACAAACAGTCATCCATTAGATCCTCTTGAGAAACTACCAGGGGCTGGGGGAGGGCTTCCTTGGCCCCCTCTGGGACTGTGGATGGCCATATTTGTGTCCCCTGCATCCATCCATCTCAAATTTGGAGGTCTGCAGCTGGTCCTTGTGTTTCTTTTGAGGGCATTAGACATACAGTGAGGCTTTTCAGAGAATCATGAGAAGCATAGATCATTTTCAGGGATGTCGGGAACAGTAATTGGCAGGAATGACTTCAAATAGATATACAGGACACCATGCCAAACACTTTTGTCTTTGGTTATATATGTTCCCCCCTCTTTGCCCCTGTTTCGTTTACATTATTTATTTGTTTGTTTGTTTGCTGCATTATTAACTAGTTACAGGCCCTTTTTGCATGGCATTTTCCATGTGAAAGAGGGCCTGGAGCATTGCACGATTGTGAGGAGTGATCTGCACAACGCACTCACAATCGTGCAATGCTCAAGGGGCTGGCAGGCAACAATCACACACCTTTTCATTTTCGGCTAGAAGCCGAAAACGGTGCGCAATCGCACATTGCTCCCGGGCCCCGCGCGCACTTACCTGGTGTGCAGAGCCTCTGGAGCCGCGCCGGTCACGCTTCCTGCTCTAGTGCAGCCTGGGAAACTCCCAGGCTGCACTGCGGAAGGAAGAGGCGGGGCTCTCACACGAGCAGGCAGCTCATACAGAGCTGAAGGACCCTGGATGCGAGAGCCTCTCACCACAGGCTGCTTGCGCGATCCCCACACCCCAGTGCCGGAAGAAGGTAAGGTGAAGAAAGGGCCACAGTTTTTCTCTTTTTTTTGGAGAAGCTTCTCCATATTGGCCTTGCATCCTTGCACTGGATATGTTATAACATGATGGCAACAAGCCAGTGTTCCTGATTCAGACATAATCCTGAACAAATGCATACAGGCTTCCTGGTTTATATACCTGCCCCTGTTGTTGGGAGGAGCCAAGTGGGAGCAACCGAGTAGTAATTATGCACTGGCATGCTTGCTCATCAGCAACCCAATATATGGAGGCCCCTAAAATTACATCTCAGTGCTAGAGGCCTAACTGATCTGCAACCTGGAGGAGTTTGTTTGTGGTGTGGTGTGAACTGATACCATTTTGAGTCTATATGTGTGTATGTTTTTCCCACTGCAGTAGGCTGATGCAAAATTATTTTATGGATCAAAGTAGAATGTGGACAGTGCTTGTGATTTTTCTTTTCTTTTCAATTCAGGCAACAATTGATTTGGTGGTAGGATATGAGCCACCTGCTGGGCCTCCAAATCCAAATGACCCAGGGGGTACTAATATACAAGGCACTGAAGGTATGTTATCATTTCTCAGAATCTTCCCCTGTCTCCCAACCTATATAGTTTTCTAAACGACAAGGCCATTTCCACACTACACTCTTATAGCATGATTCTTCCACTTTCAACATCCTATGGAATCCCGGGGTTTGCAGTTTAGGGAGGGACCAGCTGGCCCCTCCCTAAACTGTGAACCTTGGGATTCCATAGGATGTTGAAAGTGGAATAATCTCACTATGAGAGTGGGGTGTGGAAATGGCTGGGCATGATTAATAAGAATGGTTATGCAAAGAAACCAGCTAGCTTGAATGTAACTTGATGCTACAAATGACAATCTTGTAGTTATGTACTGTCCTTCCCATCTCATTATCTGCTGTAGGGGTGAAGAAGAGACTGGAGATATTTGGCTGATTTACACTCACTAGAGATCCTAATTGTATCCGAATTTAGAAAGGACAATAGTTAGCTTAAACTTTGGTTAGGTAAGCCTGTAAACCATGCTGGCTTGAACTAGTCATAGCTTAAAGAAACTACAGGTTGGATTTAACAGAGAAATCTGTTTTAAAAGCAAAGAGCATACTTCCAATTTTCTACAGACCATGCTGAGGGAGGGAAGAGGAAGGAATACGTGCAGATTCATACACAGGGCTGGCCACATGAAAAAGAAGATGAAGGTCTTGTTCTTTTACCAGGTGTGTGATAGAGGTAATTTCAGCAAATGTGGCTTGTCATGCAAGTTTCATTTGCTGAAATGCCCTCTTCTGCATTAAAGGTGAAGGTGTCCTGCAGCTGTACTCAAGTGTGTAACACAAAACAATATGTTAAGCATTATATCCAGAAAGGCTCAACGAGAAACAAAAGAAAAATAGTTTCCTTAAGATATTTTCTAGTAGTCCAGGCCTGAGCTGAGGTTGGCCATGGAGAAAATTGCATTAAGGAAAGGGACCATAAGAGGTAGGCTAAGGGTGAGAGGTTGTTCTGCTATTACAACTGGATACGTGCATCTTGCTGCTCCTCCTCCCTTTAAATATAACTGCAGCTTAAACAAACAGATCTGTCATGTATGTAATTTTGCCTTCAGAATACTGCCTAAAGGCCTGAAACAGAGGCAGTCACTTTCACTTCATGTCTCTATAAATCAAGTGCTTGTCTGAAGATTATGGCCTGAGACAGTTGCTGTTATGATTTAGAGCCTCTCCCAAATTTTAGCTTTTTATGTCATGAAAACCGATTTGTTAGCTTACACAAACCCTGCTGTAGAGTCAGCGATTATAGTGCCTTGCCCTTCACTCCTAGGTGAGAAAGAAGGATCTTGTTAGTAAAGAAATATACTTGGAGGCCAGGGTGTAACCTTTCCCCCAAGCTACAAAAACTTGTTCTGCCAGTTTTCAATAAGGAACATCACCTTTAAACCATAAATTGTATTGTAAAAGTGAATTAGCTAGGCTCTTATGGTTTTGGCCAGACATTCTACATACTGCCAGCTGTGAATGGAGCTTAAACAATGGAAAAGTTTGATTAATTTCCCCGAAGTCAGAATAATAGTCATGCAAAATTTGCCTTCCGGTACGGAAAGAGGAAAGTAATTCAGCTGTATGCTCAGAAATAGAGATCCCTCTTTCTCAGTCCAACATGCAGTCCCCCTCCACCTGTATTTTGAAGTTGTGTGGCCTGCCACTTATATTTTATAGTTTGGTTGTCTGTTTGGACTAAAAAGTTTTAAGGTAGCTGCTTATATCCTTTTAAAATGGTGCTCAGTTTCTTAAAATGATTTGGTTTTTCACATCAGTGGGGAATCTGAAGGAGAAAGATACCTTTAGAGAAACGAATTATAAAACCATAGAATTTGAGTTCCTATGAATGTTTCTCAATTTTGCCGACTGTTTAACACCATTTTACTCAATATATTTAGAATCTTTCTATTTACTGGTAGGAAGCACATGTCATAACACCAAAGTAAGATCTTTTTGCAGTTTCACTGTTTGTAGTGAAGTTTTGCAATTCAGTATTTCTGAGGCGTTCCTCAGAATTGTGCCAAGTCAAATTTCACAATTTCAGTTCCTCTAAGGCACAATATCACATTTACTTGGAAGGGGCACCACAATTAAAATATGCTATCCTGTGATGAAGTTCAGACTACTCTCACTGAGGCTGCAAACATGTATGTTTAACTAGGAGTACATGGAATCCAATAACATTTATTTCTGAATAGACGTGTATTGGATTGCTCTGTGAAAGATTTACTTTGAGTATTGCGGTGTTCTTACATGTGCATTAGACAACAGTCATTAATATTGAACATGCACATTCAGGCTGGACTACTGCACGCTGCTCTCTGTGGGGCTGCCTTTGAGTCTGATGACAATTTGCAGACTGCTGTTGGTATAAAATGTATCCGGCATCAGGCATCATTTCATCTTCTCTTATGGTTAACCTCTTGTTTCTACTCAGTACTGTTTTGACCTTCAAAGCCGAAAAAGGGAGAATTTAGTCTTCCAGATGCAATTTGACAGTAAATCCCATCTGCCTCAGCCAGCATAACCAGGGGCAGGGATTGGTGAGAGCTGTAATCCAGCTGTAATCCAGCAAATTTTAAGCACCAAATTTTAAAGCTTTACCTAGCATGGTCTCTGAATGTGACTTTTTCTTATATAAACATACTGGAGTACATATTTCAGGAATAAACAAGTTGCCAGAGCCAATTTCTACCCCAGAACCCACTATGAGACATTGTTCTTGTATGCCTTCAAGTAATTTCAAACTTATGACGAGTGTAAGGTGTATCAACCACAGGGTTTTCATGGCAAGATTTGCCCAGAGGGAGTTTGGTTTTGCCTTCCTTTGAGGCTGAGAAGGTGTGACTTGCCCAAAGTTATCCAGTAGCTTTCGTCAGCTAAGTGGGGATTCAAATCGTGGTCTCCAGAGTTGCTGTCCAACGCTCAAACGTAATACTGGCTTTCAAGCCAGGCCCATCCTTTTAAAAAAAAGAAGCAAAGAGAAAAAGCGAAACTGGAATTAGTCAGACATCCACGTTTGATTTTGCTTGTGGGTAGAGGGGGACATAACAAAGCACGGGGTACTATATCTTATTTTAGTGCAAAATTGGTTTCCAGGCCTCCAAGTATGCAAACTTACCTTTTGTTGCAAATTTTATATATGCATATGCATACACACACACACACACACACACACGCACAGTTAGCCTTCCACATTTGTGGGTTTAACTTTCATGGATTTGATTATTTGCAAATTTCTCCAACCTCTGCTCCCCTACCTAAGCTGCTTATTTTCTAGGGAAACCTTCCTTCTTTGCAGCTACAATCTGGCTGCACAGCCTGTTTAAAAAAAACACACACATTTTGGTCCTCCTTCTCCTCCACCAGCTGTTGCCTGGCCAACTAAGAATGGTCCACTGCCCAGTTTCTCAGCACTAGAAGTCCTCTTCCAGTACCTCCCCCCATCCAAGGAAGGAGATAGGTGAGAGAGGAAGTATGGGGCCATCATGCCGACCTACCCCCTTTCCCTCTCCCTTCCCTGACCTGGTTTGGACTCTGAGTGTCTGTTCTCCTCACCATCCCTCTAGCTTCCTTTCCGGGGACACACACACACATTTTGATATTTGCAATTTTTCCAGTTTTGTGGAGGTCCTGCACCCCTAACACTAGTGAATGTGGAAGGTGACCAGGTTTAGGGCTGGATGTGCCCCTGGATCAAACTTTGTCTTGTTTAGTTTAAATAGGTCTTATTTGTATTGATCATAAAATGTTTGTTCTGATCTGTTATGGAATAAAAATTTGTTTTGTTCTTTGTCTGACTAAGTAAAGTTATATTAACTGTAATAGAAAATTTGCTCTGTGGTTGTGACTTTATTGCTATGATTTTAGTTCTGTGTTAGAACTGCCATTGGTGTCTTTTTATACAACTGTGAACCCCACTGAAATATCCTCAGGTAGAAAAGTGAATGAGTGAGGTACTTGCCTAATTCCACTTCAAGCACTTTACATGTTTTCAAGTGGCAGATTCCATTGTGCCTAGGTAACTGCCATACCAAATAGCCTGAGGCAGAGATGGGCAAATCAGTCTATCAACAGTCCATATCCTTTTCACATGTTCCTTCGTAAATCTCTTCTTTCTCATTTCTTCATTGATCTGTGGCAAGTCTAAAAATCTACACCAATAAGCACATTCAGATGTACATAGATAATATTTTTGAACTTACTTTTGTTTCAAAATATCAATTTCTTAATGTACTTTGATATACTGTAAACACCTGAAAACTGCATTACAGTGTTTTGAGAAGTGAAGGTCCTCAATGACTAAGTTCTAGTTGAGAATTATTAGTCCAAGCACTGTAGACCGGGTCTGTTTGTGTAGAAATTTGTGATGACTCAGTTCCTCAAGCATCCTTGTTTGAAAGAGAGAGTGGTCAGAATCTTGTTGGGGAGTTATGAATGCATAACCTAGAAGTACACATCTGTAACTCTGTGGTATTCACAATCGCTATGTATTCCCTAGTTTAGGGGACACGAAGGAACCATAGGGTTCTCCAAAACTCACTTACCTGGAAGCAGCCTCTGCAATCGATGGGGGTCTGTTCCCTTGTTTCTCAGAAAACAGCTGACATTCTTGCCTGCCCAGCTATCCCTGTATAAGCAATCTCTGGTGTGAGGGGGAACTGTGACAGAAACCCTGCTTATAGTTGCTGCAATGGAGATTGCTTATGGGAGGGCTTGGGAACACGAGTCAGCTGCTTCCTGAATGATAGAGGAATAGATCCGTATCAATCGCAGTGGCTGCTTCCTGGTAAATGTGGATTGGGAGGCTGGATCAGCAGTCACATTATGACTCTGTAACTATAGCAGATGTGCATTCATAACTGCCTAACAAAACCTGGCCATGGTTTTAGATTATTTACATTTTAATAACTGCTTTATTGTTTATTCCCTTTTTTATTGCTATTCATGACTGCCAAGTAATAAAAATCATTTAAAAAGAATTGTAAGGGTTTCAACATTACATGCTGTAATGTTGAAACCCTTACAATTCTTTTTAAATGATTTTAGCACTATAACAGTCTAGTGCAGAAATGGTCATTGTTGTTGTTTCTTGCTTATTTTTGGTTGTTTCAAATAGTACATATTAGCCTAAATCCAACTTCCAGTCTCACGTAAAGTGGAGCAATTGAATCAGTGGTTTTTAGATAACCTACTATTAAGAAATGGATTCAGTGGCTCTTCTCAACTTGGAACTAACAACTGGATTTAAGTTATAATGACTAAGCCTGTTCTTTTTCCCCACTAGCTGTTTTCAATGTGCCAAAGATGTTGCAGATATTGTTCTCCATTCATCCTCACAATATCTCTATCAGCAGGGTAGTTGTTATTAGTATTCTAATATTGTACAGCTGAAAATGAGAGATAGCATTCACCAAACTCATAACTCTGGTGAGATTTTTTTTTTTTTTAGCTTTTAGTATATCAACCTCGTCTTTGTTTTTGACAGATGGAGAAGAAGATGACGGTGATGAGAATGTACCTGATGGTGGAGCCGGCAGTCTTCCCACAGGTGGTTCAGCTGGCACACGTGAAACTCAGCTGGCTCGGCGTATTACGAAAGGAAAGAAAAACCAGAGGGTGCTTTCTAACAAACCTCAAGACTTCCAGGTTGTTGAACTCTTGGATGACACTTACTATGTGATACCTCTGAATGCATGATAGGTTTAATTCAATGCCATTTTTGAGGATAAACTAATCTTGCAGTCACATGCATTGCTTAGCTAGGAGTAAGCCCCACTGAATACAGTGGTACTTATTTCCAAGGTCTGAATCTCCAGACCTTTCAGAAGCTCTTGTTGAAATCTTGGAAGATTCTTTTCTCTGATCTAATACCTTTGGCTTGAGTCCATACTAACAAAGGAGTGGTAGAAATAAATGTCAAGACTTAAGTGTAAGGCCTTGGAAATGTTTTTTTTTCTAAATCCCTAAATAATGTTTGATAAGCTGTGGTGCTAAAATGTGCAAGTGGTGTTCTCTAAACCAGTGGTGAGCAACTTGTGGCCCTATAGAAGTTGTTGGACTACAGATCACATCCTCCTCATTATCATCTTTATTTATACCCCAGCTTTTCCTCAGGATTGGGATTCAAGGTGGCTAGTAGGGCAGTTCCAGCAACAACTGGGGAGCCACAAGTTGGTGGTCATCTCTGCCGTAAATATTCACTGTCATCTGGTGCAGAGGTGAAGATTGTATAGCCTTCTAGATGTTGTTGAACTGCAGCTTCAATTGTCCCCCACCATTGGTCATACTAGATAGGACTGGTGAGAGCTGTAGCCCAACAACTTTAGAAGTGGCAGATATTTTCCAGTCCTGATATAGTGACTTGAGTGCATGAAGGAATTTTGCACTCACTTGCAGGGCTTCTCCTCTGTATCCAAGATGATGTTCCTTGTGTTTTGAAATGAGCAGTCCTTCGTGCACATACGGTACTTCCTTTATACAGATAACAACAGGACAATGTGAACAGTTCCATGTGGTTTTGGGAACCAGTGGAACCTAGGATTCTGTCCATTGCAACTCAAGGTTCTTATGAATGTACTAAATTCCACAGACTGATCCCAGTGGAGCTGGATAGTTAATTCTACCAGGAAAACATTTTGTAAATGCTTATATCATGGATGGTAATTGTGCAGCTCTCCAGATGTGGCTGAACTGCAAGTCCCAGCATACTTCAGCATTGTGACTATACTGGCTAGGGTTGCTGGGAGTTACAGTTCGAGAACATCTGGAGAGCCTGGCTTGTATGATTAAAACCATCTGTTCAATGGAAAACAAAACATAACTGATCTAACATCTGTAATTCTCTCTTTCTCACTCCCCCCTCCCTCTTTCTCTCTGCCAGATTCGTGTCAGGGTCATTGAAGGCCGTCAGCTGAGTGGAAATAACATCAAGCCTGTTGTGAAAGTACATGTTTGTGGCCAGACACACAGAACAAGAATCAAAAGAGGGAACAATCCATTTTTTGATGAGGTAGGTCCCATTTTATAAGTCTCCCAAACTGACAGGTATTGTTTCAAAAATCTATTAAATAGAAATTTAAAGTTATTTTAATTATAAAAATCAGTTTCTGTCTTTCTGAAAGAAACTAAGCTGGCTAAAAAAACCTCACTAAAAATTACAACAACAAAAAAAAAACCCTGACAAAAGTCTAAGTGACATATGAAAAATATGCGAAAATGTCAAAATCACATTGTCAGAAAACTCACTTAGAACTATATGTTACTGAAATAATTGGGAATTAATTCTAGTATTACATGATCTGGTCTGAATAATGGCTTGGGAGAATTACTTGTTTGCATTACAGCTCCTGGAATCCTCTGGTCAGCATAGCCAAAGGGTTCTGAATTCTGTAAAAAAGTAACATTTCCAAGCCATGGACTGGTTCATGAATGAATAGACCAAAAAGGAGAAAAGCAACTAATTGTGCACCTACCTTCTCGGAAGTAAGCTCCACTGAGTTTAAGCACTTGCTCAAAAGTGATTTAAAGCAAATAAATCACCTTCTGGGAATCCACAGGATAAACTAGGCACTTCATTAAATATTTCAAATTTTGTTTTTGCTCTAAGTAAGCATACAGGGCTTGATCCAGATTGGGACCATCACTGTGTAGGAATAGAGGAGGTTTAGATCTCCTTTAACCATGATAGTAGAGAGAATACACTACTGGCATATTTAGGGGAAAGAGTTCCTACTTGCGTACAGTAGCTTCAGTCCATAGCGTACCCTTATATGCTTGCTTGGAATTAAAAAAGAAAAGGAGACTAAGCTGCAGACTACAAGTTTAATGCAGTGTGTAGAGCTGCTCAATTGTGGCCATGGGCCTTCCCATCTCGCACGGTGTTTTGGAAGCGAGAGGGCCCCTTGAGCGTCACGTAAATGTGAGGAGCAGTCTGCATGATGCACTCACATTTATGCAATGCTCAAGGGCCGGACGCAGAGTGGGCATGCATCTTTTCATTTTCGGCTTAAAGCCAAAAATGCTGCGTGCTCACCCATTGCTCCGGCTCCCCATGTGCACTTACCTGGCGTGCGGTGCATCAGGAACTGGGCTGGTCGCGCGAGGACCCCAACCCAGCAACAGGAACAGGTAACATGCGAAAACGGCCTAGATCAGGCTCACAGTAGAGTGGCAGAGGTTTGAAGCCCCTTCATGCTAAGTTCATAATTCAGTTCATATCTCCTGTGCTTACTTTAGAGTTAAACAAATAAAAATACTTAGGTGATAGCAACTTGTAGTTTGGCCTTTTGTGTCTGATATGATATTTTGTTATGATTTTATTATAATTCTTAATACTTTGTTGTAAATAATTTTCGTAATTGATTGGGCAATAATGTTGACTGGAGCAGAGTGGGGGAGGTGGGCAGGCAAGAAGATAGATAGACCAACAAACATATAGGCCCTTTCCACACGTGGGGCGTGAATCGGGCAGAAACGGGACTCACCGGATTGCTTCTCTGTCCGATCGAGTCCGTAGAGATGAGGAGCAGTGTGAGCTTGTCGCTCCACACTGCTCCGGCATCCAAAATGGCGGCTTCTGGTTGGTGGAGGCTCTCCACCAACCGGAGAAGCTCGCCAGCCTAAAACCCGCCCCCGGCAGATCTGCAGGCACGCAGTAGTGCGTGCCTGCAAATCTGCATCGGAGCGTGGCGACGGAGAGACACAGGTCACGTGCTCCGTGCTTTTGAAAAACCTCTTAAAAGAGGTTTTTAAAAAGCACGCTGCGCGACCAGTTCCAGTCACTCTGGAGCGGACTGAGGTGTGGAACTATGAAAAGTAGTCTGAATCAGTCCACTCCACGGTGCAGAAGACCTCTGTCAGTGGTCACTGTGTTACCCTGTTTACTGGGGGTCCCGTGAGGGACACCTAAATGTGTTCACAATTAAACAAGTTGGGGAAATTAGTCAAAGAGCACAAGCTAGCAATGCAAGAGGCAGAGCAACGGAGCGGAATCTCTTACCCAATGTCTACAGGGTCAGGCCAAGCCAGGAAGCAAACCGGTGTTTAAGAATAATTGTGATCTTTATTAAAATACAGACAAACAGTGTATGCAGCATATTCACACAGATAACTATAGAAAATAAAGGTTGGAGTGGTATAGAGGGATTTTTTAGAGGGATGGTTGATTTGGATGATACTACACCTGTCCTGAAGCCCAGGTAGATCACTGCGAAGGTGCGAAGGTGTGTAGTCTCAGTATGTGGGACTGAGGGGACAGCTTGCCAAACAAAGTGGCAGCAAGGTGGGATGGAAGTTCGGAGCGATCCAAGGAAGGTCTCGGAATTAGGGGTTTTTATAGGGAGAAATGTGACTACAGGCTATCCCGTACTTGGGGAAAAACAATGAGTTTGGGGCTGGAGACAAAGCCTCCGAAAGGTCAGAATTTAGCATGATTAAGTTTGAATTGACAAAGAAGTAGACAGTATGCAAATGCGCAGTGCTTGATAGTTCAGAATTCAGCTTGCCAAGTTGCCTGCTCAGGACAGGGAGTTCTTTGTAAGTAGCATGCATATATAATAGCGTGTTTGCTGAGAGGTCTCCTAAACGGCGATCTGGCTATTTCTGGCCTGCCTGGGTGGGAACGGAGTGTCCAGCGATTATGGCCATGCCTAGTTTCATGCTTGTCCGGTGGCCTCACAAACACATGAAGAGGAATGGTGGAAGAGAGCCAAATTATTGATATCAAAATGATATCTATTTCACCTTAAGCACGGGCTTAGGAACTGCAGTAACAGCTCTGCGCCGTTTTAATAGCCCGCTGCGGAAAGGGCCATAGACAGGGAAATCCCATAAGCTTTGGTGGAAACTGTGGGATCTATGTAAGATAAAGAAATAAGGTTGGCTTTAAAATATCTAAACTGTTCTCTCTCCTCTCCCCTTTATCTTAACAGCTGTTTTTCTATAATGTGCACATGACCCCTTCAGAGCTCTTTGATGAAACAATAAGCATACGGGTAAGAAAAACTAATGATGCTTCTTGGAACCTTCTTCACTTTTGTTAAGTATACTGAATTTGCTGGCATATAAGACTCACTTTTCTTCCTGAAAAATGGTGTTTGAAAACGGGGTATGTCTTATACACCAGTGTCTCTTATACACCAGCAAAGAATATTTGCCAGTGTATACATGGAATGCATCTTATACATGGGTGTATCTTATATGCCGGCAAATATGGTAAGTCAGTCATTTTTCTCTTTCTTTCATTTGGTTATAGGTGTATGACTCTTATTCTTTACGTGCTGACAGTCTAATGGGGGAATTTAAGGTAAGTGTGCTTGATATTCCAACACATATTAATACTGAAGCATTTTGGTGCTCTTTCTACCCTATTATCAGGAACTCTTTAACACTGCAAAATTGTAGCCCTGTGATTTCACTTTAACTGGAATGGTGCCTCCTGTGCACTTCTAGGATTTGCAGTTTAAAAAATAGTATTCAAAATTCTCAGCCAAAGAGCTCTAATACCTCTCCAAACTACAAGCCCCAGGATTGCGTAAGATGTGCTCATGACAGTTTAAGTGGAATCATATTGCTATAATTGTATAATGTGAAAAGGCCTGAGGGCTATAACAGATTAGTCACATCCATTTCCCACAAAACAAAACACGTTCATTCCTCACAAAAGATAGTTGCCCCAGTGCCCCCTCATCATGGAAACTGAATGTGTGAACTGATTCTGCAGGACACATTTTTGGTAGCTCTACCTTTCTTCTCTCATATAGTTTGGGGAAATTGCATACTCCCAAAATTCTCTGTCCAGGATGATCAGCTGCAATCCAAAAACATAATCTCTCCAAGTTCAGATCTGCTTTTTCACCAAAAGCAATTGTTGTGTGTCTTCAAGTCTGTTGTTGTTGTTGTGTGCCTTAAAGTTGTTTCCAACTTACGGCAACCCTTAGGTGAACCTATTACAGGCCCTTTTCGCACCTTACCTTTTCGTGCTGCTGGGTTGGGGTCCTCGCATGAGAAGGCTTGGAAGGAACGCTGCCGCATCCCTGCTGCTTCGGCTCCGCAGCTCCTTCCTCCTCGCGCGAGCACCCCACCTCTTCCGTTCGCAGTGCAGCCTGGGACCTCCCAGGCTGCACTGAGGAGAGGACGCGCGACTGGCCTGGCTTCCGAGGCACTGCATGACAGGTAAGTGCGCGCAGAGCCCCAGAGCAATGTGCAACCTGCACCATTTTTGGCTTTGAGCCAAAAATGAAAAGGTGTGTGCACGGTCCGCATCAGGCCCTTGAGCGTCGTGTAAATGTGAGTGCGTCATGCAGACCGTTCCTCACATTTACATGACGCTCAAGGGGCCCTTTCACTTCAAAAGAGCGAAAAGGGCCACAGTGGTTTCTGGGCCTGAGAGTGTCTGATACACCCAAAGTCACTCAGTAGATTTCTGTGGCGGAGCAGAGAAGTAAACCTTCGCTTCCAAGGTTGTTGTCCAACACTCAAATAACTACAGATGATAACTTCTGGTTCCATTTTAGGGCAACAACTTTCCATCAGGGTGCTAAAGACCACACAATCTACTTTACCAATCCTGACATTTTTTTTATCTTCAAAATGACCTTGATGTAGTGTCATTTGAGAGTGTTTGGTATAGAATGAGGGGAGAGGGGAGCAACAAGGCAAGTAGTAGGAAAGGGAGGTCAGAAGTAAATAGGGAAAGATTCTACTTTTATACTCTACAAGTTTACTGGATTATAACTTGCTGCTGCTGGAGAGATAACATTCTAAACCTTTCTTTCAGATCGACATAGGTTATGTCTATGATGAACCTGGTAAGCAAATGTTCTTCAGACACAATTTCTACATGAAAAAAAATGGTGGTGGTTGCGGGGTAAGGATGTCTCTTGATATTGTGGCTGTCAGGAAGACTGTTAAGGCCGCTGCAATCCCACCCATGTAAGAATAATTCCCACTGAACTCAATGGAACTTCTGAGTAGAACTGTGCTGTCATTTATAGAAGTGTTTTGACCTGTAGAGTGCTAATGAAAATTATCCATAGATGTTATGCAATTAGCATAAGTAACATTGCAATTCTGAAGCTACATGAATTGTCATGGGGGGTGGCCAATCCAGTTGCAACAACAGTCTTTGGAAAGTGGTCTGTTCTGCTAGGCCGCCTCACAAAGCCAGCTCCAAGATTTTGTAGTCCTTCAGTTAACAAAGTACCCATGACCTTTCTCCTACCCTTTTGATCAGGACTGCGGAATGTTCTGTCCTTGAGGTGTTCTAGACTACAACTCCCATAGTTTTAGACTACATCTCCCCTAATTCCTTATCTTTGCCTATGCTTTGCCTATGCCGGGAGCTATAGGCCACAACATCTGGAGGACTAAAAATTCCTCACCCCTCAGATAGTTCTGAGATAAGCAGCAATTGCTTCTTAGAACCACCACCAAAGTTGCATCTTTAGAAAAAAGCAGCATGCTTTATTTGTAAGGAACAGAAGATGACTTGTTATTCATTTTTAATTTATAATTTCCTTTTTTTTTGTTTCAGGCCACACAGTGATGAGAAAATGGCTACTTCTGAATGATCCTGAAGATGCAAATTCAAGTCCTAAAGGGTACTTGAAAGTCAGTATGTTTGTCCTTGGAACAGGAGATGAACCACCAGTAAGTTTAACAAATAATTTTCTTCTACTAATATGCATCACTGGTTAGTTCTAGATTGGGAAACCTTTAGCCCTCCGGATGTTGTGGGACTCTAACAGCCATCGGCCTTAGCCAGTAGGGCCAATGATTGATGGGAGATGTAGTCCAAGAATATCTGGAGGACCAAAGGTCCAGGATTAGTTTGTGCAGATGACAGTGCCAGAATTTATTTTGGTAGCAGAAGGAACTAGAGTGATTGAAGCTGCTTACTGTATGTTTCTTTTCCCCAGTTCTGCTTGCTCCACTATTTTCCACCCTATTGCCACAGTGCTTCTCTTCCATGACCTTCTACATCGCTGCCTTTCCCAGGTACAGCTGCTCTTAGCTTTTCCCTGTTTCTGATCTTTCGAATATAGCTACTCTTTGCCCATAATGCTTCTTTTTTCCTTGCTGTTCCCAGAGAAGACTGTGGATATTTTATGAAAAAATGTTGGTATTTTATTCTAGTACGTGCTCACAAATATCATTTGTAGGAAAATGCACAAAAATAGATAGATAGCTAGACAGACAGACACACACATATACATATACATACATATATTCATACACATACACACACTTTTTGTACCGCAATGGTAAATGTGAGATCTCATAGTGAATAAAATACATGCTTTCAATAGCTGTCAGGAATTTTTTTTAAATACATATATTTAAATAAATATAAATTCATATAAATTTAATATAAATATAATATAAATATACATTCATATAAATATAATAAATTCATGTGCTACCTAACAGTGACCTCAGGGTGCTTTACAAATATAAAAACAAAAATCACAAATCAAAACAAACAAGTTTTATAATACAAGAAATTTTGTGGTAAAAAGCTGTTTTAAAACAAAAATAAGAAAGTCAGCCCAAACTCATCATGATAATAGTATGATGTGAGGTCTGATTTAAAAGGTTAAAACCTGTGATTCATGAACAATCTGCTTTAAACTGAAAGCATTTTATGGTTATGGGCATGTTGCAAATATGACGCTAATAAAATTTTAGCTAAAGCTGCACTATCTTACCTATTTAACAAATTTGGAACTGCTAAGTTACATATTCGTGCTGTTGAAGTCTGACAACTAAAGTTATCGGAGACAATCATCACATTTTGAACCACTGTCCATTTTGAACCAGGAGGCACTAGAATGTGTCTTTCACTTACTTGCCTGCTGTTTCTGCCTTGAGTAAATGCTGATAATTTTTAGAATACAGAACAACAGTAAAATGAACATTCTTGCCAACAAATATGTTACATTTACATTGTATACTGACACACTTTAAAGACTGAGATACTGTTTTGGAGGAGTGCAACCTTCATAGGTATACAATTACTGATAGAAGTGATTGGCCTTTCTGGAATAATCCATTGGCTGGCATCCTATTAGTGGCATAGGCTGGTGTGAATTAACAGGGTGCTTGTGTATGCTTTGGAGGTTGGTATGCTTTGGAGGTTGGTATTTCACTATGCTACACTGTGCTTCGGAGGTTGGTATTTCATTCTTCCTTTGCACTGACCAAAGCCACCCCCTGAACCTACCTGAGAGCCACTGGTGCTCCCTCCATGACCATTTTTGCCTAAGAGAGAGTGAAGGGGCATATAGAAGTGTCTTGCTATGTCTGCATGTGTGTGTGTCTATGTGTCTTCAAGTTGCCTATTGTGTTATGGTGAGCCCATGAATTCAATGGGTTTTCTTAGGCAGCAAATACTCAGAAGTGATTTTGCCAATTTCTTCCTCTGAAATATAGCCTACAGCATCTAGGATTTGTTGGTGGTTTCCCATCCCAATACTAAGCAGGGCTGATCCTACTTAGCTTTCAGGATCAAACAGGTCACAAAGGGATTGCATCAGTCTCTGAAGCCTCTAAAAGGACTCAGGTAGACCTTAGTGGCTGGTGTAATCTTGTTGTGAACAGCTACAGGTACATAGCCTGATACTTCTGTGATTCCCCAGCTCTCCTCTAAGCACAAATGACTGTGGGTGAGAAGATTCAGCATCTCTACAGTACATCCAAGCATTGGTGGTAAATCATTCAGTCCACATGCAGAACTAATACAGTATAGAGCCATGCATGATTACAAGCAATAGTTTGATACACTGAATCATCCTTCTTCCAAAACATGTACCCAAAAGCATAAAAACCCCGAAGGGTCTTTGGGGAGCTTTTGCTGTCTTTGCTATGTGTAAATGATAATATATTCAAAATATGTCTCCAACAGGTGGAAAATAGAGAACGTGAGAATGAAAACGATGATGTAGAAAGTAACCTTTTGCTGCCAGCTGGGATAGTACTCCGATGGGTCACTTTCATTCTTAAGATCTACAGAGCAGAAGATATTCCTCAGAGTATAAACATTTTTTTAAATTTCTGAGTTGTGTTTATTAAAATTAGCAATCCTTATAACTTAGTAATCCAAAATTAAAATAAAATACACAAAATGGAGGTGAGGGGAAAAACCAGCATTGAGGACTGAGCAAGCTGGGGAGGCGGGCAAGGAGTGATGACTGACAGCAGGGGAAAAGTAAATAAATAAAAGGAAAACCAGGGAGGGGAAATGCAGTTAAATGCCTGAAATCCTGAGTGAAAGCAGTCTGCATTGCAGTGTTTTGTCACAGGGTCCCAATTTTAGTATATTGATTAAGTTCCGTAAATATAGCAATCAAGTGCAACATGGTTATATATTCATAAAATATACAAGTTTTAACTGATGAAAATGACTCCTTTTATTCTTTTCTCTTTGATTTCTGTCCAGTGGATGATGCTTTTGCCCAGACAGTCAAGGAGATATTTGGAGCTGAAGCGGACAAGAAAAACCTTGTGGATCCATTTGTGGAAGTTTGTTTTGCTGGAAAAAAGGTATTCCATGCTAATAACAGAAATATATAATTAAATATTTAGGCTGGAGGCTTCAGAAAGCTTCTTTGGAACAAAAAGACAGCTTATAGATTTATTTTCCTGCTATTAGGATAACATAACATTTTATTAATTACCCGACAGAACTTAATTTTCTGTCATTTTGCCAATATTATTAATTTAACTTAATATTATATTTTAAGTAGGACAAATAATTTTATATGTGAACATATAAAACTAATGTTATACAAAAACTTGTAAACTGTAAAAGAAATACCAGCAATAGTAAAAAGAAAATAAACAAATATGTTCTCAAAGAGGGGCTAAGTACAATATTCCAGATATTGTTGGATTGCAACTCCTGTTCTTCTTCCACCATTTTCTGTGATGGCTGGGATAATTGAAATCATCGTTAAACAACATCTGGAAAGTCAAACTTTCCCCGCCACATTAGTCTCACTTAGCAGACACCTGTTGAAAGGAAGTATACTTGTGGATGGGGACTCTTGCAATGTAGAACAATTTGCTTTTGCAGACAGATGATTAATGATAGAGGGTTACTCTTTGCAAGACTCCTTAGATTAAGTCCTTCGCATGTACCTTGACAGTTGATGCTGTCATCATAGCAAAATGTACCAGTAGTAACATGTAAATGGCCCCAGTTCAGCAAATAACACACATTTGTCCCCTGTGGATAAGGGCCTGTTTCCCTGCGATCTCCTTCTGTGGGCAGGCAAAGTCCTTTTTTTATGTAATCAGGCTTTGAACATTAATGGGTTTTTACAGAAGGGTTTTTAATAGGGTGATGGTGGCAATGCTATATTTTGCAGGGTTTTTCCCCCCTTTGTTTGCTATATCTTAAATGCCTTTAATCTAATTTTAATTCAGAGCTTTTCACTTGATTATTTAACTGTATTTTTTTAAAAACTGTCCTTTGTTTTCTATGACTGTTTTTAGCTATGCTATCTTGGGAGAATGGCAGGATATAAGTAAAATAAGTATATAAATAACTTGCTCAACTTGATTTATCAATTTCCTTAACAAATATCATGATATATAAAAAGAATATGCATAAGGCTAGATGGCAGTCTTGGATGGACAAATAATAGCTCAATGAGTTAACATAATGTTTCTACTTTCCTTAATTTAGTGAAATGTTTGTTTATGTAGACAGATTTTGAATTAGCTTTCCTCTTTTCATTCTACAGTTTATGACTTTTATATGTTATAAAACCAATCCATGAAACCAGAACCAATTTCAATTTTGTGTATGAAATTAAATTAATACGGTTGAAAAAGTAACCTATTCTATGTTTTTTTTTCTTAAATTACTATTCAAATGGACATGCAAACATTCCTGACCCAGTTGACAATATGATGGAATTCTTTTTGACCTACATACCATAGCTGTACTTGTGTGCAGCGTTTAATCATACTTCAGCATACTCTTCAACATTTCATAGATAAAAGCTGAGATACACATGGTCAAGCAACTACGGAGTGTGGTCAAGATGGGAAGAGTTATTAATGAGGAAGGACAGAAAAGCTAGGAGAGGCTGCAGCAGTTTGCTTCTGCCCGAGCCTCCTGGGAATGGCAACACTGCCCCCCTCTTCTCCTTTCCATTTGCTGAGTTAATTGAGTGCAAACTACTTTTGCATTTTTAAATCAGTTTGAAGCAACAGAAGTAAGCTGAGGACAAATGGGAAAAGAGAGTGAAAGAGAGAGTAAATTGGACATTTTAAAAGCAGGTGAAAAAGTGGGATGACAGAGTATTAATCAGGATTGTCCCTACCATACAGAAACAGTTGGAGGATATGCTTTAGCACTGCACACACGACCTTTGGGCTGGTACATTCTTTCCTCTGGTCTCCTTCCCTCCATGGGCACAACCATGAAATCAGAAGCATATACATATATTTCCACTGACACACAGTTTGTTGTTAGTGCTGTGCTCAAACTCTAGTTAGAGTTGGCTATGGTTTAAAGAAACAAGTAAACTTCAAACCATGGTTAATGGTTCTGGGTTTTTTTCCCAATAAAACAGTTAAATCTAACTGCAGTTCCTGGTTTGAGCATAACATCAAACCATGGTTAGTTTAACAAGGAAGCTCTTTGCTGGTGACACAAAGGGGAGGGGGAAGCACATGAGCCAAAATCCTGTGAATATATTGCTGAATTGTGGTTTTATGTGCAAACCAGGCCAGTTGTTTCAAAGGGCTGAATAAAGCAGTGGTTACTATGCTGAGAGCCAGTGTGGTGTAATGATCTGAGCATTGAACTATGGAGATCCATGGAATCTGTGGAGATCAGCCATGGAAACCCACTGGGTGACCTTGGGTGCATCACAAACACAGCTCCAGAAAAACCCATGATAGGTTTGCTTTAGGGTCAGTCACCATAAGTTGAAAACGACTTGAAGGCACAAAACAACAACTACAAGTGTTTCTATGTTTCTATATTTAGCAAGTCTTAGGCCCTTTCCACAGCTTACCTTTTGGTGAATCCATTCCATGGGGATTCTAGTCTTGGCTCTACCAGGAGGGGAAGATGACAGAAATATTCCCCTCCACACCGGCTGCCGGCTGGAAGGGAAGAAGCGTGATGACCCTGCTTCTTCCTTCCACAGCACAGCTCGGCACTTTCCCAGGCTGTGCTGGGGCACGAAGCGCAGCCATTGTACTTCCTGACCCTCTGCACAGCAGGTAAGTGCAGGAGGGCAGTGGGAGAGCTGTGCAATCACATGTCATTGACAGGAAAAACCCATCAATAATTTACTCTGAGATTGTGATGGGTGGCAACGGGATCGTGACCAAATCATGCAGAGCTGTTGTCGCGGTCCCGTTGCAATCCTGTTGCCATTGCAGGTTGGGAGCAGGCTGCAGAAAGGGCCTTAGTTAGGCCGACTTGTGCCTGAATAAATTAAGAAAGAGAGGGAAAAAGAGAGAGATAGTGCTGGAGTATGAGGGGGAGGGGTGTTTAAATAACTAGACTGCAATAATACTCTGTTTTATATGGGGATTTTTTTTATTTTTTTTTTGGCAGGTGTGCACAAATATAATTGAAAAAAATGCTAATCCAGAGTGGAATCAACTTGTTAATCTTCAGATCAAGGTTTGTTGCTTGTGACACCAGAACTCTATTATAACATGTTTTGTTTCAGAAATAAGATGTTGATTAATTAGTACAGTCTTCTTCTTTTTTTTCTAGTTCCCTTCAATGTGTGAAAAAATAAGGCTGACGGTGTATGACTGGTGAGTTCCATCTTGTTATGTATACAGTCACATACAAAACAACAATTATAGTGCCAAGAAAAAGTGTTTTGACATAAGGTGCCAACATATGTTCGTTACTAGCATTGTACAAGCAGCCACAGAATTAATTAAATGCTATTTACAGAGGGGTGCTCAGTTTATTTGTAATAATCATTAGTAATAGTTTGGTGAGTTTGTTAATTGCCGTTGTTACAGAGCATGACAAACTCCCATGAGTTCTTTGCGCTCATTAGCTACTCAGCTGGAATCATTATACAGATCATTAGAATGGTTTTGTGGTTGATTATGTCCATTAGGCTTACTTCCAGCAGGCTTGGTCAGGCCATGGAAGAAGAAGGGAATACAAGAAAATATCAGTTCTAAAAGATACGAAAAGATCTTTGCACTTTATTTTAACATCCTTTTGCGAAATGCACATTGTGCCATCTGATGGCTAGAAGCGGAACTAAAACCTGCCACTTCCATATGTTGCAGTAGTACCACCCTTCTTCTCTAACATTTGTAACAAGGTCTTTTAATAAATGCAGTAAGTAATCATAGTAGTTGTAATAAGTAATAATCATACCAGTAGTCATGCTTGTAATGTGTATGCCATTTACACATACAGCACTCACAATATTCTAATATGGTACATGGTGAAAATAGAATGCATGTATGATTTAAAATTATATACTTGTGAATATGCTGTTCCACTTAATTACAATATTTTTATCTAGGGATCGTCTTACAAGAAATGATGTTGTGGGCACCACGTATTTAAGCCTCTCTAAAATTGCTGCTTCTGGTGGAGAGGTTGAAGGTAAAACTAGTCTCTCATTAGTTTCTTTCTTCAAAGGAGTTCTAGCAAGTACAGGGTGGAATCAGGTAGACAGAAAGGCGGAAGAATTAACAGTGCTCAACACAAAACAGTCCATCAAGAGCAATGCGGTACATAGTGTCTAGGCATGTAGTGTCATAAACCCTGCTGTTGCAATTGTGTCAGTAATCACACAACACAAATTTTTTGTGCAGATGTCATGGATCACTTAGTATCAGGAGGTGAGCTACATGCTACTACTGACATGCTAAAGTATGCTACATGAAATTAGAATGACAGCAGTCAGCTAAATTCCTCTAAAATTAGTCCTAACATATTCAGAGGTCTAAATCCAACAAGTTGGATTTTGGAAGTTGCGCCTCAACTCTACATGCAGGGCTTTTTTGCACCCCCCTGGCTTTGGCATCCAGGGCATGTGCTCTACTTGCCCCAGCTTAGATATGCCTCTGCTCCACAAATAATGAATCTACAAATTAGTTCATTTGGAATTCTTAGATTTCTTAGCAAAAATACATTCTGGATGTCAATGGAACCAGCATTTTAATCCTAAACATTTATGTAGAAAAAGGTCCACTCATTTAAAAGAAATATATTTCCAAAAGAGAATCACAATCTAATTGTTTCTCAACATTTTGTCCTCCAGATGTTGTAGATTTCAACTCCCAGAATCCCTGATCACTGGCGATGCTGGCTGGGGCCTCTGGGAACTGAAGTCTAAAACACCTTAGACACCAAAGGCTGAGAACCACTGATCTGACTCCTGTTAGTTGGTTTGGTAACATAGCACGGAGTGTTCTGGGTGCTACTTTCAGAGGCCTTTGATAGGATACTAAAGCACCTACATTTGCAGGAGTGGTGAGAGATATCATTGCACCAGGCAACCACAGAGAGGCTATGGATGAAAAGCCTGGTCATTTCTTCCCACAGAAGTCAAAATGAGCAATGACATGCAAATTCCAAATGACAAACAACCTTTTCAAATGTCTTCAAATGCCTTGCACTGGAAGTTACAAGTGAGGCTGTTAAACGCTTTCCCTGTACTCAGGGAGCTCCTTCTCAAAAAAAAAGAAAAAGAAACCACACACACAAAAAGCATGCTGGAGCATAACATTATAGTTATTCAAGGGAACTGCAAGACTTAATCTTTTTCAGAATGGCATTGAGTAGTTTACTGTACTTGGTTTAGCTATATATATTGTTTATAATGATTTTATTATCAACGTTGTTATTTTTAGTATTTCTTCATTGTTATTAGCCATATTTAGTCAGCAACATAAGTTATGTACTTCTAAATAAAAATAGCATGAACAATTATTATTAATATGCAGAAGCTCATTTCCTTTGACTGTAATTGTAAATGTTGAATATATATATAGAGAGAGAGAGAGAAAAAGAGAAAGAAAGAGAGGAGATTTGATCTGAAATATAATCCAATTACTATCTTTTATTTTGTGTGTTTATATTTTTGCCTGTTGATTTCTGGTTAATATTTCTTTCACATTTTAAAACTTTTTCCATATTTCATTCATTTATATCTCTTCTGGCAAAATTTCTTTTTAGCAGGAGTGGTTCCTTGTTGAAAATAATATAGTTTTAAACCAAAACCATATTTCTTTCCTGTAATAATAACCTATACCATGCGCCGTATAAATATATAAACATTTAATCAGACATTATTATTTCTGCCATATAAACTATGTGGTAAATTGGTCATCTGAATTAAGGAAATAATTCTCCTGAATTATGGAAATCACTGGGGTTTTATCTTAAACCTGATGTTGTTTCACTGAATGATTCTTGCTGGTGGCACCTGTACCTGAATATGCAGTTTAGTATAGTATTTAATGTCAAAGCTTTTGTTCATTCTTATTGCCCACAACCCAATCAAGGTATGTCTTTATATCTTCTGTTGTTTTGGAAATCTGGTGCAAAATTAACAGAAATGTTATGTGATGCCACCATTTCATGTGACATTCATCTTAATCAATCACCCATTTAATGCCATATGATTTTCTGAGTCTGCATGGGCCGCTAGCCTATATTCATATACTCTTCATATTATCAGCAAACATTTCAGAAGTGGTATTGTCTCTGTGATTTGAGATCCAGTTGGTGTGATGAAAATGTACTGGCCTTTTCTGGGAAGCTTTTCACACTTGGGAAGAATAAGTACTATTCCTTGGGCATGCCTTGATGGACCAATTCCATGTAGCAGTCTTTCCCAATGTGGTACCTCCCAGATATGTTGGACTGCAGTTCCCATTGACATGTATTCCAACATGTATGCAGAGTACACAGGTTGGAGGAGGCTGCACTCTGTCCTGTACAATATGATATTGTTGCCTTTCTCTTACCCCTATCCCCCCCCCACACACACCCAAAAGTTGCCCCATGCATTTATTTTTCTGTGAAAATCCAGAACTTCCTTACCAACTGGGGGCTATGTCACTTCAGAAGCCACTTTAGCCTGCAAGAATAACGTCTTCAAACAATGGGCAACGTTGGCATTCTTGATCTTAGGAAGTTGCACTTGTCTATCATTTTGGAGACCTTCTTAAAATATCTCCACAATGCTGTCAATAATGTGCTATTATGTGGCAACATTCTGACAAAGCTGTTGGTATTGCTCATCCTAAGCACTTCTTTGCTTATGGAACTAGTCTTAAGACCAGACCATATCTTATTTTTAAAGCACAAATTCTCATTTCATTTAAGTTTCACTTCAGTCAGAATGTTTTGTCTATTTAGTCTACATATGCCATTTACCTGTCAAATAATCTCTTGTCTTTTTATACGACATAGAGCTTTCATCTTCGGGCACTGGGGCTTCACCATATGAAGGTTCATAATCATATTTTGGAATGTAGCATGATTCTCTGTCCTTTGTCCTAACTAATATTCCTTTCAATCCATTGATTTAAACCATATTTATATGAACAGCTGCATCTTTTGACATTTTTAGTAATTATTCTGTACCGCTTGGATGCATGATTGTGAGCAATTGTTTTTGGCTTTTGCATGGTTTTTGGCACATAATTCGTTATTATATAGGCTAATTTGCAGAGCTTATGATATATTATGATATCTCTTCTGATCTTATTTTTTCAAGTAAATATCTTAACAAAGGTGTAATAGAAATGAATGCAATATAAAGGAACTGCTTCTGAAAAGTACTAGTGTACCTATACAATTGCTTTGCTTTCTCAGCCTATATTTAAAACATGGTATGGATCACCAAGCACAACTTTGGAAGAAATTTAGTAGCAACCAAAATGTTTCCTCATTTCTGTGTTCAGTTGCACTTAAAATTCAACTATGAAATTGTAACTACACCTAAACAAAATAAACCATACTAGACTTGGTCCTCAATACATTTTTACTTGGGAAAGGGTTTACTTTCTGTTTTTCAAGTTACAAAGAAGCAGGGGGGTTCCAATATGGGTGATTCACCAGTAAAAATTTATAAATCTGATTTCTTCCACTCTCTATTTTGAGTTTCTCAAGTTCAAATTTATTCTGAGTTAGCCAACCATGCTTTTGCAATCATAAAAACAAACCAATCTCATGTTCAGATATAATTACGGTAAGATAAAAAAAATTGAAGTAATAATAAAAACACACAAAATAGGTCTGAGGTTATATCTTGTCTATAGACAGGTTAAAAGTTTTTCTCTCGAGTCCTTAAAACGTAGAAAGAACATTCCAGGGAAAAAATGACATAAATCTTTCATGTTTCTATAGCTATATTGGCATTATCTATCTGTATTAGATATACCATCATATCACCTTTGACTTCTGTTAGATGCAAAGCATTCAGTCTTCACTTAGTTGAAAGGCGGCTAAACAGTGAGACCGTTCTCCAGGACAAATAGTCTCTGTTTTGAGGAGCAGTAGCAGTGTTGATTTTAGGAGGCCATAGTTTTTTCTCTGAATAGTTTTCTCAACTATTTAACATCAAATAATTCATTTGAATCAAAGGGTCAGGTACAAACGGGAGGGGTGGTCCTTGGGATGACTAGGTGGAAAGAAGGACAAAGTTCCTATACTTTTAATGGTTGCACAGAAGAGGGAACTAGGGTACAAGTCACTTGTCACACAAGCAAGAAATTACTTCTGCACCACTGCTGTTAAAGATGCAGGAAATATGGCTTAAAAAAAATCTGGCAATGTTATAAAAGCTTGTGTAATAAAAGTTTTTAATTATCACAACAGTATGCTACTGCTAACTACTAACCATTGACCTGTGATATCTTTACCTGTAACAATAGTTCAGCTAAAATCTGTACAAATATGTGAAAGTTATTGACTTCTGTTTTTCCTTTTTCTTTAACATGTAACTGATAGTCTGTTTCAATAATTGTGGTCACAATCCAATGAAAGGACTATCAGTATAGCCGGAGCTTTTCTAGCTGCAAATATAACAGATTTTCCAATGGGTAAGCTGGTTCTTGGGTTTTAAAAGCAGGCTTGTCAATTTAGCAGCAGTAAATGATGACAGCTAGCAAAGCTTTGGTTGCACATGGAGTTCTTGCCTTTGGACGAAGGCATTAATGTACAACATTATATTTTTCAGCCCTATTGTTCTTTCACATAAATGTTGGCATTAATGTAATAGAAAGTCCATTTATTCTATGGGGTCATTTTTCTGTAATGTTTTGGCAAAGCTGAAACTCCTGTACAACCTCTCTGATACAGACGTCTTCAGGTACTGTGATGTATATACTACTCCTTTTAATGAAATAAAATGGAGAAGCTTTCTTATGCATATGGACACTCTGTGTATATTCCTCATCAGTGATGGTTTATCCCACAGGTGTAAAACCTGATTATCCATTATTCTTTTGTAGTGGGCTAGATTTTACAGTGCCCCACATTTAGGCCCGTGGCTGAATCACTGCCAGTTCTTTATCCCAGAGCACACACTGGAGGTTGCCCATGCAGAAGGAGTTGATGGCTCACAATGAATATTTACATGGATATAGTCATTTGAGCATAGTTTCGACTCTGTTTATACCCATAGAATAAGATGTTCTTTCATTTCATTAACAACTAACACTTAACATTTTAGCTTGCTGCAACTAGATTTCATGTCTATACCCTTGGCACTCCATTAGCTAGAGTATTTTCTAATTATGATGTTTGCCTATCAGCAAATACCGGAGAGACAGAAGTGGGCTTCTTGCCAACATTTGGACCATGTTACCTAAACCTTTATGGAAGTCCAAGAGAATACACTGGATTCCCAGATCCATATGATGAGCTGAATTCTGGAAAGGTAAGTTCATCTTTTTAAATGTATTTCAAGCATCTGCTCTACTTTTTTGTAGTTCTGTTCCAAATGTTTGGTTTTTTCACTTAATAGTATATTCCACAATGTCTTTTTAAAAATAATTTATTGGTCTATACAGAAATTACTGCTTCATCATTTTATTTTTTTATGTATCCCGTCTGGGAGAAAGGCTAATTTGAAAATCTAATCTGAAAAGAAAAATGTAAGGAATGTACAACAAGAGTATAATATATTTCTTAAGACTGTGTTCATATTTGCTACCTTTGGATAATGGATTGTTGGCGGTTTGAAGAAAACATAGTCCTTGGGATGCCAATTTGTTTACTAATAATGCCTAATATGTAATTGTGTTGCTATTTAGCCTTGAAATCCAAACATTGAACTCTGGCTTGTCCCTCCCCAAATAAATCAGAGAGAAACCATAGAAAAGGATTGGTCAGCTTCTGGGGGTGAAGGTTCTTTAGCTCCCCATCCTCAAATCACACCTTCCAGCAGCCATGTTTACCCCACTATATTGCAAATTTCAACAGTAATGCACCAAAATCTTTTGAATTTCTGGGAAAAGCAAGTTGTTTGGAGGATCAAAGCATCATCTTCCCTCCAGGAGATGTAAACCCCCCATTTTGTTTGTTTTCAGAGGAAATTCTGGGGAGTTTTTGTTGCTGAAACATCAGAATTCAGTGGTACAGAAACAAATTGATAGTAGTAACTGAGGTGTGTTGTGGTAGCATATGTGATCTGCATGTTCCACGTTGCATAGCCCAGCTCTAGAACAATTTAGGGGGTTATTTCACTAAAATGCTGATGGAAGAGATTAGCCAAATTGTCATATTGGGATATCGTGGTAAATAACCCATGGATCAGCAGCTTCTGCTAATGATTAAGTAGCAGGTACTGTCACGCTACCTCACCCTGGGTAATTCCCAACAAGTCAGACTTCTGTAGAATTCTGGCTTGTTCTTCCATGTGAACACAGTCTACAACTTGTTTGGAAAAAATAGCTGTGTTTGTTTCACGGTTTCATGACTTCATTGTGGAGTATAATTTGTTGACTATTGCTTCTACAACAAGCCAAATTACATTTAAAAAATATTTCAGCCTTAAATTAACAGTTCTTTTTCTGTTTTCTTTTTTTTAAAATTATTTATTAGTTTTAAAACAATCTAATTCACAATCAAAGAAATAAATATACAGAAAAGAAAAAGAAAAAAGAAGATAGAAAGAAGCTAAAACACAATTAATGGTTCTTTCACATGCAAATTAATAGATTGGATCTACAGAAAAGCAACCAGCTCTGATGGCATGACTGCATTTTTTCCCATGGGGCTTCTGATGTCTTGCTTCAGCACAACAAAATGCTAATGTCCAGCCCACACTAATGGCACAAGAAGGAATGGTGACAGGGAGTTACCCATTAACAATACAGCATATTGGCTCTTTAGCCAGCTGCCCTTTTAAAGCCTCCCACTTACAAAGAAATATATTACTTTCCAAAGGCTTTGATTCCAGACTTCTTTTTCAAGTAGTATCAGATCTTGAGACAAGGTGTTGTGGTTCTCCACAAATTGCACCAGTGTAAAAAATTAAATATTCTTTCTCTAGGACCACCAATAATGTCTAATCCACCCAGGGAACATAGCATGCAGAAGCAGGCTTCTACCTGCATATCCCTGGCTAACAGAGACTCACAGAAAGTTGGCCCCTGGTCCTACAGCCAAGGACCTTGTGCGTGCATAGCTCTGTAAAGGAAGCTGGAATCACAACAATAAGCTGTTTGGGAGGCATGACAATGGGCTGAATTGATTCCTCCCACTGCTTTCTCCCTGCCAAACAGTTAATTTGATCAGAATCTAGTCCCTTTTAAGGATGTTCAGGAGCAATGTGATAAAAGGCTATGATTTTGTATTCAAACAGATACTATAACCTGTTTTATAACTTTTAGTAATAAAACACAAATTAAATGTCTTCATTTATGATGTTAATAAAAGGAGCTATGTCCTTCTTTTGCGGATGTGATCAGATGTGGAAATAGAAGAGTGCAGATAATATCCACAGTATAAAAACTGATGCAATATCAGCCAGGTATAAACCGAAGTATCATTTTTATATTTTAGGGAGAAGGAGTAGCTTACAGAGGCAGAATTCTAGTTGAACTAGCTACGCTACTTGACAGCAAGCCTCTTACCAAGAAAATAGAAATGATACCCAGTGATGACATCTTAGTTGTTGAGGTAAGTGCTGATAGAAAATATAGAAGTAAGAGACATTTTAAGCTTGTTCCCACTGGAAACAAGATGACATGATGGTCTCATAAATCCTGATTAACTGGAACAAACATCACTCTCTTTTTCCAAGTGACTGGTGATCTGAATAACGTTGAGAATGCTAGTCACAATTATCTGCTGCAGTAAAAACAAAGAGAGCTTTAAATATCTAATAAATTCGTTACAGAATAAACTTTTTGTGGAGTAGAGTCCACTTCATCAAATATATGAGATGTTATCCTGAAATGACAGACATACATACCAGACTTCTCCAGCCTGTTGCCCTTCAGATATTTTGGATTACATTTCTCAAAAGCTCTAGCCAGGAGTGTAGCTATAAGGGGATGGCAAAATTGACTTCAAGCAAAAATTGTTCCCCACCAAATGAAATTTTCCTTCAGTCTTCAAATTTTTAGCATTGCAGAGAGGGAGGCACTGAAAATCATTTATACCTAGAACTCTTTTTATTTGCTGTTCTGGTGGACTTCAAAGACTTAGCCGTGTTAGTCTGGATGAGTATGCAAAGAGATCTTATAGCACCTTTGAGATTAACTGAGATAAAGGAGCTGGTATCATAAGCTTTCATAGACTAAGGGCCTTTCTGCACTACACTGTTATGGTGCTATTATTCCACTTTAACATCCTATGGAATTGTGGGATATGTAGTTTACTGAGGCCAAAGAGCTCTCTGACTGAGAATTCTAAATGCCCTCCCTAAATAGCAAACCCCAGGATTCCATAGGATGTTGAAAGTGGAATAACAGCTCTATAACAGTGTAGTGAAGAAAGATCCTACCATCATCATGACTGCATATATCTGATGATGTAAACTTAAGTCTATGAAAGCTTATACTACCAACTTCTTTCTCTCAGTCTCAAAGGCCCTATAAGATCCCTTCGCATCATATTTGCTTTGCTCCAATTCACTTCATCACTTTGCCTGCCTCATTAATTGGATGCCTAACCTATACTTCTAAATGCTTAACTGAATTTTTAAGTTACTTCAGTGCTAGAAATTTGGGCACTATCAGAATACTTCATTTGGAAAACACAGAATTCTTATTTAGAGATGCAAAGCCATCATCCTCCCTCCTCATAGCAATACCCTGGTGCTGTCCATCAGGGTCAGCTGCCAGGCACTATGAGAGCTGTAGTCTCAAATATCTGGAGGATATCAGTTTGCTGAAAGCTGTACTGTGATCAATTGTTTCTGTTAACTCTTTGTTGATTATTGATTTTTTCATTATTTCCTATGGAAATTTTGAAGGATATACTGAAGACACATTTCTGCGACAGGACTGACATAGAGCATACCATGCTATAGTCTGTCCTAGGCCATTTCCGCACGGCACTCTTATAGCCAGCCCCTCCTGAAACTGCAAACCCCAGGATTCCATAAGAGGTTGAAAGTGGAGTCATCGCGCTATAAGAGTGCTGCGCGGAAATGGCCCTAAACACTCACTTGGGAATGGGAAAGAAGTGTGGACAAAGAGTCTAAAGTTTATGTTATAATTTAAAAGAGAGCTTTTATAAAATGGCGTTCCAGTGGTATCTGACCCCAAATAAATTGGTGAAACTGTATAAGGAAGTTAATAATAAATGTTGGAAATGCTTGAAACATGTAGGATCATTCTGTCACCTGTGATGGGCATGTAAAAACGCGAGGAAATATTGGCTAACAATAAATGCAATGATGCAAAAAATTTTGAAATTTCAAATTACACTTATTTCTGCTAAATATGTTAGACATGGAAGATAAAAATGAGAAAGAATATAGAACTTTAATTTGCTATATGGTAACAGAGGCAAGATTGGTGTATGCAAAGAACTGGGAAAACAGAAAATCCCCAAATATTGTGGAATGGCTAGAAAAATTATTAGATCTGGTGAGGTCAGATAAATAGATAAATTTAATTAAAGAATAATCAGAAAATTTTTTGAAGAATTGGAAACTTTTTACAGAATATATTAAGCTCTAAAGATGAGATACAGCAATTATAAGCTTTGATATTTAAGGAAAGGAACAGAATAGAATAGAAATGGAATAAGTTAGGGCAATATAAGAAGAGCTACATGAGAAAAGAGAAATAATCTTAAAAGGTGAATATTTAGTTAGTCAGAACTGCAGTTTAAGAGATGTGGGAAGTGGTTTTTTTAAATGTTGGCATTTTAGTGTTACTGTCTGTTTTGTATTATCTTGTTTTGTTACTTGGTATTGTTGTCTTATATGTTGTATCCTTGTTCTTTCTTTTTATTGTAATTAGAAAATAATAAAAAATATATTTAAAAACATAAAAAAATAAGCACTTGCTTGGAAGAAACTTCTGTTTCAGTTACTGATGGTTACTCCTAGATAACATGGTCCTACTGGGACTGTTTGATCATCAAAGTGGAATGAACAAGCCATTGATCCTGCCCAGTTTTAAGGTTGGATAAAAAACCCATTTGGTTTTAGATTTCTGTAGTGATTAGGACACTGCAGTGACCAAACATATCCCTTGGAAACTGTGAGCCATGGGAATGTATGTGTTTTTACTGTATATCAAATGGTACAGAACAAAGCTCAAGAAGTAATTTGGAAAAAGTGCCTTTCTATTCATTCTGTGAGAAGCAGTTTTGGGTCATTGTTTCCGCTGGTATGCACATGATTAGACCAGTTATTATTGGACAAATTTCATCGCAAGAATGGCATACTCATTTCAGCGGGCTTTATGGAGGTATATCCATAGATATACCACCCTTCACTCATTTTGAAGACTGTTTGCTTGCCTTCTTGACCACCTGTATCTGTGTTGGAGGTAAAGAAGTTGATTGCAGCTCTCACCGTAAGGCACTGGGGGAAAATATGATGCTCCCTGAAATCTTTAAATGTTTCCCCGAGTGGTGGGCCCCTATATTAGCAAAAGTGTTTACCCAGATTAACAATACAGGCACAATTCCAACAGGCTGGAAGCAGAGTATAGTTGTCCTCATCTATAAGAAGGGAGATAAGCAGGATCCCAATAATTACCGGCCTATTAGGCTCTTGGATATCGACTCCAAGTTCTATAGCAAATATCTGTTAAATAAATTAGAAGATTGGGAAACTACCAATCATGTCATTCACCCTGAACAGGCGGGCTTTAGGAAGGGTCAAGGCACTATCAACCACTGTCTCACCCTCTGCTTTCTAGCACAGCAAAGTGTTTTGGGCCACACCAAACATTTATTTGTCGCCTTTGTCGATTTAGCAGCCGCTTTCGACTCTATTGATAGAAACCTGCTGTGGCATAAATTGGCTAACACTGATTTAGATTCTCACCTGTTGTTCCTAATTAAGGAACTTTATTCTAACACAACTGCTACAATAAGAGTAGGTATCTCTGGTTCATTAACAGCTCCTATTCACATAAATCAAGGAGTTAAACAAGGCTCCCTGTTGGCACCTCTACTCTTTAATCTATACCTCAACGACATAATCCCAGTCCTGTCAGGCACAGAATTTTTTCCACCCTCTTTTGATTCAAAAAAGATTTCTATCTTGTTATATGCCGATGACATGGTTCTAATATCACTTACTCGTGTAGGTTTTAAAAGGTTGCTTTCGAAGCTTAATGTTTTCTGTTCTAAAGAAAAGCTGAATATCAGCTACTCTAAAACAAATGTGATGGTGTTTGGGAAAAGACATTTTCCTTTTCAGTGGTCGATTAATGGCCACCAGATTGAACAATGCTGAGAATTCAAATATCTTGGCGTTCATTTCACAGAAGATCTCTCATGGAAGCCCCATATAGAAGCCACCAAGGCCTGAGATCTATTGGGGCAATTCTCAGATTCTATGCTACTGCTGGGGGTCATCTGGTTGTTCCAGCACTAAAAATATTCCAAAGCAAAGTTATTGCTCAGATTCTTTATGGTGCCATGGGGATGGGACGACTCTCACATATCTAAACTGGAATCTCTCCAAAACATTTTTCTTAAGAAACTGCTAAGACTCCCTCCGGGCACCCCGGCAGCTTTGGTTCGGGCAGAGGTCAGGTTGCCATCCATCAGAGCCCACATTCATTTGGCTCTATTTAATTATTGGAGAATAGTTAAAGATTCCCCAGTTAGAGCTTTTCCCAAGTTATGTTTCAAACAGCTACCTAATTGTAAAGTATGGAATACAAGATATCATAAGTTGCTTGAATGGTATCCTAGCCCACCTGACAACTTTTTCATCTTGAATTCCAAAGAGAAGCTCCGGTATTATATTTTCCATCATACTGCTCAGTCAGACAGACAGGTTATCAATAATTCTAATTTTTCTAAATGGTACAAATTTTACAAACTTGAGGGCCAGTTATTTGACAAAGGTCATATATCCAAAGCTTAGGCAAGCTTTTACAGCCTTTCGCTTTCAAAGTATGCCTACTGCTGTGATTGACGGCAGATACCGGTACTCGCATACCCCTTTGGCTCTCCATTTATGCATTTGTGGAGGCCCTGAAATAGAGGATCTGTCTCACTATTTGTTCTCTTGTTCATTATATTCTGATCCAAGAGCCAAAGTTTTGGGATCTATTCTGCCTCATTTGGAATCTAATACTGTTTTAGAAAAGATTTTTTATCTCCTTGCTGATATTGACTCCATGGTAACTCGTAAGGTCTCTCTTTTCACTCTGGCAGCTATGAAGATTCGGGCCAGATATGTTGCCAATATCGCGGTTGATTGTTCTGGAGATGCGCTCACTTAATTATAGTTTTATTGTTTATGTTTTAACTAAACCAAATTTTAAATTTCTCTCACACATGTCCGTTATGTAGCTTAATGTACGATGTATTTTAGCTATACTGTCTCTATATGTATTTTATATTATTTTATACTAACATTTTGTATTGTATTGTATTGCATTTTAATAATTTGTATGCAAATAGCCTTTGGTCTATGCATTAAATAAATACTATTCATTCTGTGTTATAATCGGAGGAGAGGAAATAATCGTAACCTTCCTAGCTTCAGCAATTAATTTTGCATTTGTTTTTGAAAGATTGGTAATATATTTTAGATGTATCATTTCATTTGATCCACCATTCCTCTGATTTCTTTTAAAGGCAAATGTGTATATATTCCTGTTTAGGTGAGCCACTGTTTTACAGCTACCTCTGTTAATTTAATTGCTGTATCTGCTTCAACCTACAGAAATATCAGCGCAGAAGACAATACAGCCTTTGTGCTGTCTTTCATTCTGCCACCATGTTGCAAGACATCGGAGAGGCTATCCAGTTTGAAGTTAGCATTGGAAATTATGGCAACAAATTTGATACCACCTGTAAGCCACTGGCATCAACAACTCAGTACAGCTGTGCTGTCTTTGATGGTGTGTATTACATCTGCAGAAAACTAGCAATAAATACATGGGGGAATGGGAAGATTCATCACTTTCAAACAGGCATGATACACATTATGTGAACTGGGCAGCTTTTTAATTTATTTAATTAATTAACCTGTTTTTCAAATTGCACATTGCTGCAGGTTTTTTATAATTTTATATATTTTTAATGTATTTAATGCTTTTAACTTATTTTTAGAAACCACTTTGGGTCCCATTTTGGGGAAAAGGTAGCATACAAATATAATAAATAAATAATCCTCCCTACTCCCCCCCCCCAAAAAAATCTGCTGCCTCTGCTGCTCTAACCACCAATCTCTTGCCTCCACCACTTATTTTGTCCAAAACATTGTTCTGAGTGGTCTTTCCTAGCAGCAGCTCGTGGATTCCATGACAGTTGGGTGGTGAATCCATTCCAGGTTTTTCTTCAAACTTGAAAGCCTATTCAAGGTTGCAGCTTCTGTTTTGAGTACAGCATCTTGCGCAGCAACTTTAAAGTTCATATTAAAACCTGGGGTGGATCTGTCATCTCAGCTCCCATTTGTCCTTTTTAAAAGGGAGCATTATTTCAGCATTGTGGACAGAATGGACCTGGGTGGCCAGTGTGGATGAGGTGGGCGCAGGCAGTGCCCACAATCAACCTCTCCAAACTGAAGACTTTTCCAAATAAGGCATTTGTTTGGCAGGCTCCAAACACTGGCTGTTTCTTTGCTGCAGCATTGTTTCTGAAGGAAAGTGGCTGGCACAACTCTCTAAAGTCTATGATTTACCCATTCTAGAAAGTCTGCCTGCCTTCTTCCTGGCTGAGGCATTTGCCACAACTGGAAAGTGTCCAGCAAATCTCGTTGGAGGAGTGGCAGAGGCTACTCTTCCAGAGTAGTTAAGTATATACACACTCATGCATTCACTCATCCTTTGCAGTCCCATTGCCTAAAGTGAGTTCCTCACTCTGCCTAATGAGAGGACTGCTTTTAAATCCACCAGTGCTTATACATATGGAATTCTGATTAAAAATAATATGTGTGTGTTTTCAGTTTATGCTGATCTTAACTTGAAACTTTTCCATTTTGTTTCTGCTTTTAAAGACATAGAATTAAACTGAGAAAGAAAGCCTCACTGCCCTAGATGTTGATTTAATTTTGGCCCTTTCATTATCTTCAAAAACAAAACAAGGAAGCCAAAATCATTCCAACATGTTGATTAAAAAGAAGTTCTGTGTTTCTTTCCTCTTAGTCAATTCTTAGATAGGAAAGCCCTGTCTCCAGAGGATGAACTGTTGAAATCCAAGATGTCCCTTACTGAGAAACTAGATAAATCAGTAATAAAGATGTGTCCTAATTGTATGCATTCCATCAAACACTTAACGTTTATTTTTCTAAAGTCTTGTTATCAATCAAGTGGAATGAGGTGGGCAACTCCTGATCCTTCAGATATTGTTAACTATAGCTCCTATGATCTCTTACCATTGCCTGTACTAAGATTTATGTGAGTTGCAGTCTAAAAACATCTGGAGACCCAAAAGTTGCCTACACTGAAGTAAAAACTATATATGAGGCTGCTTGCTCTGTTGTTGTGTAGCATCTAGGTGAAAAAATAATCTCCTAATGGTACTACTCCAACACTCTGGCCATATTGAATCTTTTCTAAGCTGGCAGGTCCACTATGATTTAAAATGCTGGCCACTCCCACAAAATACTGTATGAAATTTGGACTGGATCTACCATTAGAGGGAATAAAATAGATAAGGGATGCCGTTGAAGGCAGCAATTTATGTTATTTGATTGTTTGCTTATTTATTATCAGAGCTTTCCCCCCCTCAATTTTCTGTCTCAGGTAACAATTTCTTCTGCCAGAGCTCATCAGAGGAGGATAAATGTCTTTGGAATGTCAAGAGGATATATTTTCCTTTGTAAAAAGATATATTCCTCCACCACCACCATCCCGCCAAATAACTGTTAATACATTCATATTTCACTTCAGGAAATTACTACTACTACCTGCCTTGGTCAAATACAAAGCCAGTGGTGACATTGACTTCATATTGGGAGGATATAAATCATAGGCTGGACCCTTTAAACCTTCTTCTTGCCATAGTAGAAAAATTGGTAAGTCATCACTTACTTTTACTCTTTGACATAATCTACATATATTAATGTTGTAACAATACAGAAGAATGAAGTAAAAGTTATTATTCCTCTAGATGTATTGACAGAAAAACTGTCTTCTGGAATACAGGAATATATTTTGAGATAAATGTGAAACTGGGTTTTCCAGCTTCTGTGAGACTTTTAGGTCTTATCCAGTGAAAAGCAACAGTTCTCCATGATAAAAGGGGATTAACACAGCTGCAATGCACAAACTAGAAATGAGTATCATGATAATGTTATGCCATTATCATACGCTGTACTGGTTACTGGTTTTTTTCCAAGCTAATTTCAGAAGTGCTATTCAAAAGAAAAAAAGTTACAGCTTTGGAGAAGCAGAATACCTGAAGGATTGTCTCATTTCCATACATATGTCATTTTCTACACTAAAATTATCTAAGGACTTTCATAGGCCCTTCTGACAGTTGTTTACTAGGGACTGAGCCTTCTTCGTAGTGGCACCCATTGTGGAATATTTTCCCTAAGGAAGCTTGCTTATCACACACACCTTAATGTCATTTTGAAGCTGGTGAAGAACTTATTTTCTTCCTAGGCCTTTTTAATTCAGGTTTTTCGCTTTGTTTATGATTGTGTGCTGCTTTTAAAAATAGATTTTACTTGATTTTAGACTGAAAACCACTCCAAAAAAAAAAAAAAAAACAGTTTTCCAGAGCAATGCAACAGATTCCTTTGCCAGACTGGCCCTGCAGTTCCAGCCCTTTGAATCCTGCCACTAATCTTGCCCTTGTTCCCTCACTTAATCCCTTCTGGGTTTCTGTGCCTTGAGATGATTGCTTATATGTGGACCTGTGGCTGTGTTGTTGGGTGGGCTCTGCACTGGTATGCTTGGCCTGACTCCACTGCAGACCTGATAGAAACACCAGAAGCAATTTTAAAACAACAATAAAAATAGGTTTGTTAAACATAGTAGAATAACATATTAGCCTCTGATATTCTATACTTTTAGGCTACCCCAAAACCATAGTTAGTTCTCCCTTCTGACTGGCTATCTTGTTCCTAATCAGTCCAACTCTCTCTGAAATCCACACTCCGTCTCTGTTAAAGCTAAACCCTATCTGACACTCAGAGACATGCATTTGCTCTTCTTACATCCTGCTCACCTGCAGCACATTTTTCACAGCCTCCTTGAGCTGTGATTCAGGTCAGCCTCCCTCACATGTCAGATATGAACATCTATAAAACATATTATAAATATTATTATTGTATTAAACATATTGTACCACCTCTCAGAAGGTTAAAAACAAGCTTTTTTTTTCTCCACTTAACTGAAAGGCCTGCTTTTCTTGTTGCATGCTGTCTTTTCAAGCTTTGCTGAAGAGTCTTGTTGCTGGAGCTGTGGTACGTGTGTGTATGGATAAGAGCAGGCACAGAGCATCCCTATCATTTGGAAAGTGAGGTGTCCCCCTCTGCGAGCTGATTTATGGTTTCATGAAAGGAACAGAAATTCATTACTTAATAAAATACTTATTATTACTGTAATTTTACTGCCTGTGGGAAGGGTACTTGTGGCGATTCCTTCTTCAGATATGAAAATAATTTACCTGGATCTAGACCCTAGACCCCTCTGTCTCATTTATTTTTGAAATTAAAATTTTAATACTAGTTTGCCAAGAGAGTCCAGGCTTGTAAACAATGAAATAAAAGTAACAATCATAACAGGAATAAAATAAAACCGCTAATGGTCCTTTTAAAATCTTAACAAAACAAAGCTCTGTGAGGCCACTTGTGGTTCTTTACTCAGTTGGGGACCTCTGTGGAACATTCATTAAATATTCCATGGTTTGCCATCTGAACTGAAATCCCACATGCAACAAAATTTCCTTTGAGTCCCATATCTAGCTGTGTACCAAGCTTTCCAAGTTCCTTTTTTACCTTCTCCCTGTCCTCTAGTCTATGAAGATTTTTTTTACATCTTAAAGATCTGCAGCTCTATAAATACATGACTATAGAGATTTGTTCATGATATCTGAAATGTCTTCTTCTATGGTAGTCCTTTACAAATAATTTTCTATAAGGTAGATGAGAAACTAATGATGAAAAATTAATCCAAGTAACTTGGTAATATGGCTGGTCCAATTTTTTAAACCCACAGCAAACAAACATAGCTGCTTTAAAATCGGGAATACAAGCGAAGATGTCAGAAAACCAGTTGGTGCAGATATGGCTGAAGTTAATTGATGAACTTATGGAGGACCTGAGGTAAGTTGTTCCAGAGCTTTTGCCGCCCTACCCATGAAATAATGAGATCGCAGACAGAGCTTGGGTTGAACTAGGGCAATTTATTGATATGCCTAATTAACAAGGGATGAACTTGAACTTGAACTTGTGCTTTATGACCTGAGGAGAAAGGGGGGTCTACAGCATCTTTGGACTAGGGTCAAGAGGCAACTCCCGACCATCTCCCCTAGCCCGTTGAGCGAGATACCGGGCCCCAAAGCCAACCGCTGAAGTTGCATGATGACTTTTGGCCAGCCCTTGTCTGGAAGTTGAGCCCCAAGGCCCACCCCCCGCTGCGCAGCAAGTGGGATGATCCCAGGGCCCTCCCCAAGGACAGGATTTATCCTCCACCCCAAAAAGGGGGGTGCCATAGGTACACGCCGAACCTTAAGCCCCCCCGCCGGCCTGCATGATTATATGTAAGCAGTGACAACCTAATTAAAACCAAATTAAGACTACCCCGCCCTAGGTGCAGTGTAGGGTAGGCGGAAAAAAAACCCGTATAGGGAGGGAAAAAATTCCTACCCAGCCCCAAAGTGACCAGCTATCTTACACTGAACCATCGGGGGGGAGGGTGGGTCGCCTGGATCCGAGCAAATGGCCGATGGAGAGGCGGGGCGGGCTCTAAATACCAAGCCCAGCCCCACCTCCTCCCATCAGCCCCTGCGACGCGATCTCGCATCGCGAGAGGGCAGCAAAGGCCGTCCCCCCCGCCACCCGCAATGCTTGGGCAGCGTGGGATGAATTCTCTTTGCAATTGCCAATTAATGTCATTCTGTCACTCACAAAGATCAAACCAACCATTCTCTTCTCTTGTGAAGTGTCCTAGTTGCAGCAACAAGTCTCCTGTCCCAAACTGGCAAAGTTTCCTGGCTTGAGGAATCTAGTGTCTTGCAGCCTGGTGCTTGGGGTAGGATTGGAAAACTGAGGCCTGGTACCATACCAGTTCTCACAAACAGTTGGAGGGTGTACCGAAGTCGTACTGAGATTTGCCTTTTCTTTCAGCAAGGAATTTCCTCGCCTGGAAGGCAAGCACAATGTCACAGTCCTTGACACGCAGATCCGCAAATTGCGTCTCAAGTCGCTCAGCCAGATTCGAGAGGCAGCAGCAAAGATGAGGAATGAAGCAACAGAAGTGAAGGCCACCCTGACAGAAACTGAAGATTGGTTGCATAAATTAATTCAACTGTCTGAAGAGGTTTGTTCCATCTGTGTCTGTCTGTCTCTCTTGCTCTATTTGCCCTACTTACTTTTTTGCACTATTTATTGAAATGGAGTCACCAAATGAAAAATTTAGGTCCCCATGGAAAGTGATAATGTGGAAAACCTTGTTGCTGCTTTCCTTTGGCGAGCAGGCAAAGATCTCTTTGTTTAAGCAGGCTTTTAATGTGTGGGCAGGGGAACTTCTTACTGGGATGTTTTATGTTTTAAACGTTTATGTTTTTAAAATATTTTTATACTGTTTTATGGGGTGGTTTTAATTGTTTTTAAAATTTTACTTTGAAGGTATTTTAATTGACTGTCTTTGGGAGCTGCCTGTGCTGAGAGAAAGGTGGCATACAAATGAAATAATCAGATAAACAAATCTGAAGAGAAGGTTCCTGTTCATGTTGGAAAATGAGAGTACTTGCTTACATGGAAAGTCTCCACGTGAACAGGAACTTCTCTTCACACCTACCATTTTGCATGTGAGGAAAAGAGGATGAGGCCTTCCACTTTGTAAACTGATTCCAGCCCAGTAAATAATGCCTGGATAAGGCTTATTTACAGTGGTTGGTCTATCTACCTACATGCATTGATGTACACAAGGAAGGTAAATCTTGATTTATTTCATTCTAGCATTCTTGCATACAAAAATAAATAATTCAAATGTTTTCTTCAGGGTGAGAAGATGAGCGTGTTAATGCGTTTTCCAAGATTTTTCACTTTGGGGGATTTCTTAAATGACAAATTCATTTGTGCCAAGAATTGCTTGGCGGAAAACATTTTGTGCAAAAACCATTGTGTAAAAACTATTGTTTTCTGTGAAAAACAACAAAAAATTGCACTGAAAACCCTAGATTTTAAGTACGTTTTTGTAAAAAAAAAAAAAAAGGAGGGGGGAAGGCAACCAGAAAACTGAAAAATCCCGTAGCAGTTGATTATTTTGTTAATGGAGTGTCTTGATGTGCCAAACACCCTTTAGGACTGAGGAGGAAAAAAAACACAAATATTTTTTCCAGCAGTTCCAATGGGAAATGATAGTGGAAGAGGTGGGGAGACTTGCTGGAAAGGAGAATTGTTGGTACTGGCAGAGGATCCCAGGGGGCTGCCAAAAACACCCTAGGGAGTTATGTCAGATACATAATACAAATACACACACACACACAGATACACACACACACACATCTAAAGTACATAATTCTAAGATGGGGAAACATCTAATAATTTAAAGAATTATGTATATGAGAGGATATGGGGGTGTGAGTGAGTGTGTGACAGAGGAACACAATCTGGACCTATATGCAACCCTTCTCAGGGTATTTTCTGCAGCCCTCTGTGATCCCATGCCATTCTCTCTCCTGACCAGTTTGCACCCCCTACCTCTACTAATTCCTATTGGTACTGCTGTTCCTGTTTCACCAGCTAGAATTGTGGGTTGCTGTGGGTATCTGCCTTCTCGTTCTCCCGGTCACTTTCTTACTGGGTCAATGAAGAATTTACAGAAGGACGGGTGAAGTCTCTCCTCTTGTGTTAAACTGATAGTTTGTCGGAGGTAGAAGAAGAAGATTGGAGAGATAACGAGAATAAAAGCAAGAACAAATCATTAAAGGGGACGAGGGAATGGATCAGACTAGAAAAAGGCAGCATGTGCATGTACAGACATGAGCACATTTGTGATACTCTTTAGGCTCTGAACAACTTGTGCACTCCTTGGATACATCTTCTGGAGATATTTAATGGCTCTGGTCCTGGTATTTAAAATAAAGCAGAATAAAGAGAATATAGGTAGAGCTTCTTTGGTGGTAGTACCTGGAATTTTACTTCCTTGGAGTTGGAGAATAACACTAGTTATTGACAGGAAATGCTATTGTTTTTATCAAATCTGTTTTCTTTGTTCTTTCCCCAATGGAAAACAAAAGTCACAAAATAGCATGCCTGATGTGATCATCTGGATGATCCGGGGAGAGAAGAGGCTGGCTTATGCACGCGTTCCAGCACATGAGGTTTTATATTCCACCTTTCCTGGGGGTTCTGGAAAATACTGTGGAAAAACACAGACCATCTTTTTAAAGGTAACCTAGGATTACCTATATGGATTTCTCCTTGAAATGTGGGACTCCACAATTTATTTGCATTTGCTTGCAGTGTAGACAGCAGTTGTTTTCATCGCTCAAGAATATACTGAGGAAAAGGAGGGGAAAGGGAGTTTAAATCAAGGAAGGAGAATCTCAGAAATGCCTTCTCAGAAAAAAATGATCTCCCTAGATCCAATATTCTAAGTGATAAATTCATTCTTCTAAGGATTTATTTCATTCTTATTCACACTCAAACAAACTAGGGAATATATGGCCTTCTTGGTGTTGTCAGACTCCAGTTCCCATTATCCCTGATCATTGGCCAAGCTGACTTAGGGTGATGGATGTTGAAGTCCAACCACATCTACAGAGCACACGTTCCCTATCCTCTGCTCTAAAATTCAGATTTCTCAGAATAAGATTGAAGTGTGCTTTTAGTTTATATTATTACAGTGTGTGGATGGTACAAGTGTTTCAGCTAGTTTATTAGTACTAATAGAGATGCCATACATATCCAAGCCTCTTATGACAGAGAAATATTAAGAATGTGTAGTATCTCCAATTTCTCAAAATTAGGCAGGATTGAACACATTGTTGGACAAGGTCTAGGAAAAGAAAAACAGGAATGGAATTAACAATCTGCTTGTGTTTGTTTCCTCAATGTTGCCAAATCAAGGATATTGTTCTAGTTAGAAATTTTTCTGGGTCACTGCTGAACTTGAAATGCCACTGCCTTTAGCTACTATTTTGAAGTAACTTCCAGAGCACAAAAATGCTGGGCAGACCCATACATGTAAATGAACCATCACTTGAGTCTGAGGTCATACACATTTCTATTGTATATGTTTTATTGGTGCTTATGCAGTGTCAAATGTCAAGTGTTCTTTCCTTTCCTTTTTTTTTTACATGTTTTAGTACCCACAGGACAAGAACAATGGAACCAAAATACCTGTACAGTTACGAGTTAACTTTTGGCTCGGCTTAAGCGCAGTAGAAAAGAAGTTTAATAGCTTTGCAGAAGGGACTTTCAGTGTTTTTGCTGAAATGGTAGGTGTGCTGCTGCTGATTATATTATTCTTACAACCTGAATTTTGCAACTGGGGATGCTGAAGATTTTTTTCCCCATTTACAAGCAAACTGACTCAGTAGAATTCCCAAACTGACATATGGATCAGAAGACAGATATCCTTGTGATTGCATGTATCTTTGAATTTTACTGTATATTTCTTCACTCACAGACTGTATATAGAAGTGCAGAAATTAGGTGAAGCTGCATGCAAAAAAGGAGAAATAGGTGAATTTAAGTTACTTTTCCTCCTAGGGCAAGTACATGCTATCTATATTGTTTATTCCACTATTAGTTATTTTTAAAAAATGACTCTGCCCTATATAAAAAAGATCTAAGATGGCATTAAAGCAACATGTTAAATAGTTTAAAGCAATAAAAATATTTTAAACAAGCCAAAAAAATAACAATAATAAGTTAATATGAGTAAAATGAGCATAAGGTTATTGGGATGTACACTCTTGGATAATCCAGAGGTTACAACCTGCGTTTGCTCTGTCTGAAGGACCACTTCCTCCTTCCCTTTACCTGGGAAAATCTTAGCACTTTCCAGAGCAAGAAAGAAAGACTATTTAAAATCACGAAATATCATATTCTTTGTTCTTATCCTGAGAGGCTGCAAAATTAGCCATGTTCCAGTCCAGGTGGCATCTAGTTCATCATGGAAACCTCAGCGAAGTGTAGCTGTGGCAAAGGACTGCTGTGATCAACTAAAGGGGCAGGAGCTGACTTTGCCTTTAGATTTTATTGCTGCATCCTGCTTATCACCTTCACTTAATCAATAAAGCATTGTTTTGATGTACCTGTGACCTACACCACTTGCACATGATGCTCTCCCACGGCATCCCATTGCAATTCTGGCAGTGCCTCTGCCAGGATGGGAGCATGTCCCCAACAATTCCTTCGATACCCAGCCAGCTGCCTGCAGAAGGGAGCGCGAAGGACATGCTGCTTCCTTCTGCACTGCAGCTGGCCTTCTTCCCACACTGCAATGGGGAAAGAAGTGCGATTGTGCTTCCGCCCCTTATACATGGCTGGTGGTGATGGGAGCCGCATGCGATCGGGCCCATTGATGGAGTTTTTCCATCAATGATACGCCCTGCAATCATGCCAGCTGGAGACGCAAGAAGGGCAGAACTGTAATGATGTTATGCAGAAGCATTGTCATGGTCCTGCTCCTCTTACATTGTCCATGCTAGGTCTGGGCTGGCAACCAGGAAAAGCTGATAACACACAGGTCAAGAGGTTCAAGAAGCAATGTAATTAGTCAGTTTATGTTAGCAAGAAACAGCCTTACAAATGAGAAGCAAATAACAGTCCCAGCAATGTCCATAAATCAGAGGCAGGCAATATAAATACAAGTCAAAGGCAAGAACAATAGGCAAGGGAAGGAAATGGAAGAACGAGAGAATTGGTCAGTTAATCACCAACAAAAGCTAGAGTGGAAAGGCTCAGTTCTTATAGGTTCCAAGATCAGCGCAGCTGGTGCTTGATTAATTGGTGCTTGGCATCAATTTGCTGGGAGTGATGCAGGAGACACTTTTGGTGTCTACACTGGGCAAAGATAGGTATGGATAGGTCACTCTCCATGTCAGAATGAGCAGGCTCCCCGCTGGGGCTGGCACTTCTTTCTCTGGGGCAGATGGTGGTACTGTCTGCTCTCAGGTTTTGCTGTAACAGTCTCTGTGCCAGGATTCAGAGCAGGTTCTGCTGTCTCACACTCTGAGTCTGAGTTTAGATCCTAGAAGCCCATGACACACATCCCCATGCCAGGAGGCAGCCATCTTGCAGAACTGGCCCTAGTTTCATTTTGACAGACCTTCAAGCCTTAGCTGGCCTGGTTGGATCAGGGCCCTAGAATCATTGTATTAGGGGAAATGTGTGCTCAAAAGGTCTGTCCTAGGAAAACTTTATGTGAAAAAAAAGTACATTTTCAAATTTGTTTGTTTTTTTAAACACAGAATGATGTGGAAACTGGATGGAACATGCAAAGTTGGCATGTACTAGGTGTAGATTGAGTCATACATCTCTATTTATCGCTCATATTTAAATTGAGAGACAGAGGCCTAGAATGTGGGGAAGAAAGATTTCTTTTCAAGAATTTTAAGGGCACAATCCACCAGAAGACTTTTTTTTAACCTTTAAAGTAAATGGAAACTGTGCAACAAAACACCTATTTGATCAGTAATACTTGTGCAGGAGAACTTCCTGATGGACTGTGCCCTAAAATACCAGTGGAATCTATTTTTCCAGCATTCCCCAAATGAGACACTTGAATCGCTGTTTTATCATGTGGGATTATTTTGGTCCATTGATTTAAAAACTAGTGTTGCAGATTGCCTCCCCCCGAATAAAGGTTGTCTATATATACTTCAATATAGGTTGCCTTCATTTCCCAAATAATGTAGGTGGGTCTTGAACAGTTCCTAAAACCACATTTAACTGATCTCTGCCCATTTGTTGACGCTCAGTGTTGCTATTCAGTGGTAAGTGACCAAAGACTGTATGCATGCTCAAATGCCCACATTATTCACACTCCACATATTCCATGGTTTTAAAGACCATGGCTCAATAAGACCTTCCTTCCTCTTACACAGATCATTATGAAAAATGTTTGGGCTTTGTTTGCAAGGCAACAGGGCCAGTATATGTCCACAACCCCTGCACAGTTTTAAGTGTTTAAGATGCTCCTTTTTGGAAGTAGTATTGGGATTTCTTCTGAGGTTGTATGATCTTTTCATATCCTTGTGATGGAAATGATGTCATAGTCATAGATCAAATGTGTGCTGCCGTGAGTTTTGCTCACAATTTGTGGAAGAAGGTTTTGTATATTTTACAAGATTATTTGTTTTATTACTTATTTCTTACATTTATATTATGCCTTTGCTCCAAAGAGCTCTTAGCACCATACATGGTTTCCCCCCACTTCACTTAATCCTCACAGCTACTCTGTGAGGTAGGTCAGGCTGAGAGAGACTACTGTTCTAGAGTCAACCAGTGAGCTCCATGGATCACTGGTAGTTAGAACCTGGATCAGTGGGAGCTATTTTCAGTCCTATGTTCTAAGCCTGACACTCTAAAAACTACTTCAAAGAAGCCCCTATGAAAGTTCTCTTGTACAGCTGCAAGCTAATGTGAGACACAGTCCTGAGCAGGGAGGTGACATTGCTCCATGGCACACTCCATGCTTTGTATACAGAAGGTCCCATTTCAGTCCTTGGACTATCTACTTTAAAAGGGACAATGTATCAGGAGATGAAAAAAGTGCTTGAAACCCTGGGGAGCCAATGAAGGACTTTTCTGACTGAGATAGACAAATGACCCAACAGAATAGAATACAGCTTCATGCAAGCTTTTGTCAGTCAGGTGTCGATGAAATGCTGAAAGCCTAAAACTTACATTGGCTTTCTAAAGTTGCTTCATTCTTCTTTTTGGCAGTATGAAAATCAAGCACTGATGTTTGGGAAATGGGGGACTTCAGGACTCGTTGGCCGTCACAAGTTTTCTGATGTCACAGGAAAAATTAAATTGAAAAGAGAGTACTTTTTGCCTCCCAAAGGATGGGAGTGGGAAGGTGAATGGTTTGTTGATCCTGAAAGAAGGTCAGTTTTTTGTTTAGATCCTTTTATTCTTTTATACTACTTTTATATTTACAACAATCTTGCAAGGTGAAAAAGGCTGAAAGAGAAAGGGTGTGCTCATCTATTAAGATCTGTGCTTGAGCAAGAATTTGAACTTGGACCTCTGCAAATCCAGCCATCTTACTCTGTCATTATGCTGGCACTTAGAGATTCAGTGGAAGAAACATTTCTATGGAGCATGTATGGAGCTGAGATTTGTCCATCTTTGGACAGACAGTATAGTGGAAAGCAGGAGGAATGAGTCCCTAGGAATGAGCCAAAAGGAAAATACAACAAGGAGTTGGGCAAATGTACAGACAGCGCAGCAAACAAGCTACTCTTTCCTAGAACCTTATTTAACAGTCTAGGAGGCCCAGTCAAAACCAGCCTTCCCCAGACTGGTGTCCTTCCCAAATGCATTAGACTATAAGTTCCAGAAGTTCTGTCCAGTGTGGATAGTGCACATGGAAGCTGGAAATGAAATCCAAAACACCGGGTTGGAGAAGATTGGTCAAGAGGGATTGTTGCTTGAAGCTTTCTTCAAGCAACAGCCTTTCTTGACCAGCTTTCTCCAACCCAGTGTTTTGGACTAAGCTCCCCAGCCTGACCCCGATGCTTTTCTCAACATATTGGACCAAGATCAATATGCCAACAACAGTCAGATTAGGAGATGGCTTGGTGCTTGGAGACAATGGGAAGACTTGAGGACTCTTATTCAGAGATAAATATCACACATGTTCAAACAACTGTAATACCAGAAGCTTTACTTGCATATGTCTCCTATATCTTCAACAGCAGAAAAAAAAAACCTGGGTGAGGAGGGAGGTTATGTTACCCCAAAACATGGGTGCCACAAGGGCCACCCCGTGGTGCCAGTACCTCTATGTAAAAGTGGGGAATGAATTAGCTCAAAGAGGAGGCTTGCGAGAGGGGGGTAACTTAACGAGACCTTTCCTACAAGCGTTTATGGGCACACGCAGGAAAAGACCCAGCTAAAGATTAAAAAGTAAGCTAAAAATGTGTTTTTATTGGGGGGGATTTCACTCATGCATGCACACACAATACACACAATCACACATTCACACAAGAGCTAACTGAAGGATAAAAGGAAGGGGAAAATTGTATAGAAAGACTGAGGGTTTTTAGGGGATTTATAATTACCAGTCCAGAAGAGTATGAAGAACCTGAAATGTGGTTTGCTTAGGAAGAACCTAAGGACAGTTCTCATTCAGGAGCCAGATGGACAGAGTGATGGGTAGGCCTTCGAAAGACTGCACTAGGCATCCTGAAATCAGGGGTATTTGTACCCTGAAAATAGTCTGTGGCAGTGAAGGTTCCAGATACAAGACAAAGGGAACCTGTTGTGGACAGTGGGTCTTTTGCCTGTTGATGGGCTTAGTGCTTGACTGACAAAGACATGATGGATATTGTAATAGCTGTCTATTGTGGGTGCTGTGAGGAAAAAGAAAGAAGTCCAGGTGCACAGGGGATGGCTATCTGTCAATCAGTGTCCTGGTGGGCTTCTCACAATTGAGTTCCCTGGAAAATTCCAGCTTCTATTTAAGCCTATTATCCACAGGAATGGTGTGTATTTGCCTGACAAATGACTCAGTCTTACCTGGAGGAAGTTTCGAGTTGACCTATCCTTTCTCACATTTGCAGTCAAATTCCTTCCCTCCTTGGTTTGACCTCTCTGTTACCTTTCAGGTCTGATTTTGATATCAGAGCCAGTTAACGCAGTTACCAATCCAATATCATGCCAATTAGGTATGATGCCCATCCAAGCCATACTAATATCAGGGACCCCCAAAGAGGGGCCTCACAGTTATGCCACAGGAACAACTGACTGCAGTGTTACATCCAGACTGCTTAAATTTATTTGGCTTCAAATTACAATCAGTGACAGTTTAGAATCCTGTGTATATGATATCAGTTGTAAAACATTTTCACATATGGAGTTTAAAGTTTGCAAGTTTGCATTGAAGACTCAAAATGTATATTGGCCAGACTGCTCATTTGCCTTAGAAAGGCTATAGAATTTATTTTTCAAAGACAAATTAAATATCACAGAACAACTGCTTCAGGTGAGATGTAGCATCTTGCATTGGACAGAAGATAAGGTACAGAATGGAATTTGCCCAGTAGGTGGCAATATAGAACATAAAAATTTCTTTGCAATACCAGCTATCAATTGATTTAGCGGTTTTAATATCAGTTTATAGATATTCTCAGTATTCTTTTCTTATTTAAAAGGACATACATGATAAGGGAGAAATATAATTGGGGTTTTATTGTTGTTTGTAGAATTCTTTGTATCTGTGGAATTTATAAAAGGCACTGTAACCACTGATGGTGAATCACAGTACAAGGAAAGAGGGGAGGGAGTGAGGGAAGGTGTATACTTTCTCTAAACCTTATGTTCTGACTCAATATATACATCAGTATTCCTGCTATTATCAGCTGTGGTAGAATTACTCTTGTAAGAGTTGGAAAATATATAATTAATAATAGAAGTGCGTGTTGCTTTTTCATTTGGGAACATTTATTCTTCTGCCCCAGATTTTCCAGACGTATAGTGTATCCCCTTTTATGTATATTTTTCTGTCTAATGAGTAAATCACCGTATGGCAAGATACCAAAGCTGAGAACTATCAGTGTGCTGTACTGAGAGCTAAAAGTCTCCTTCTGGTTTCATAGTTTGTTGACAGAAGCAGATGCTGGTCATACTGAGTTTACTGATGAGGTCTATCAAAATGAGAGCCGCTATCCTGGAGGAGAATGGAAAGCAGCCGAAGAGAGCTATACAGATGTGGTGAGTACAGTTTTTCCTGAGTCAGTGATCTTACCTATTACAGCTTCTCTTTAAATATGTCAGCAATACATTCAGATCAGTAGGCTGGTCCCTCTGTCTGGTGTCTGATCCAGACATCTCCATTAAAAGAACAGGGCTTTCTTGGCTTCTTCATGCTCTTTTGTAGGCGTAGAATTGGCCAGGAAGAGAGTGGGTTTTGTACCACAGGCCAGCAGCCTGTAGCCCCAAGATTTTAAAAAAGTAACTAAGGCCCTTTTCACATGGCATTTCCGATGCGAAAGGGCCTCTTGAGCATCGCACAAATGTGAGAAGCGGTCCACATGACGTGCTCACATTTGCACAATGCTCCAGGGCCTGACATGGACCACACACACATTTTTCATTTTCGGCTTGAAGCTGAAAATGCTGCATGATCATGCATCACTCCGGGGCCCTGTGTGCACTTACCTGGCATGCAGAGCCTCAAGAGCCGGGCTGGTTGTGCTTCCTGTCTCAGTGCAGGAAAGGAAGAGGTGGGGCTCTCGCACAAGCAGGAAGCTCGTGCAGAGCCAAAGGACCCAGGATGCGAGATCCTCTGTCTAGAGGCTACTTGCGCAAGCACCACACCCCAGCGCAGAAAATGGGTGAGTTGCAAAAAGGGGCTAAATTAAGCATTTAGTTATGTTTCAATAATGGGGAAGCAAAGAATCATTTTTGAGAATGCTAACACACTTCTGGAGGCTTGCTACTATGACTATGGCATTTCCGCACAACAATGCTCTCCCGCATCATACTGTCACAATCCCGGCAGCACCTCTGCCAAGATGGGAGTGTGTCCCCAATGCTCCTCTCCACACCTGACTCGCTGCCTGAGGTAGGGAACACCAAAGACACACTCCTTCCTTCTGCACTGCAGCCGGCCTTATGCTGCAGTGAGGAAAGAAGCATGTGATCATGCTTCTGACTCTTCTGCTTGGACAGTGGCAACAGAAGCCTTGTGCAATCACAGCAATTGATGGGTTTTTTCTGTCAATGATATGCACTGCAGTTGCACTGGCTGGGACGCAAGAAGGGCGGAACTGCAACAACATCATGGGGAAGTGTCATCATGGTCCCAGTCCTCTGACGTTCCCATGCCAGGAGGGTGCCGTCCTGTGGAAAGTGCCTATGACTACTTTTTAAATGTTACTTTCCAAGCTGTGTTGCTGGAACAATTTGAGCATGTGGGACAATTTGGTGGGGCTTTTCATTCAGTTGAAGTATCTTTTCACTTGCACAAGACATCACTAGGTTTTAATCACAGTATTGGTGAGCCTTCACCATATAACACAGATGAGATCCAAATTGTCATGTAAAGAACATTGCCACCTCAAAGTAATAACTGACATGAGGAAAAACTACAGTGGCTGCATTTGCACATAATCCTCGTTTGTCCCAGTTCTACAATTCTGGTTTGTTTGGGATATCGTATTGTTTTGGATATTGTATGAAGATACCTCTTCCTGATTAGTTTTACCTGCTTACACAAAATGAAGACCAAAGCTAGGCTGTGTCCACCAACATGGTACTTATGCATAGTAAGCCAAATAAGTCAGGAAATCCTGATGTATATGTGAATAAAGCCAATGTGAAAATGAAATTAAGATTTGTTAGCAGCTTCCCAATTTGTGCAAAGTACCGCAAGATGTCTGTAGAACAGGCCACTGATGAGTGAGTTTGGCTTGGTGAGCCACAGATTGACCAGGGCTGGAATAAATAAGCTTATTTAAAATATTTCTATGACCATTTTTGTTATATATTTGTTATACAAATCCTAGGACAATGTGTTATATAAACAAGTATATGAAAACCTCATACATTACAGTAAAACTAACAAGTAGCAGTACAGCTACAGTCAAACTAACAACTACAATAAAAGCCAACATAAAGCATGCATACATAGACAGACTGACTAAGTACCTTTATAAATTAAAATATTTGGTTAAGTACAAATGGTCTGAATGTAATTTTTAGTCCCAACTAGAGCAGACCCACTGAATTAGTGGAGCTTACATAAACTATAAAATACACAGGACTAGTTACTAGGGCTTTTTCTTGTTGTTTTGTTATTGTTTTGGCTAAGTTAGTGGAAGCGGCTTCTAAAGAAACAGTCTTTGAGCATCTGCTGCCAGGTAAAAAAGCTGACTTCTTAGAAACTAGAAGGATGGTATTTAGAAACAGGAGTGATCCTTTTTCCATGAACACTCGGGGAAAGCATTCAGTAATCCGCCCTGACATGAACAAATTGGTAATCTTTGAGATGGCACAAGATTCTTTGTTCTAATTTCTGGTGAAATAATTATGTCACTGAGAAAAGTATCCAGATTAGTGCTAGCAAGACAAGTGAATTAGGTAATACTCTCAGAAGAGGACTGTGTGACAAAGTGCCACTACTGATGCTTTGGGATAAGTCTGTGCATGAATAGCTTTGACTTTCAGTAGTATTTTGAAAGCAGTGTCACATATTTTTGTGTTTATGTTCTGTCTGAATGTTTCTAGCGCCAAAGCAATTGTCATGTTTTAGTCTGACATATCAAAAGCAACAAATTGTCTCGTGGTACTTTTCAAGTTAACAGGTTTATTGAAGCATGAAGCCTACTAGTGTCAAAGTGAACAGTGGCACAATACTGTTTGTTCTGATTTTGAATTAATTATGACTAGACTTAGGTTGTATATGCAATTCTTGTATTTTTCCAAGAAAATACAACTTTGTATTTATCTTCTATTTCAAAGAATGGAGAAAAAGCAGCACCTCCAAGTGAAATAACCTGCCCTCCTGGCTGGATATGGGATGATGATGCGTGGGTATATGATATCAATCGAGCAGTGGATGAGAAAGGTAAAGATTAGATCAAGGGTGGCCAAAAGATGGTTCACAGGGCACATGCAGCCCTCAGGGACCACCAGGGCTCAAAAGATTCTTTGCATTTTCCCCCCAAAATGCTTCCAAAAGCTCTCTAAGAGTATGAAGGTATTTCCACCTCACTTGGAGGTCTCCTGCCCCACTGCTCCAAAAAAAAAGGGGGGGTATGAGATCTGGGGGTATTTCTACCACATTTTGCCCCCCAGCCTAGCCAAAAGAGGACTTCTTGAATCAGGAAATGAACAGAAGTGACTTCTGCTCACTTCTGGTTTTTTAAAAAAGAAGACCCAAGGACATAGTGAAAATGCTCCCATGTCCCCTAAAGGGTTGTGGGGAAGGAATTTTGTGGAGTATGCAGTGGGTTTGTAGCCCTCCAAGGTTTCCTATCCTTTTACAGTTTCTCGCCCTAGATTGGGATTTAACAAGGTGCTTTGCATGCTCTTAATACTGGAGGATTGTGTCTACCAGTTGTGAATCAGCCTTGCTTAACCTTCAGATACGCTTGGCGTTTGTGGTTGAGGTGATAGCAAATGTTGTCTACTACATCAGAAAGACATCTGTTTGAGGAAGGCTGAACATCATACACCAAACAAATGAGCAACGATTATTATGGCATGGTTCCTAATCAAAGTATTTTAGAAAATACTTCTTTGAGTCACATAGGAAAGGTGGGAAGCACTAAGATAAACTTGTGAGACTGGGAGGAATGTTAATTTTTATTTAAAGAATGACTCTACTGAGGAATTACACTGTGCAAAGAATAAACTATTTGAATAAGCTATTCCTTTGTGTCCATGAAGTTTGGATAGTTAAAGGTAAGATAAACTGCCCCTGTATTTGTCATAGAGGCAGAGTCCACTTATGATGACTAATACATATTTTACTTGTGTTATTTTAGGCTGGGAATATGGAATTACCATTCCACCAGACAATAAGCCTAAATCATGGGGTGCAGCAGAGAAAATGTATCATACACATAGAAGGAGGAGACTGGTTCGAAAACGGAGGAAAGATCCAAACCAAACAACTTCATCAAGGGTAAGACAATTAAACATCAACAATTGTTTAAAAATAATGAAGTGGGAGTGAAAAATAATGTAGCACTGGGAAATAAAAAGAATAAGTTGATTATATAATTTGTCATTAACCCTTCAATTTGATGGGATATGGGTTATGTTTTTGTTACTGTCTCTTAGGAAGCCGCATCCTATGAAGATCAAGAAGGATGGGAATTTGCATCTTTAATTGGGTGGAAGTTTCACTGGAAGCAGCGCAGTTCTGATACTTTCCGCCGCAGGCGTTGGAGGAGAAAAATGGCTCCCGCTGATGAATTTGGTGCAGCAGCCATCTTTAAGCTTGAAGGTGCTCTTGTAAGTACAAACAGCTGGGCTGCTGGCTCTTTTATTATCACCTAAATTATATTGTAATCTCAGAGTTAAATTGTGATAAGCAAGTGGGGCCTGAATAGGCCTGAGGGGGGGTGGAATTCATTGATCTCTTAGCATGTGAAAAGTGGCCACAAATTAGATCTGACTTCTGTTAAGAAAAAAGGTTTGAAGTCTTCCAACTCATGAAGTAGTTGAAAGCAACATATCAAATGAGACTGTGAAGGATTGGATTATGCTTATTCTATTGGTATGGTGGCCATTAAAACAACTGAGGCTTTCATACAACAACATTAAATATGAAAAAGAGGAAGGGGTAATGTGACAACATCTTTAAGACTAACTGGTTTTTATTTTAGCATGAGCTTTTGTGGATATAAACCCACTTCTTCAGATGCAGAACTGAGTGACATTAAAGTCTCAGGTTATAAAGCATATTTGTACAGTTGTAGGAGTGGGCTAGAATGTAATGGACCCAAAAAGATGCAAATCATGTCCCCTGCACTAAACTTACAAATATTTTCAAAAATTTTCAAATTGTTGCATTCACAGATCAACGCTAACTAACCACTGTAAAGATCTGAAATAACTGTATCACCTCATCTAACCTTTTGACAATTTAGTGCAAAGGACATGGATTGCATCTTTCTGGATCCTATTATATTTTCTCTCACCCTCACAACTGTATAAATATACTTTATAATCTGAGGCTTTAATATCATTTTGTACTGCATCTGAAGAAGAAGTAAGTTTATATCCACAAAAGATCATGCTCAAATAAAAACCATTAGTCTTAAAGGTGCTAACATGTTTCTTTTTTCCTTCTCCTTCTTTCTTTTTATACTGTAAGAGACTAATGTGGCTGCTTCTTTTTAAATAGCATCAAACATGTAGATGACATTAGAGACTCTAACATAGGCAGGGTCTCTAGAATCTAGAATCTTAATTTTCTGTATGTCAGTATTAAAGCACAAACACAACAGGATTGGGAAATTTTGACCTTCCAGATGTTTGGAACTAAAACTCGAGTTGTCCATGCTGGCTGGGGCTTCTGAGAACATCTGAAGGGCCAAATGTTTCTTAACTCTGACTTCCAGTCACTCCAAACTGTCTGATTTCAGCTGTCTTCCTTTCAAAGACCAAAATACATATGAAGTTAAAGACATGGTATAGCACCCCCTTTTCTTTCTTTTCTCCCTGTCCCTTTTCTCCAATGTGTCATGTTTTTAGACTGCAAGCCTAAGGATAGGGATTGTTTTGTGTGTAATCTATGTGCAATTTTTGATGCTTCATAAATGATCAGTAATATTTGCATGTAATCTTAGGGAGCAGATACAAGTGCTGATGATGGAGACAAGACTTCTGAGAAGGGCAAAGATTCAGCAACACGTGTGTTTGGTGCAAACACTCCAATAGTCTCTTGTTACTTTGACAGTAAGTTCATACGAAATTCATTATTAGAGGCAACATTTTTCTTCAGTGTGCCACAGGACTTTTTGTACAGATATTCCCCTGTTTGTCTTGTTACCCAGCTTTTTCTTTGCATGTGATCAAAGTAAAAAAGCATCATGAATTGTCCTTTCTAGTTCTGTTTAATTTGTCCCTACCATCCTAGGTCTGATATTATCATTTTTAATAATAAAATCCAGATGAAATAACGTACAAGATTAGACTTGGAGTTAACTCATCTTTACATTTTCCTTCCTCAGGAACAAAATTAAGTTTCTGGTCAGTAGTACCAAGAATCTGACCATCAGGCTTTCTTCAGGCCATTCAGATATGTTTGATTACAACCCTTATCGTTGTCAGATTACTACCCTCATCACTGCTAGCCAACATGGCCATTGGGGCAGCAGATCAGGAAGACTGCTTTAGGTTGTGGGCAGATTCACTTAATTGTGAAATTTCCCATAAAACAAACAAATCTGTATTTCAGAGCTTTCCAAACTTTTCATGTTGGTGACATACTTTTTAGACATGCATCATTTCTTCGCACATGCATCATTTCATGACACAGTAATTCAGTAGGTAATTCAGTAAGTGCAGGTAGCCCCTACACCCAGGCCTGGCCCACCACTGTGGCCATCGCTGGGAACTTCGTCAGCCCTGGGTGGCAATGGCAGGGGCAGCCCTTTCACCTGGGCCTGGCCCACTGTGGCAGCATGAGAGATAGCCCCTCCACCTGTTATGTTCATGCGACACACCTATACACTGCAGCCGACACACTAACATGTCACGACGCACAGTTTGGAAAGCTCTGCTGTATTTCAAAGTCATTCACTGTGTGAGCTGGGGATGATAGTGCAAACTGTAGTTTGAGCACATGGAGATCTCCAACTGGTTTAAGAAAAGATGTTCAAAGGTTTCAGTTAATGGCAAATTTGCCCATAAAACAAACAAAATCATATTCACAATTCTCTGATAAAATTTGAATCCAGAAGATTGTATGGAAGAGGTGAGAAGTATTATTTCTTCCCTTGATAACATTTCCTGTCCTTGGATTGAGGGAACACAGGAAAATAGAAAGCTACTTTATCCTTAATTGTATTATTGATCCATTCAGTCCAATACTGACAATTCTGGAGCAGTTCTCTGGGGTTTCAGGCAAGATTCTGTCCTAGCTCTAGCCTAATCAAACAAACAAAAATGCATAATTTTTAAATTTATACTACTGCACAGTTAAGTAATGCTAATCATATGCTAGGCATTGTACTGAAGTCAGAAATGGCACAATCTCTACACAGAAAGTAGGGAAGAATCTGTAGCAAAGACATAAGACAAAACAACAATGGAGGATTTATGTACAAGTTGAACAGAAGTGCTAGAAGAAAGTGACATGGAAGTGTAGTAAAGATGAAGATGCTACTTTAATTGTGCCTGTCTGATTTATTTCACTTTTTATTTTTTAGGAGTCTACACCTACCACCTTCGGTGTTACATCTATCAAGCAAGAAATCTTTTGGCTTTGGACAAAGACAGCTTTTCAGGTAACATCGGGGAGAGATAGGGAGCGAATAAATCCAGAGGACCCTCATGTGTATAGAGAGCAACTCTGTTATTTTATTGTAGAAAATAATAGCTTAATAACTGCAGCAATTAAGCTATTCTCTTCAGCTGTTTTTATTGTGAAGAGACCTAAAGCCAACGGTTTGACTGATAATTTTAAATTGGTACAAAACCATCCATTGTTGTTGTTGTTTTTTTCAGTTCTGCAGTGTGTTGTCAAATATATGCCTTTTCTTCGTTCATTTTTATTTTCATTCTCAGGCTCTACTCCATCTCTAACTCTCTTCCCCGAATTCTTCTGCACCATTCAGTCTTTTATCATTGTTTTCTTGACCCTCGCCTCTATTTATTCTTCTTTTCCTATGACCTACAGTATGCTCGATGCTGTTCTGAAACCAGTAAGGCTCAGCCAGAAGTCCTAGATTAGAAAAGCATTCAGGAACCATCACTTCTAGGTGGCAATGCTGACTATGGGGCCAGGCTTCAGTGGACCAGAGACTTCCCAGCTTTGTCAAGAGACTTAAGTCAATGGCAGCCAAAAGCCTTTCTGAATACCTGGCCTCTTATAGTGGATAAGCAACAGAGCTAATCTTTGTTAAGAGCTTAATTAGGGCTACATCTGGCACAAAAGAGGGCTGCATTAAGTACTTAGGTTATAACAATATTATGGAGAATTAAGTTGCAGCCAGCAGTCTTATTCTACTTTGAAAGATATTTCATGTTTAGATTGCAATTTCTATTGCTTTTTGAGCTATTAAGTTTCTGATTCAATATATAAGATATTGTAATGGCTGTAATGGAAGATACGTAAAATGTTAGTATAGAAAGTATGCTGCTTAGGATGAAATGTACCATAGATTGTGATCACTGAAGCTTTGGGAATTTTCATCATGCCCACTCAGCCCTCTTTTTTTATTTTTTGTGAATCATTCACAGTAATTGTTACATAGAGTTGCATCCAGATTCCCAGACACTGAAATAAACCATCAAGACATAATAACACATAGCTGAGGGTGGGAGACTGTGTTTCAAAATCAGTGTAAATCTAAAGTCGTTGTTCAAATAGCAGATGCTTCAATGCAAACAGAGTTTGGAAAAGTAAGTTATTTGACTACAGCGTTTAGTGTGTCTGCTGGTAAACTTCGAGTCCCTTTACTTGCCTCCCAACACACACACACACACACACACACACACACACACACAAATAAAAGTCTGTTAGTTCTCCTTTAGATTCCTTGTTAGGGTGCTTGTGAAGATGACCCCTAGATAACCTTTCAAATAGCCCATGGGCATCACTGGCTAATGGCAATTTGTACAGGAAATGCTAATAACCATCATCAGAGACCTTCTTCAGAGGCCCCTGTGATTTAGAGGTCTTTTTACAGTAGGCCTAGAACCCTTTAATCATTCACCTCTACTTCAGAAGAAAGCAGGGGTCATAAATAAGATTTCAGCTCACGCCAAATCTGAGTGTTAGGTTTTGTGAGGCTGACTGTTTAAGCTGCAGACTGAAGCAGTTTAAGCCTTAGGTGTTGATTCCACAGGTATTCAAGTTGTTCAGGAATGGATTATTACCATGTACAGAAGCCATTTTAAAAGTACAGTACATGTGTCATAACACTGAAGACTGCATGTTATTCCTCACTGTTTCCATCTATAAGACAAGATTCCTAAGACTGCATTGCAGACATTGCCTAGCTCAGTGCAGTCTTAGCTCAGTGCCTCTGTGCATTGGCGTATTCAGAGCTGTCAGTGTATCTTTGCTGACAATTTCATGGCATGTGTTTAAAAAAAAAACAGAACAAAACACTGTGTACCATAAAAGGGATAAGAAAAGTAGTCTTGATGGCTTGGAAAGATTAGCTTAGATTGTTACCCCAGACTGCAGATGTAAAAACAGTGTCTGTGATTTAGTAGTCAGAAAGGATAACAGTTATACAAAATGCATATGAAGGCAAGGAGCATTTGAGAAAGAAGGTTGCTTATACCTCTGCAAATGAATATTGGGTTTACCTTCAGAAAAGCTTAGAAACCATGTCACTCAATGGATTCTATGAGATATGTATCATGTTCTGTATAAGTTTGCAAGTGAACACTTGCACGCTATTTGGGATGCAAAGGGATCTTATAGCATCTTTGAGACTAAATGAGATGAAAAGTCTCAAAGTTGCTATGAGATCCCTTTGCATATTGATCCAGGCTGACATCACTATGGTCATTTCTGCACTACACTGTTATAGTGCTGTTATTCCAATTTCAACATCCTGTGGAATCCTGGGATTTGCAGTTGAGGGAGGGGCATTTAGAATTATCAGCCAGAGAGCTCTTTGGTCTCAGTAAACTACCAACCCTAGAGTTGCACAGGATGTTGAAAGTGGAATAATAGCACTATAACAGTGAAGTACAGAAATGGCCCACGTCTTTGAGTACTACTCTGGCTTGCACACCACCACACTTAGAACTTGGAAATGTTCCTTTTTTCTTTTCTTTTTTTTCTGGACAATATTCAGAATCCCCCAGCCAGCACAGCCACTGATGTAGCCAAAAATTAACATTTAGAAGCTCTCTATAGTATATGAGACCAGTGGAGCAAGACCATCCTGCTAGAATTTTATATCCCTAACCAATCACATTGTAACAATAATGCTTTTGTTGTTGTTGTTGTTGTTGTTGTTCCTCATCAGCCTATACATTCTTTTACATCCCCATATTAATTGCCCTAAATTGTGGCATTGGATCATTGTTAGTTGTTTTGTATCCTTATAGGCAGGAACAGCAGTTCTTAGTGTCAGTAGCACCATCACCATTATTAGTGGCAGGTGACAAATTTTTACTGTTTATGTAGAGCTCCTTCTGAGTGCTCAAAACATATATACTTTAGCCATTCTTGAGCAAGTACTAGTAGTTCTTGCAACGTAAGTCAACGTTATTATTCCCATTACTACAATTCAGGTGGGGAGAAGCAGAAAGATAGTAGTCTGAAAATTAGGAAGGAGCATAGCACAGGACTTGTGTGAGAAGATTCCAGATTCCGTTTCTGGCATTTCCAAGGGTAGTTATAATATATTGTAGCCTGAAACCTTGAGAAGCCACTCCACAATGGTTGTGACTGACAGAAAATAACATGTAGCCCTTTAGTTGTGGGATGAAGAATCAAACCTGTTTTGTGGCCTATGGTTTCACCCACAAAGACCTCAAAAAGTAAGTGTATTAGTCTGCTTGTTATACTAGATAGAGGGAGACTGAGAAAAATATTAAAAGAGGCAGAATAGTAATAGTAAAGTACATGTGTGCCACATTCTCCTTCTTGTGCCCTTTCAGATCCATATGCTCATGTTTCATTCCTCCATCGAAGCAAAACAACTGAGATCATCCACTCAACACTGAATCCCACGTGGGATCAAACTGTAATATTTGATGAAATTGAGATCTATGGAGACCCCCAAACAATAGCTCTAAACCCTCCTCATGTGGTTGTTGAACTCTTTGACAATGACCAAGTGGTAGGTGGTAGCATTTGTTTCCATTCTCCCTGGAATTATTTTAAGGTTAGCAAGTTAGCTATACCTATATGTCATTTTGGACTCATCCATTGTACAGGGCAAAGATGAATTCCTTGGAAGAACATCTTGCTCTCCTATGGTGAAACTCAACCCAGATGTTGACATCAGTCCTAAGCTCCTCTGGTATCCGGTTATAAATGGAGGCAAGGGTTGTGGAGATGTCCTTTTAGCTGCTGAACTTATACTGAGTGAAAAGGTAACATCAAATAAGCCCATATTTCAGATTTACAGGTATCTTGATGGGAAGATTGCTGTGTGTATTTTAGGCTAAATATACATTTTCTGTCTCCAAACAGGGCAGCACCAACCTTCCAATTCTTCCCTCACAAAGAGCACCAAATCTTTATATGGTGCCACAAGGAATCAGACCTGTGGTACAGCTGACTGCTATTGAGGTATTCTGACTGTATCTTAAAAATGCAAATAATCCAAAGGGTATATTAATATTTAATAGAATTGATGACCATCAGCATGCATCTCTATGCACAAAGTAAAATGCTATTCAGTATTTGGAAAAGTTGGGGTGTGTTTTTCTTTTTTTCTTTTTTCTTTTTCTTTTTTTTTTTTTGGATTACAGGTTCAAGAATCCCCCAGCCAACATGACCATACTGGCTGAGGATTCTGGAAGTTGTAGTCCAAAAAAATAACTTTTCTATATTTTGATGCAAGTGCCAGAAACTGAAACATGAAACTATGGAGCTGTTGCTGTCTTTGATCAAGGAGATCTTAGACATTCAGAATAAAATCTCTGAATAAGACTTTGCTTTGTGCAAGCTTCTATTCCAAACTGATTATGCAAAGCAAGAAAGAGCTGTGTATGTTAAACAGTGTTTGAATGGCCAGATGTGTAGGCTTACGGTGCAATGGTTGGAACCTCAGGTGATGAGCTGGGTTGCTCCTGATTCAAATCTAACTTCAGTTATAAGCTTGGCTTTTAGTCTTTGTCTCTCAGTCCTGCATCTGAATTCATGAGACCGCATTTTTTGCTGAAAGCAATGTAACATGCACAAAAATATTGGTTTGGACAAAAATTGGGATGGGGGATGTTGCATAAAAGCCAGTGGGGTTAAGCAAATGAATTTTTTTCAAAAAAAAATCCAGAAATATGAAAAATCTCTCAGGAGTTGATCATTGATGGTGTGTCTTGATATGACACGAAACCCTTTTTCATTTTGGGTGAGAAAATTTGTTCACAAATTGTTTCTTTACATTTCTAATTCTAAACACTTATAAAACTGTTGTATAAATCTTTAACAGTATAGTACTCAGTGTATTTGAATTGATAATGTTCCCTAACTTTTATATGCTTCTCTGGTTGCCTTCATTAACCCATTCTCACTTTAACCATTCATTATAAATCCTCAACCCTACTTCCATTTCTTGTTTTCTGTGTACATTCACTGGGGGGAGGGCTTATTCAGACCTTTGAAAAGTTCTTCTTTCATTTTGTACTATAGCTTACTGTGTTGCTTGGGGGATGCTGGAAGTTGTAATAAAAAAGGGAACTTCTCGACGCCCTGGATCTATTTTAATAGGGTCCAGAATAATATAGTTAAAATATACTAATTATACAATGTAGTAATACAGTCTATACTACTGAATGCATGTTCATTGGAATTGTTTACTGAAAATTCTTTGATAAATGCATCCATAGGGATGCTGAAGAATTTTGTTTGTATTTTGAAGTTAGCCAACACAATCTGCCTCTCCCAGACTAATGTATGAATCGGAACCCATTTATTCTTCTGATTTTGAACTTCTCCAAATGTGGTGTAGGGTTTAACTGAGAAAATGTCCCAAAATACATATTTTATGCTAAAAGGCATATGAAGTTCTTGCATGTTGCCTTATGGACTTTCACTTCAAATAAATGCAGATTAATGTGGAAGCAGACTGTTAGTTAATGTGAATATATACATGCAAAATAATACAGGTTTAAAATAGACTGATAGTTCTTTTTCATTAACATTCCATGGCTTCAGTGTAACTTCAGTGTAACTATACAATAAATGGAATATTTAGGCCAGTTAGGCAAAATGAACAATACAGTGGTTGAGTTATTTTTCAGAAGATGTCTGTTAATATTTTCTACCTGTAGAGGTAAAAATACCTGCACTTGTACTTTTCTTTCCTTGTTAGTAATTTCAGGAGCTGATTTCTGTGGTTTCTTTTAGTATTTGCTAACTGTGGTTGCGGATTGTTTCTTTTTACTCACAGATCCTTGCCTGGGGCTTGCGCAACATGAAAAATTATCAAATGGCTTCTGTTACTTCCCCTAGCCTCATTGTAGAGTGCGGAGGTGAAATGATAGAATCTGTTGTGATCAAAAACCTGAAAAAAACACCAAATTTTCCCGGATCTGTTCTCTTCATGAAAGTGGTATGAAATGCTCTTGTAATGAAGATCTGTAGCACAATTTTGATACTGGGGTAGGGGAAGGGGTGGGGTAAATATGTACATGGATACTAGGTGAAGTATTCAACCTATTTAGACTGGAAATTACCCACAGGGATAATTTTAGGTTTATCCAAAGATTACTGTATGCATCAAAGCAATATGTGCAACTAATATTTACACACGGAGCCCTGTATACCGTGGCTCCCATGTCAGTTGTGGATGTGTATTCACATCCTAATCAAGATGGAGATGGGAAGGTATGTGTGTTGACATGCCAAACTCACGTAACTGTGATAACACTGGCACACAGATGGATATACAAAATGCCTAGTGTGGCCATACTGCATATACAGCCCATTAGATCTCCCATCCACACTGTGTGCTATATTTGCTTGCATGTACTAGCATGCAGCAACAAAATATATGCACAGAGGGTAGATCACTACATTTGTCTTCTGTGGCCTTGTACAACAAAGTGCCTAAGATTCAGTGCCTAAGAACTATTCTGTGCACATAAGATTTGCTAAATTAAGGTAAAATAAATCAATAGAGGAGGCATAACATTATAGCCTTTATGTCTACACATAAAGCTTTTTTTTTTTTCATTTTGGTTTCTTCAATATTTTTGAAGCAAGTGTGTATAGACAAAAGCAGTTTGTCCATGGTTTGACTTTTTACCCCCTGAGGCCCAAACACATGAGATGAAGGAAATTCCTAATTGGATTTTTCCAGTCTTTTCATTTTTACTTTCAAGTATCCACTAGTAGATTCTGATTTTGACTAGAGCAGGAGCATTTGAGAAGTGGGAGTTAACCTTTTGCTTTTAGTACTGCTTTTGCAGTCTACATAACCCCCTTGCACCAAAGCTGCACTCAGCCCCAAAGCAAGAAAAATAAAAGATGCTTCCCCCACTTATCTGACAGGTTAGGGACTGGAGCAATGTCAGAAAACAGAATTGGTAGAAAAGCAGAACCCATGTACTGTACTGTAGGGAGCATGATGGTTACTTGGGATGAAGTAGGCACCAGCTGCTTGCAAGGTCTCTCAGCTAGGTTGGCTTTTTTCTTTCCCTCTCAGCTTGCTTTCCTAGCATCATTTGGACATTAGTGGTCCCAAGCAAGCCTCCATAGGCAAGAAGACTGATAAAAGAGCAGTACCCCCTGAAATTAATGGAATTTGTCTTTAATTTGCCAGTGTCAAAGGAGTGAGTCAACGGATAACAGGATATTGAAAGGTGCAGGCTTCCTGTATATGTCCCCTTCCTGCCCCCCAGCTAATACCAACTTTGGAAAGAATGGAGCATTTGAATCAGATCAGAACCCTTCTCGGTTCCCATGAGTTACTGCTCTGATCATATTGGAACTCCTGTGGATGCTTCAAAGTCTAGTATTGGAGCCTAGCACAAGGATAGGAATTGTATGGCTCTCCTGACGTCATTGGGCTGCAGCTCACACATTTCCCCACCATTGGTTATGGTGGTTAGGGCTGCTAGGACTAGCAGATTAACAACATCTGGAGGCCCACATGATGTCCACTTCTGGACTAGCTGAAAGAGAAAGAAAGGGAGACTGGAACAAATTCTTGAAAGATATATTGTGAATGTGTTCCATTTCTTTTTAGAATTTTAATTTGTAGTATGGAGCAGCACTAGAGCTCTCTGGATGTGAATTCTAAAAACTAAACTGCAAATTCTAGGATTCCATAGGATGGGACCATCTCCATTAAAGTGGAATCATAGTGCTATAATTATGTGATGTGAAAGGAGCCCTGCATTTAAAAGCTGCAAAATCAGGAATCTTTCTGCAGTTCATATGAAAGTGAAAGATCCTTTGGAACTGTGGTTTTGAATTTAAGCAATTATGTTCTTTTTTCTTCTTCAAACCTAGCTATTGCCCAAAGAGGAATTGTACACTCCATCACTAGTTCTTAAAGTGATAGACCACAGGCAATTTGGCCGTAAACCTGTCGTGGGACAATGTACCATTGATGTCCTGGAGCGTTTCCGCTGTGATCCATATGCTACCAAAGAAGATGTCGCACCACAGATGAAAGGTACAGAACTCATAAAAGTGAAGCTGTTTCAGATTTACAGTTTGCTACCTAGGACTATCACCACCATCAGCTCCCTCAGAATAAATGAACATCACTAAAGTTTTGTTCAGATCCATTCATTTGTGAAACATAGCCATTTTCAGTCTATTCTTTTACACTGGTAGCACCAATTTTAAAGAATCCAGGATTTTATATGCAGGGAATGACAGAAAGCTCAGCAAATCCATTAGAAACCCAAGGCTTTTTTTTAATGTGCAGAAAGGATTACTACAAATGCTGTTGCTGGGGCTTAGTCTAACCTTTCCAGTCTCCCTTAAACTGATGTGTCATTAATTGTATACAAGTAGGAACTGCAATCATATGTTGCAGTTTATTTCTCAGGATTCCACCCATTCCTTTCCTTTCCCTTCCTAACCACAGTTTCATTTTTTGCTGCTGCCCCCTCCACAATCAGCATTCCATGGTAGTTGAAGATGCTGGGCCCTGACTGGGCTGTCACAGAGGTTCTCTCCCAAAATTCCCCTCCTCCCAAAGATTACTCTGTTGCTTTTAATAGTTCCCGCAAACCTGCTGGTACTTCTCTCTTGCACACAAACGGTTCCAGTTTGGCTACATGAGGAACAGCACTCAGATTCAAATGCTAGAAATATGGTTAAGAATGTTTGAATATCTACTAGAAAATAAACATTAGTTCTCTGGCATAAATTCCATTTAGTTCTAAGTAGAGTAGACCAGTTGTATCAACATAATTTATATCAAGTTCTCATTAATCCAGCTGTTCTACTCTCATTGCACCTAACAATTAGATTTAAGCCATTACATCTCAAAGCAGTTTAGATTTAAAATCCACACAAAGGTACAAAATAATTAGGATTACCTTTGAGTGTAGGGTGGGCAGATTATCCCAACAAAGTACCAGGCTATACAGTTCAGGTTTCTGGCTCTTTCATCCCTAGGGAGATAATCTAAGGAACAAGAACGGGGGGGGGGGAATAAAAATTATGGGATTACAAAAGTTTATAAGTGCACTGTGAGGAACACAAACATTTTTCACCTTCCTTTTATGTTTGATTTTCAGTTAGTATTTTATCAGCTGCACCTCGTCGGGATGTAATAATTGAAGTGGAAGACACACAGCCCTTACTAACAGCACAGGTATCTTGGTTTTTCTTTTTCAGTTTTTTATGGGTAATTGGATTCCTCTTGGACAAATGCAAACCTAACCATAAGAAGTATCTGTAAATTTGGTAGAGGCTCTGATCAGAGGTAGCAGAACTGGGAGAGGATTATCTCCCCTCCCTACTGCAGCTTCCCTGCTCCCATATCCCCAAAACCTGCTCTGTAGGTTGGAAAAACCCCTGGAGCCAGTTTTGGGTAGCATAGTGGTCTACAGTGTCATCATATCATACTGATGGTAGAGTGCCAGCGTGATATTGGGTGAAGATCTTCAGCAGTACAGTTGACCAATATACACTCTAGCTGTACAGCAGCCGTGCGTGTGCGTGTGCATGATCAGCTCTTTCCTGCATATATTTATGGTGTTCTTGAATTGTCTGCTTGCAGCTTTAGAACATATTTGCTGTGTTCAGAATTAATCACTGAATAAATTGATGAATAATGTTTGAGGTATATTTTGTTCACTGGCAGTTCATGAGGCTCAGTGTCTGAAATATTTATTCAGTTCTGTTGCACTTGCAAAGTGCAAACTGTGCTCCCATGCAGATTTTGTTCTGAAAAGAATGATAATTGCATGGAAGCAGTACATAAAGGCCTATCTGACATTTCTTCAATTAAAGATCAGATGAATCCTTTGACTAAGAGAAATACATATAGTGAAAATAGGGGATTCAGAGTAATTTTCCACAAATACTTCATATTATTTGTGGTAAATTAAACCATGTTATGACAACTCCTGCCAGTCAACTAATTTGCAAGATTGTTCATCAAAGGCAAATATGAGGCCAAATACTGGTGTATTTGTGCAGCATATGCTGAAAATATTTAAAGTTCATCATGTAATATGGAGCTTAAATATTTAAAAGGGTGTGCTATCTGTTTGCTGGTTTAAACAACAGATTGTTTAAAACAGACTGTTTAAAAATGTGTTTGTCTTACTTTGACAACCGCTTTCTCACTTTGTCTAACTGCCTTCACATATAGTCTTTGATGTAGTAGAGCCACCCTTTAATTGTACCATATGGAGAGAGCCAATTAGATGAGTAAATGTTGTGTTGCTATAAACACATTGAACAAAAGTACAGGGGTTCATGTCCTTGCAGCTAATAACAGATGCTCATTGTTATAATTCAGCCTTCTAGTCAACAATAGTAATTAGCAGTAATCACTCCCTACTAATATTACCAAAAAATGTTATTAGGGAAAATAAGCACTATACTTTTATATGGTGTTTATAGGCTCTAATATTTTACCTGGCAACTTCAGATTTTGCTCAGGGGCTGCATTACTAGAATTATGATTGAAAGAAAGAGAGTAATGTTGTAAGATTATTATTTAGAGATTGTCTAAGTAGCATCATATCAGGAATATTTTTTTTCTGAATAAAATATATTTTTCAGCCATTTGGATTTTTTAACAGCAAATGGGCAAGTTATGAATTAATTTTTAATTTTTCTTGAGAACTTAAAAATGTGACCGGGAGACAGAAAGAAATGTGAGAGGCAGATAGAGGGAAATGTGGTTTTATCAGCAAAGGCCGTTATTCATTGTTAAATACAGCTTTGCAGGTTATATCTTACAAGGACTGCACCAACTGTGCTGCATAATAATTGCGTGTATACTGTGGTACTTCATATCAGCACCTATGAATTGAAGATTTCTATATTTCCAGCAATGCTCATGATTGCAGATGGCAATAATCAATTATTATTTTTGTTTAACGAGGAGTATTCTAGTTAGAAATAAGTTACAAACTAAAGGTGTAATTCATGTGATAGCTGCTAACAAGCCTTTTAAATGTCACTTATCAATATGTGGAACTTAATTTTTAAAAGTATTTTATATTTAATGAATGCCCAAGCACTTCATCAAATTTCATGTATTACTTCATTCCAAGCTGGATATAATATCTGGAAGTTTTATATTAACTACATGTGTAAAATAAAAGAAAAAATAAGGATGTACAGATAAACAACAAGAGTAATATATACAGAACTTTCATAAACTACATTCCAATTTCTAGTGCTTAAGCAGTATGTCAGCAGCACTCAGCAAAATGGTTTCTCCAACATCAGTGCATGTATGTATGAATGTATGTATGGGGGAAAATGCATGAGCACCATTCACCTGGGACCTTAGGTACTTGGGTCACTAAACTTTTCCTTCTCTTTTGGATATTCTACTGGGAGATTTTGGAGAAAAATAAAAATTCCAGTATGAAATATATTGCTATAGAAATTAAATTTTCATTGAAACGAAGGGAGGCATTAAAAGAAAAAATCTTAGCTGAGAACGAGGAAATATGACGCATGATTCTCAATTCCAGCACTGTCCATTCATATAGAGTATGGATATGGATACTAACTTGACAAGATGAAATCTTTTCATTTGCTGTATGTCTAACAAGATTACATAAAAATGGATATTTAAATTGATATCATAGACATTTAAAGGAATTTGGTACTGATATTTTTCATAGACATTTTCTCCAAAATCTTAAACCACCAACAACATGAAGAATTAATGGGGGGCTTTTGGTACCACAATCATTGTTTATGGGTTCTGTCATCAATTGTATCCATGACTATTGTATTTGTAGTTTTCTATAGAAAGTAGCTCAACGTAATCCATAATCTAGTTAATAACAATTTGGCAGTAAGATATGGTCAGTCAAAAGCTAGAGAAGGAAAATAACACATCCAGTTTTAGTGCATTGGGCTTTTGGGTGAAAGAGAGGAGCTGTAAGCAATTAAAGTTCCTTAGGAACATCCCCTGTTAAGCAGAGATCAGAAACCTGTGGTCTCCAGATGTTGAACGAAAGGACATCACAATAGCATAGGTAATGTTTAAGGTTGATGGGAGTTATAATCCAGCAACTTCTGGATACCTACAAGATGCCTTTTCCTCCTGGAAGAAAAATGAATTCTGTGCTATTAAAATACAGGGAGGTGTTTTTTTTCCCCTCACACACTTGTTTTGTTTCATATTACTACAGCACTGAAAGATCCACTTCTAAATATTATCGGTGCTAGGTAGTGGAGACAAAGAGCAAAGGAGCACTGTTCCCTTTGTGATCTGCTTATAGACTGCTCAGTGGCATCTAAGTTGCCACAGAGGAAAACAGGGTGTAGTTTTAAATGGACCTTAGGTTTAGACCTTAGGTCTAGCCTGTTCTCATGCTCTTATGTTCTTACTCTGATAAGAAAGTTTAACTCAAGAATGGAATCATTTCAGTTTCTTAAGATAACTTCTAGAGGTTTAATTGTAAGATACCTTATACTAAGCCAGACCAATCTAGCTTGGTATCATCTATACTAGCTGGCAGCAGTTCGTCACAGTCTGAGCCACGGTTATTTCCCAACCTCATTTATAGATGCCAATGGATAAACCTTCAAACCAGAAGTATTTCACATTTGATGTGCCATAGTGATACTAATACCAAAATGATCATATAATAGAACTTCTGAGGTCCTGCCTCCTTTCCAAGCGGCTTCTCAAACTGGATGGTTTAGGAGAAGAGCACAGTGAAGTGCAGAGATACTCTGTGCTGTAGAAATACAAAAAGCTTTGAACAGCCCTTTTTGAATTACAGGCTATGGGACATCAGGCATGATGAACGTCACACCATATAATTAACACTAGCATTAGCAGCATCGCTTGGTGTGTATTGGGAAATTGTTTTGCAATTTTTATTTTGGTCTTTTCATGATTCTAGCAAACAGGTTTTGTAAACTTATTTTTTAAAATCATAAATTCAAATGTAATAATGGTTTGCAAATAAAAGTTGTCCATTGTCTGCTCTAAAAGGTTTATGTAAGTCTCTAGTGCAATAAAAAGTCTAAGCATTTGGAGAATGCACATGATATAGCACATACTGTATCTACCCCAGTTCTGATTTTATCCAAAATGAACAGATGAAATAAAATAGGTATCAGGGCTGCAATCCTAAACAAACTAATCTAGGATATAAATCTTGTTGAACTCAGCGAGGAAGTTCTTCTGAGCAATTATGCATAGAATTGCCCTGCAAATTGTTTCAAAATTTTAGCAGAAAATAACAAACAAGAATCTTCAAAATAGAAATCCAAACTACCAGGAATGCCTGTGACACGTGGTATGGTTTCTATACAATGAAAATTAAAAAGAATATGATTCTTATATAAGTAATCCTAGTCTCCTTTTGACATGAGTAAGCAGCCAATGAGTTTGTGTTGCTGTTTTCTTTTTACCCTTTTCTGTTCACCTATTTTATTAAATAGCATCAAACTATTACATCATAACATGAAATTTAATATATCATTTTAAAACTGCCATATTTCTCGCTGTAATGTATACTCAATTAAAAATACTTATTTGGATTTTAACCATTTTGCTTTGCTTTTACTTCTGCCTCTCCCTTTGAATGTGTGTTCCTGAGCAGCTCACAGAAAAGGTAATTTAATCTACTGTATGCAATTTTATTTGTACTTGATCCTGTGATTTTTCATGTCCGTGACAGTATGTGCTGAGCACTCTGCTAGTGACCACAGCTTTTCTATCCATGCCAATTTTGGTGTGCAAAATATTTTTATAACTTATCACCCTGCACTGAAGTGAGTGATATTAGACAGGAGTGGACAAAGTGCACCCATCCAGATGTTGTTGGACTGCAGTTCTTAACAGTCCTGGCAAGCATGGCCAATGATGAAAAATACTGGCAGTTGCATTCAATAACATCTGGAGGACCATCCTTTGCCCACATTTAAAGGACACAGTGGAATGCCTGCAATGGGAACAATGCTTTCCAGCTCCATTCTTTTAAAAAAAACAACACCTTGTTGAAAAATGTGTGGCAGTCCATACATTTATATTTCATTAGTATCTCTTGTTTGATGAAAAGTGTGTGTGGAGGCTTCCATCCATAGAATAAGAAGTGAGGAGATTTTTGGCAGTTGCTCTTCTAACTGTAGGCTCCCCGGTGCAACATTCCACAGTGTTATGAGGGCTGAACCACATACTGGAGGTGTGGAAAGAGATTGCTTAAAATTGTCTCCCTTTCACTGATGGAAACCTTCCCTGGATCAAAGACCTTTCCAAAGACACCAATGAGATTAAACCCATGATACATTTTCACTGTCAAACCTAAGCAGTCCCAGCCTGTTCAGTGCCTTCTGCATGGCTCTACTGTTGAGCTTCCTGAAGGAAAAAGTTATAAGAGCTGAACTACTTGGAGCTTGCAATAATCCTCCCTTGTGAAGAAAACCACCTGGAGGGATGGATTTGTGTAGAAAAGTATGGAAGAGGAGAGGGTTCAGGACATGTACTTCTCTGTTTCTTATTAGCTTGTCCTTAAAGAAAGCAGGGTTGGTGAGTTACCTGTCTTTGAATGTTCATATTTATTTCATCTCAAAGCACTGTGCATAATTTTTGCTGAAATAGTTTTTTCATCTATAATTAATGTAAGTTTTCAAAGCACTGGGTCCGGTTTCTCTGAGACAGGCATTCCTGATTTATTTAGGCTTCTGCTAAGAGGAAGTCACTGCATTTAGTTCTTTTTCCCAATGACTAATGCATTTGGAAGTTTGCTGCCAAATTTTTTAAACAAAATTTGTATGCTAATTTTGTTTTTGTTTTTTGCTTTTTTAAAATGACGTTCTGGGCCTATGGGGTCCATAAGAAAAGGCTTAAGGGGTCACATTTTGCCCATCCACGGTTCCTGTCCCATGCTGAAAAGAGAAATCTCATGCAAATTGGTTTCAGGCCTAGGTGAGATCTAACAATGTTCCAGAGGCTTTGCTAAGTCTGCAGCCCTCCTGCAGGTCAAACTGTACACTGCAGTAAACAGATAACATTCATCTAAATATCTGTTTTGTTTTTAAGTCAGGATGCAGGTTGGGGAAGTTTAAATTCCCTTCCCTCATCAGTTTGGCTTTTAATCTAAAAATTCAAGGGCCATTGGCTTAAAAAAGAGAAAACCTCAGCTGGCATCAATGTAGGGTTCTTTCTCTATTTTAAAACCTTTGCATAAGTGTGTATGCGTGAATTTTAGACAACAGCTGGCTTGCCTGACATGGGGTCCTAAGTGTTTTCAACCAAAATTTAATAGGAAATAATTACAAACCATTTAAAGCAAGCAAACGTTTTCTTTTCTTTTTCCCCCCTCATTGTTCCCCAAATTCAACAGTGCTTTTAGAGGTGTTGTTTTCAAAGTGCTGGGAAAGGGCAATGGGAGAATGGCCTGAGGAGATAAATACTGTCTTCAGGCTGCATCTTGGTGCTGTCCCCATAAACTCTTTTTTCCCTATTGGCAACCCTCAGGAAGAAGAAATTGTGGATTGGTGGAGCAAGTTTTATGCTTCAATAGGAGAAACTGAAAAATGTGGCCAATACCTTCAGAAGGGATATGATACACTAAAGGTATATTGCTGAATGAATTATATGGGCATGTCCAATATTGGTTAGTGATATTTTCAAAATGCCACCAATCTGAAAAAAAAATCCCAGCTTTTATTTTAGCAAGATAAAACTGAATATCCTCTCCTGCCTGCCTGCCTTCTTTCCTTCATTCTTCTCTTTTGTTCTTTTTTCTTTTTCCTTTTTTTTTTAATCAACTCAGTCTCCTCAGTTAAAAAAGAAAAACAATTATTCAGGCCCTCACTGGGACACTATAATTTATTTTAAGATAGGGTACTTTTGAAATAGGCTCTATCAGGAAAACCTCAAACATACTGTGTGGAAAAATCTTGAAAATGGCCAGTTTCTTTGACATGATAATTTGCACTTTTTACATCAGTGCTATGCATGAAAATAAGATGAAATAGCAAGATAGCAAGCTATAATATTACAGCTTACTGCTTTATTGTCCCAGATGATCTGATTTTTTTACCAAAAGTCAAAATTATTTCACAAGTATTTCCATCTTGCAAATGTAGCATTAAAAACAGGAATGTTTTTCAAAGTTTAAATTAACAAATTGAGTAACTGGTTGGTGCATAACATTTTTTAAAAGTGCAATTTCACTTCGATCTTGTTTGAAGGTATACAACTGTGAACTGGAGAATGTACCTGACTTTAAGGGTTTAACAGATTTCTGTGATACATTCAAGCTCTTTCGGGGCAAATCTGATGAAAATGATGACCCTACAGTTGTAGGAGAATTTAAGGTAAGAACACAAACAGATGCATCCAGCCACACATTAAATTACCCTATTAGGTAGAAAAATCAGCAACGTTGTCACATTGTTTGAATCATATTGGCCTTGTTAAGTAAGTTGAACCCATCCTACAACTAGTGAAAACACTGCCATTAGCCTCCTGGGTTTGGCATCAGTGAAGGATAATCTCCAAAAGCATATATACATTATCACACTTGATCTTAGCCAAAAGGCCAAGAAGTGATGCCTATATACATTATCAAGGCTTACTACTTGTGGTATTTTGGAGGCAAGAGTCCAGATCTACACCACAAATTGTAGGCATTTCCTTCTCATCTCCTGGTGTTGCTCAGATTGGCATGAGAGGGGCAAGCAACCATCCAGAGAGTTGTGAGGTCCTCCAAGTACTCTGTGAGGGGAGGTACTTTCTACTTGCTGAGTGAAATCGTCAGCTTCAGTCAACTGTGTGTTCCACCATATGCTGTAGCTCATTGGGGAAAAGGATGATCTATAGTGAGATGGGAATTGTGTGGTCCTCCAGAGGCTGTTGAACTGTAACTGCCCCCACCTCTCTCCATTAACTCTGCTGGCCAGGGCTGATGGGAGTTACAGTCTGCTAACATCTGATAGGCTACACAGTCACCATCACTGACTTGCAAATTCAGGCAGTTCCATAAGTAACAGTTAAAAAGTTTTGTCCGCTCCAGATCATGACCAGTGTCTACAGAATGGTACCTTTCTACTTTCTGTTGCTTCAGTGTAGCCCTCTTTCTAATTTCAAAAGTCTCTGCTCCGCAAACAATTAGTTGAGAACTCTGAAAGAGATCCATGGACCCAAGGGAAAAATAAAAGAAGTTAGCAAAGTAAGAAAAGGGAATGGAGGGAATAAAGAAAGAAAAAGAGGACATGTGTTGACCCTGCTTTCAGACTTGGCTTCAGCCCCATGCATCACCATCATGCAGCCCTCTTAAAGGTTACTTCTTAAAAGAAAAATTTCCCCCATTGCTTTTTGGAAGTCTAGGGTATACCAACTAATGGATCTGAAAGCATGCTTCCTATATGAATAATTCTTGTTGAAATGAATTCTATAAGCAGAGCAAATGGGATAAATGAAGTCAAATGGTCAAACCCACTTAAAATACTCAAGCTAATTCTATGTTCCCTTGTATGCACTTGTTGAAAAGAGATCTTAAAAGAATCATTAAAGTGTCATCAGAACAAATGTAGAGATAAGCTGCATACTTTATTTAATGTCCAGGATGTGTCTGAAGCTTACTTTCTTTTTTTCCTCCATGTAATGAGGGGTGGTTTGGATTGGAACTGCTTTGTACAGGTAGAAGAGGTTGCAATGTTTCACCCACAGCCTCTTTCCCCTTAAATTTTACACACACACACACACACACACCATGGGAACTGACAAAGATCAAAAAAATCTCCATTGGTACCAACTGAGGTGTGTGGTTTTTTTCTTTTCTTCTCCCTCTCTGCCAATTTGAAGGGGTGGATTTTAGGAAATATAGTTGGGGAAATGTGTAAGCCTTCCCTATGGGATTATGATGCTCTGATCCAGATTCAAGCTTCCCAACACTTATTTGGAAGTAAAAGCAAAATTGAGGTGTGGTATTGTGCTAAATAGTGCTTCACTTATAAGGAAAACAATGCATAATAACAAAGTGGAAGGGCTTGTTTTGGCTCATGCATTAATTTTCCTATTATTTCTACCTAGGGCTCCTTTAGAATCTATGCATTACCAGATGATCCTACTGTACCATCTCCTCCTCGGCAGTTCCGTGAGCTGCCCGACAGTGGACCTCAGGAGTGTCTTATACGGATTTATATTGCCCGGGCCTTAGACCTCCAGCCGCAGGACAACAATGGTTTGGTAAGCTGATGTATACAGAAGGTAGAGCATTTTGACAAGGATTAGAGCATTTTGACAAGGATACTGTTGTGAGCACTGAAGAAAATAAAAACAAAGATACAGTCAAAAGGAATGGGCATATATAAATGCTGGGAATACTAGCATGTTTTCTGAGATAATTATTAAATGTTTAATAATACTGTGATTGAGACAGAAGGCCATGCCCAGATCTGAGATCTTTGTTCAGATTTCAGGGCAGCATGGATTCACCATGTGCTCAGTTTCTGTAAAATGAAAGTAATCATTATTTACTTCGTAGTGGTGCAGTAAGAATAGCTGCAACAAGGATTGCAGCGTATTCAGCTCATGAATGCATTGAAGGAGCCACCAACGGCAGCATAAGCAGAGCTCTATGCTGAGTTCCAACTAGGAAAAAATGGAGGCAAAGACAAAGCTGCCCCCCTCTTTGAACTAAAGCAATCCAAGGGTAGGAGGGGCTCATCATATCACATGCTGATCTTCAGATAGCCATGTGCAGAAAAGATATTATGCATTATTGATTGGTCTTACAATGTATGTTAACTAATGATATACTTGTTCCCAAACAGTGTGACCCTTACATTAAAATTACCGTAGGCAAGAAAGTTGTTGAAGACAGAGATCATTACGTTCCCAACACACTGAATCCAATTTTTGGCAGGTAACTTGTTTTAAAAGAAACTTATTAAATATTTGCTGTTGTATGTCTTTAAATAGGTTCTGACTTATAGTGATCCTAAGAGGAACCTATTGTGGACTATGACTTTGGAGACCAGACTTCAAATTCCCACTCAGCAGTGGAAACCCAGGGAGTGATTTTGGGCAGGTCAGATTCAGACTCAGGTCCTTTCTGCATGACGTCGCTGTTGCATTTTTGCCACAGGATGGCAGCGGTCAGCAGGCTGCACTTCCGCATCATGTCATCGCCGTCCTGCTGCCATCCTGTCGCAGAGCATCGCACTCGCACAGTTTTTGCAAAACAGAAAAAATCTGTTCCACGCCTGCAATTGTGTAGCGCTTCCGTCACTTCTGGCCGTGCAGAAGATGCGGAAGTGCATTGGCGACGCTCCCTTCCGTAGCGCAGCAATGGAAAAAGCCCAGCTGCACTGTGGAAGGAAGACGTGGAGCCATTGTATTCTCTTCCGCATGGACCAAGTGGGTGCAGAGGAGAGCGTTGCTGCCGCGCTCCTTTCTGGACCCGGAACTGCAGTGAGACGATGCGGAAGAGCTTCGTCGTGCGGAAATGGCCTCAGAGGACAGCAAAGGCAAACCCGCTGCCAAGAAAACTCCACAATCTGTTCAGCTTAAGGTTGCCATTAGTCATAAACTACTTGAAGTTATGCAACAACAAAACTCTATTATAGTGCTGCATAATTTTATCATGGCTTAAAATCTTGAAATAAAAAGGTTAGTTTATTTTTGCTCAGAGAGGAGCATGAGGGTGGATAAGGGTCATGGGTCATGCTTTTCTGTTGCTTTCTATTATTTCTTTTGATTTTTGTCAAAAGAAGATCCTTAATTGGGTAGGAAGAGTAAAAGAGGAGGAAATTAAATGAACATTCTGATTTACAGAAGGAATAAATACTCCTTTTCATAATGTTTCAATCATTTTCTGAACTACAGGAAGAAAGATTAACAACATGGAATTGTATAAATTCCATAAAGGGAGAGGGATTTTGGGAGAAGGTGGAAATTTTAATCATTATACTATGGCTAGACTTCTTTTCTAGTTACAGGTAAGTCATGTCTTCTCCATGTGATCGATGAGACCAGAGTCCTTTTAAAATAGAAAGTCCTGCTGCAACTACTTCCTAGGCCATATGCAATTTCAGTAATATTTCTTGTGCATGGTGTTGATTGTAATCAATTTTTCTGGAGTTCAATTTGTTGTGCATTTCTGCATTTAGAATGTATGAACTGAATTGCTTCTTGCCTCAAGAGAAGGATTTGAAAATTTCGGTGTACGATTATGATTTGCTGACTCGAGATGAAAAAGTTGGGGAAACCATCATCGATCTGGAAAACAGATTTCTCTCCCGTTTTGGATCTCACTGTGGAATACCCCAGCAGTACTGTGTGTAAGTCTCTGTTTTACCTGTAGAAATCCTGGAAATTGTTAAACACCTGATTAATAGTTTCCCGTTGCATTTTCAAGGACTCAGGGCTGGCTCTGCCATTAGGTGGGGGGAGGAAGCCACCTGCGAGAGCAGGTTTTAAGTGTCAAAAGGGCAGCAATTTGTTTATTATTACTGTACTTTTATTGCTAGAGGTGGAAAGAGGTGCTTGAGGAATTTTCTGTCCTGTATACTAAATAATGTTTCTATCTTTGTGTACTATGTATCTCAGTTTGATGGGGTGATGGACACTTGGCATCATTTGTTCATCCATTGAAGTAGCCAAATGGCCAGCCCTGTACTAAATTTTTTTTTGTTATCATTCCTTTCTAAACCGTTGCCTACCTTGCAATACCCCAGTTCAGAATGCCATATAATATGCCCATAGAGCTCCTGTAAATTGGCTTTCCATATGGCAGCTTCTTATATATAAAGAACACATATTTGGAATGGCTCCTTCCATTGAAATAAATGGGGAAGTCTTTCAGAACCTGAATACCTGCAAGAAATCTGCCTTCTTAAAAAAAGAAAGCATATTTCAGTGATGAAAGCTTTAATGTGATACATTAATTGAGGGCACTACATTTTCTTGCATCAGATCGCTAAATGTTTTTTATTTGTGTATGTGTTTATTCTTCTGTAAAACAATCTATTGTAAAGTTTAGATGACTGCATGCATGCATCCATCCATCCTTCCTTCCGTCTCTCCTTATCTGCAAATATATATATATATATACTAGTTGTGTCTAAAAATTCAAAGTAATGTATGTTAAGAGAACATAAATTATATATAATACACAAATGCACAGCACACAAATTAACAGACATTCTTCATGAGGTCCAATAAATAAACATCAAGAAGTTTTGCTCAAATAAATAAGTTTTTGAGGACTAAGGACAGTTGGAATATGTCAAAATTCTAATGGTAAGGCAATCCACATAATGTCTCAGTCCTAAATGTCCTGGTCCAAAAGAAACATCAAGAAGATTTGGTAGTACCAGCAAAATCTCTCCAGTGACCTCAAAAACAAGATTGATCTCTAACGGAGAAGGCAGTCTCTCTGGTACCTGAGACCCAGGTTGTTTAGAGCTTTGTAATTGAATAAGAAAACCTAAAACATGGTCCAATAACAAATAGGGAGCCAATAAAGCTCTTTCAGCAGAAAGGTTATGTACTACTGATAGCTTGCTCCACTCACAGTCATAACTGAAGTGTTCTGAAGATGCTTCTGTTCCAGGACCATCCTTAAGAGAAGCCCTACATAGACTATATTGCAGTAGTCCAGCCTTGAAGTTACTAGTGACAGAACCACTGTAGTTAAGCTGTCCTTGTACAAGAATGGCCATAATTGGCATCTCAGCTGAATTGGCATCTCACTCTGAGCCACTAAAATCACTTGGACCTCCATTGACAAAGATGGATCCAGAATTAGCCCCAGGCTAAGAACATGACCATTCCTACCTTTAAATTCAATAATCACGATCCACTGATTCAATACAATCAGGTATACTCTGTTCTATTAATAAATACATTATGTGAAATTGCAAAGCAACAATTTTATTTATTCTGTAATGTACTATATTTCCTTAAAAAGGTCAGGCATCAATACCTGGAGAGACCAACTGAAACCAACACAACTCTTGCAAAATTTAGCAAGGATTAAAAACTGTCGCCCTCCAGTACTCTCTGACAATGGAAAGAGGATTAGTTATGGTGGAAGAGACTACACTTTAGAAGAATTTGGTGAGTTTTCTCCTAGTTCATTGATATTATTTTTGGTCTTTATAATGGCCTATATCATTGATTTAGTGGATAAACTCAACTTGGAACTAAACTGGATTTAGACTCCTGCCCCTACTCGGTATTTCCTGAGTATTTCTGTTTATATGAAAGTAAGATTTCATACTGCATTTACATTTGTAGCGAGCAGATCTAAAGTAGAAGATCACCCCTCACAACTGAGTTTTTCCCACAGCATGTTTTCATAGTTTAAAAATTTGAAATCCAAAATTAATCTTTTCTTTATTGAGAACCCACTGTAAATGTAATTGGTTGCTGGTGGGCCCCTAAGACTTAAGGCAAGATTTAAATATTTAAATTTAGATTTAAATATTCAAATATTTATTTAAATATTCAAGTATTTATTTAAATATTCATTTATTTCTCAAAGGCTTCTGGAGACTAGCACCATTTCTGCACTAGACTGTTATAGCACTATTATTCCACTTTCAACATCCTATGGAATCCTGGGATTTGCAGTTTAGAGAGCAGCCTTGAGGCCCTCCCTAAACTGCAAACTCCAGGATTCCATAGGAAGTTGAAAGTGGAAAAAGTAGCGCAGTAACAATCTAGTTCGGAAATGGTGCTAGTCTAGTGAGGAAATGACCTAGGATTCAAATCCCCACTTAGACACCAGGTGACCTTGGACAAGTCATATTCCCTCAGCTTCAAAGAAGCTTCTCTGAACAAATCTTGCCCCCTACAAAAAAACTGGGTCAGGTTAGGGTTGCCATAACTCAAAGAAATTATTTAACGGCAAACAAGGGAGTAGTTTCAGCACTCACACTGTCCCCTCCTGCCACATCCCTGTTGCTGCTGCTGGTGTTGGTATCCAACAGCAGGGCTTCGTGCACCCCCTGTGAGGACTCTGTGGACCCCAAGGGTCCCCAGACTCCAGGTTAAGAATCCGTATGTTCAGAAATATTTAATACAAATGTGCAAATCTGCAAATCTGGAGACTTATTAACTTTATTACTTGACTGAATTCCTCTTGATTTGACTGTGGTTTTTTGGGTTTTCTTTTTCTTTTTCTTTTTTTTTTACTTCAGAGGCCAACAAACAATTGCATGAACACCTTGGGCCGTCTGAAGAAAGACTTGCACTTTACATACTGAGAACCCAGGGCTTGGTGCCTGAACACGTAGAAACAAGAACGCTGTACAGTACTTTCCAGCCAAACATCTCACAAGTATAATTTCCTTCTTTTTTATCATTCTGTTTCTGACATCAAAATTCTTGGCATGTCCATATGAATGTCTATCCTGTAGTTGGGGGATATGGCAGGGAAAGAGTAGCAATATGGTGTGATTACCTACTTTACTTGTGCATCTGTATGCAGCCTCTGTACACATTCTGTTGCATCACATGAAAAATATGACATCTTGTTACTCTATGGCTGGATATGAATTTTGTGTGCCCATGGACCCTTAACAAACTTTTTTTTTTTTTTTTTTTGGTTTCTAGAAAATCTCCACAGGGGTCTCTTTACCTTTTCCCCCAAATATTCAGCAAAATATTGAGAATTGTGCCTTGAGGGATCTCCGAGGCTGCAATTTTCCTTCTGAATGTTGTTGTTGCACCCCTAAAGCACCTTGTTTAGACCTGCAACCTGCCAATCACTTCTAGTTTTGCCAAAGCAGAGAATGTGGCCTCCTGGGATTTAAGTAATTGGAAGAAGTGGTGGGTATGGCTCCCAAATGCTCCATTCACCCCTGTACACTCGGCACAATCCAGCCAAAAGATAAGGAATTCTGATCTCATTGTTTCAGCGGGAAGGTTTTAAACACATGTCAAACTATCTGATTGACATCACTGGTCTATAGAAGAGCCTATCTATTCTTCACATGCAACTTCAGCACATGTTGTTCATTATATAAAAGCAGGATGTGACGGCTGCTTCTGGCAGCACTAATCTGTTCTAGATGTTCTGGCAAAAATCTGTAACTTCATAGTAATCCCATTATATGATTCTTATGCAAATCCATAGACCAGGATCTAGAGTTGCTTTGGACATGCCAGAAACATGGGCAATCCAAGTGAAATTTTTTTTTTTATCTTTTTGCTTTAAAGTAACAGAGCCAGATCACCAGTTGCTTTGGACAGATACTTCCCCTTGGTTTCAACCAGAGCTTGGAAAATTCAGTTTTATGGATTATAGCTCTCAGAATCCCCCAGCTGGCATTGTCAGTGGCCAGAATCTGCAATGGTTTTCCAAGATTGGAAAAATTACCCTTTTATACTACAACTCCCAGAATTCCTCAGTCTACATGGTCACTGGCTATGCTGGCTGAAGAATGTGGGCGGTTATAGCTTAAATATGTAACATTTTGCAAGCTCTGCTTGAAACTGTTTTGCTATGGTGGCAGATATAGTGGGAGTGGGACTGATATTCACAAGTCTCAAGCCAAAGCCACCTTGGACATGCTGAATGGTATTAGATTGGTATCAGACTGAAATACTGATCCTGATAAAACAGATTTACTGTTTTTTCCAAAGCCTGACCAAGTTTATCTTACTGATGCAGGGAAAGCTGCAGATGTGGGTGGATGTTTTCCCCAAAAGCCTAGGCCCACCTGGTCCACCTTTCAACATCACTCCTCGCAAGGCTAAGAAGTAAGTAAAGCTAGGCTGAAGATCCACAGCATCACTTTTTCTGCCACTCCCTCCCATCAGGGTTGGTTATCTAACCTCAGTGGTGAATTTCAGCAAAATGTTTTCACTTGCAGCTCCATAGCCCAGCACTTTCCTCCCAAGGTTTACAGATAAAGTAAACCTTGACCTCCGTCTCATTTGTACTCTGCTGGCTGCAAGCTCAAAATCTACAAAGCACAGCCTCATCATTTGTTCCACAACCTGTGTTACAGGTATGAACTGCGGGTGGTTGTCTGGAACACGAAGGATGTTATCCTGGATGAGAAAAGCATCACAGGGGAAGAAATGAGTGATATCTATGTGAAAGGGTAAGGCTGCTACATCCTATAGCTTGTTGATGATGAACCTGTGAGATATAAAATCCTAGGGTTTGTTAAGAATTGGTTATTGTGATCAGAAGCAGTGCTTTCAATAGCCTTACTAGGCAGCTGCCTAGGCCACATAAGGGTGCAGTAATGACTTTTGACTTCAGAAAGGTACATTGAAGGCCATTTTGTACAAATAAGATTTTTTTAACCCTTGTAAAAATGCAGCTGACAAATTCTATCTTAAATGATAAGTACCACAACAAGGTTATGAATATAATTAAAGTCTTGTGAAAAATTTCTATACTATGGGGGGGGGTTGAAAAATTTTATTAAAGATTTTAATTAAGAATAAAAAATAAAAAATCCCCATCCCCACTTCCAGGCTTATTTTCCAGTTGAATCTGCATGTTTACATTCCATTCATACATAGTTACTACTTGCTCAAAGAATTTGTTACATCTAACATCATTACACAATTCCTTTGTTACATTGCCTTCCTGTCTTGTTACATTATTTTGTTACATTATCTTGCTACATTGTTACATTAGATCACTTACAAACTTACTTTATTCTTGTTTCTTTTCTTATATTATATCTTTATCCAATCCAAAACTTCTCTCCATTCCCTTTCAAAGTTCTGGATAGGTTTATTTCTCAAAGAAAATGTTAACTTTTCTGTCTCTACCATATCCAGGACTTTTGATTGCCATTCTTCTATATCAACATATTTCCTTTCTTTTCAATATTGCGCATATACTAACCTTGCAGCAGTTATCAAATATAAGAATGTCTTCTGATGAGATCTTATTTCTCTTTGTTGCCCAAGCATATTTAACAAATAAAATTCTGGCTTCATTTCAAAAGTTTACATTATATTATGTTTTTATTTATCTTTTAGATTTTTTTAATTTTTATTTTTGAAATCTAGTGATATTTTTGACTTTTAAAAAATCTGTTCCTCCCAGTTGGTGTTTAGAGCAGTATCTATGATGGCTTAATAGAGATCTTTGATGACACAAACCTAAAAGGTTTCCCTGGAAATACTTTCTGAACTGAAGCTGCAATTATTCAAAATTATTTGCGTGCTAAAACATTTTCTTTTCTATTTGAGAAAGATAATCAAAGACTGTCATATTACTTATTCTTACAATTTAAAATAAATCCAGCAGTTTCAAGTTTTGTGCTTTTCAGTTTTTCTATCTCCTTTTCAGCACTGAAGTTAGCAATTTGGAGAGGGGGCACAAGTAGTGGGCCTTACCTAGGGCACAGAATGACCTACCACAAGCATTTATTATCATTGTCACATGCTAATGAACGGAAGGAGGGGCCATTTGATTTCTTTTCCCTCCAGGCACCAAATGTCCAGGCTCTGCTCAGATATCATATTGGCACATTTTTTTCCTAATCTAATTTTTCATAATCTATAAGTTGTGATGGATATATATTCCCTCCAGTACCAGAGACAGTGTGCCTCTGTGTGTCAGTGACTGGATAACATGATGAGAGTGCTGTTGCCCTCACATTCTGCTTCTGGGCTTCCCATAACCATCTTGTTGGTCCCACTGGGAAGAGAACACTATATTAGATAGGCCTCAGACTAATCCAGGAAGGCTTTTATTACTTAATGGTCCCAGTGGGGACCAAATGCTGGACTAGACAAGCCTCAGTCTGGTCCAGGGAGGCTCTTTTAATGTACTTAAAGAAGTTTAATTGAGTCTTGGATGTAGGAAGTTTAACTGCTTTTGACTTTATATCTAACTGTTGGCATCAGCCACTTTGCATTGAGACTAGCTGGCAGTATTGGAACAGAATCAAATGCCACTTCGCAGCAACCTCAGTGCTAACCTTTAGCTCTGTAAACATTGTAAGGTTTTCTTGTATCACAAGCAGTTATCGATGATATTCACTGTGCATAGTAAAATTTGCTTGTCTCTGATTTTCAGGTGGATGCCTGGTTACGAGGAAAATAAGCAGAAAACAGATGTGCATTACAGGTCCCTAGACGGGGATGGGAACTTCAACTGGAGATTTATTTTTCCTTTTGAGTATTTTCCAGCTGAACAGCTCTGTACAGTTTCAAAAAAGGTGACTTCCTCTAATCATATTAGATATAAGTAACAGTGGTAGAAATTGGCCAAATGACGTATAAGACAAGGTTATGTGTAGTTTGTCTCCAGAGTTGTTGTTGTTGTTGTTGTTGTTGAGTATAGCTATGGAGACTATAATTTGATGAGGTAAATCTGTGTGGGATGGATGAGAGAAAGGGTCTTATGACTCCTTTCTGTGATTTTTCTACTAAAATTTGTTGCTCCTAGCCCACCAGCATTTTCTCCATAATAGAAAAAATTATTAAAAGACAGTCGTAACTAAGATTTTGTTGCTGTTGAGGCACAGGTACCAGTAGAGCAGGAAAAAAAATCCCTATGGATGGAAAAGCAGAGAGGCGATGTGGTGGAGACAGATATTTTATTGGAAATAGCAAAAGGGGAAAGAGTTACACAGTCACTCCCCCTGCTGTTTTTTAATTGATTTGCAGCAAAGTAACAACAATAAAACACATATGAACCAGTGTGGTGTAGTGGTTTGAGCACTGGACTATGACTCTGGGAACCAGAGTTTGAATCCCTGCTCAGCCATGGAAATCCACTGGATTACCTTGGGCAAGTCACACACTCTCAGTCACAGAAGAGGGTAAAGGCAAACCCCTTCTGAAGAAATCTTGCCAAGAAAACCCCATGATACCTTAGCCTTAGGGTCACTATAAGTTGGAAACAACTTGAAGGCACACAACAAGTGTGCTATAGTAACAACTGCCCATTTGTAGAAGGACTACTGATGGGGAGATGGAGTTGGTGGTAGAACATTATCAGGAGGTGCTTGGAGAAGGATGCAGCAGGCTACTTGATCATCCCAGCAAAATGTTACAATTTATTTTTACTGCTGTTGTTCTTCTTAGGAACACTTCTGGAGTCTTGACAGTACTGAATTCAGAATTCCACCCAAGTTGATTATTCAGATATGGGACAATGATAAGTTTTCGTTGGATGACTATCTGGGTATGCATTTCAAAATCAGATGTATTTACAGGCAGTCCTGCCAAAGGGACAGATTTGTGCCAAGGTATTGTTGAGAAATCAACCAAACAGATGAGATCATTATTATCTTCCACATTCCCAACCCTCTATTTCTTTAGGTTTTGTTGAACTTGACTTGCACAATACAGTTATGCCAGCAAAGGCTCCAGAAAAATGCACTTTAGACATGATTCCAGAATACAAGCCAACCAACTCCCTGAAGGCCCCCAAGACTGCCTCACTCTTTGAACAGAAATCCATGAAGGGATGGTGGCCATGCTACGTGGAAAAAGATGGCTCCCGTATTCTGGCTGTAAGATTCTATTAATATACATAAGTACTTCATTAGCAACTTGCATTTCATTTTCCTTCTTTTCCTTTCATTGCCCCCTGTTCTCCCCACAAACACCTTTCCCTGTAAATATTCATAAGCAAATCCTAATATTAATATGTACTAATAGGCTTGGGATAAAAACCTTATTTTGGTAGAGATGGAATCTCTTTGTGTGTTTATCTGCATCCAAATTGGTAATGCATCATCAGGGATATAAAGATTTGAATTTGGTCCACTTTAGATAAGCCTAGTTTTGATTTGGACATCTTTGTCTAAATCTACTGAATTACTTCCAGATTTCTGATTTGACTGAATTTGAAGCATGACTATCATATTTTCCAACAGTTACTGAAGTAGTAGAGAAGTAAAGTTGTATAGAATATTGAGATAAAACATGTTTGTGTGTGTGTTGCTTAAAGTAAAACACTTTAAAATTCTTGATAAAATTTTGGCTTATTTGAAGGGTAAAGTTGAGCTGACTCTGGAAGTCCTTGGTGAAAAAGACATTGAAGAACGACCAGCTGGTAAAGGAAGAGATGAACCAAATATGAACCCCAAGTTAGACATGCCAAAGTAAGATACTTTCCTGTCTTCTGATGAATGCTAAAATGATACAAATTGGTCTTCCAACCAGCTGAATGAGTTTTTTCCCTTCATTTTGTGAATGCAAGTGTCCAAGGCAGTTGGAAACATGCCTGCCATCTGACTTCAGTTGGGTGCAAGCTTAATGCCAAATTCAGTGGTCAGCTAAATTTTGCTAATCATGAATAGTCCAATGCACACATCAGAGTTCTCAGTTGGGCTTAGAAGTTGTTTGTACACTGGACAAATTGACTCCTCTACCCTGTTGTGGCAAAATAGTTATCTGACCTGCAGCTGAGTTGGTTGGAAGTATAATAACCCAACGCTTTGGAGTAAGATAGTTGGGCTGTTGGCATGCAGGATGAACCTTGGGCAAAGTGAGGCAGTTTGCCTCTGACAGCCAGTTCTGAAGGGGCAGCAAGAATGGCAACAGTATGTTGTAAGACAGACTTGAGTGCCGCATAAGCAGCCTTATATTCTCTAAGCTAGTCTGATGCCCTCAGATGCATTGGAAAACTGTGTCCAGTTGCTACTGTTCAAATTAGATGGAACAATCAGTGGAACAGGGAATGCTGCCACCACGTTTTTTGCTTCAGACAGCAAAACATCATGGTCTGTCTGTCTGTATGTGAAAGGTCCTATCATTCTTTTTCTTCAAATTGTCAATCTTTTGTGCCATTTCAAAGTACTTCTGGTGGCTTAAGATGAAGAGGACAAAACAGAGATGGACAATGTAGGCTCTGAGTGATAAATAGCCTAGTTACATCATGTTAATGCTCTTTTTCTTTCCAACTATAGCCGGCCAGAAACATCTTTCCTCTGGTTCACAAATCCATGCAAGACAATGAAATTCATTGTGTGGCGCAGATTTAAGTGGGTCTTCATTGGAATCCTCATCCTGCTAATTGTGCTTTTATTTGTAGCAATTCTTCTATATTCATTGCCGGTATGTACGTTAGAATGTTTACTGTTGGGCTTTGCTTGTGACTTTCATCTTCTTGGTCTGAAGCTCTTTAGGGCTGTGTTCAGGACATTTCTTCCTGACCCGACAAGTATCCAGTAGATTTTGAGTTGGCTCTGAATTTAACCATATTTAGAGTAGACCCATTGGAATCAATGGAATGACAGTAACCATGATAAGAAACACCACTGGCAAGCCTCCAACACCTAGAGAGCTATATTTATGGAAGGGCTGCTTATGTATAATCTTGCAATTCTATGAAATTCTATGAAATTCTATGAAATTCTATAAAA